>JAGDYQ010000003.1:10207429-10655220 GCA_021962125.1 Bulinus truncatus | reverse complement strand
AATAATCTGATCTATTATAATTTAGTCTATTTGTTGAATGTAATACTATTGTGGGTGATGCAAATCGTCACATAAATTTATATTTTTTCTGTATAGTCAGTTATAAAGTGGTATTAAAAGTTATTATTTTTATTATTTATACAGAGTTATTGATTGTATACGTCATATTTATGTATATATAAATGTTAATGTGTATGTCCAACCTGCGGGACCTGGGTGAACCTCTGGCCAATGTACCCCAGGACCACGAGTTGTTCAAATTGGGTTGTGACATTCTGGGGGCTCGTGGGCCATAACTTGGTAGAAGTGTACTAAGTAGATTATTATATCACTGAGGTTGTTTTTGATTGTTTCATGTTTTTTTTTTTTTCTTCTTTGGAGATATGTTTTCATTCATTTTTTCCCCATGAAATGTTTCTTATTAATTTGTATTGTTTTTTTTTTGGTTGTGTATATTCTTTGCATGCACCTAACGGTGTGGAGTTGTCTGGCTAAACAGAGGTATCTGCAGGAGAGTAGGAGGACCGTGGCGCAAAGAGGGGTGCAGTGTTTTGTGTTACTGTTGCAAGTTACTGTTGCAATCAGAGTCAGACTGAGCGGCGACGTATCAAGATAGGTCTGTTTGTTTTTCTTTGTGGTTGTAACTTCAGGGCCTCCAGGACAGATCTGGGCATTCCTGTTATTATTACATAGAGTAGTGGAAGAGGAAAAACAATAATGGCGAATTTAAGACCGCGAACGTTTGAAGAACTAGAACAAGTTGCGCAGAAATTAGGATTTAAGGGCAAAAGCAGAAGTGATTTCATTAGGGAGGAAATGAGTGTAGATCGAAAGGCGTGGAAGGAGATCGAAAGAAAAATGTTAAAGAGCCTAACACATACAAAAGAGACATATCTGACATGCCTAACACATACAAAAGAGACATATCTGACATGCCTAACACATACAAAAGAGACATATCTGACATGCCTAACACATACAAAAGAGACATATCTGACATGCCTAACACATACAAAAGAGACATATCTGACATGCCTAACACATACAAAAGATACATATCTGACATACCTAACACATACAAAAGAGACATATCTGTCAGAAGAAAGAAATACATTTTAAAAAAAGTACACAAAATCCCCTATTTAATTGAGTGAGCAAATTAATGGAATAAAAAACTATTTTTGTACATTGAGACACACACCTCGTGGTTTCAATGTATTTGTCGACAATGCTATATTGTTTTGCAATCTGACTGTACAAAAACAGGTGAACAACAAAAGCTAATTCCCTAAAGTCAAGTTTCAGTCTGTATAGTTCAGATCTATTTCTTTGACTCTATTCTTCAGGAAACACACCGAGTTAAGAAACACAAAGTTAAGCCTAAATTTATTTATTCAAAATCAATTATGCAAAAGATATGAATAAAAAAAGTTTTGCTTTTCAAGTAAATGAATTGTAAGCACAGCTTTTAACTGTGCTAATTAGTTTAAGTTGGGGTCTCCCACATAATTTTCAAAAACTCTAGGTTAGATTCATAACCAAATAGCTATCAATGTAATTTTATTGAAATTTTGATGTGAATTTGAGATAAATGGAACAACAAAATTAGGTACAACACTCAAAAGTAAAATGTTAAAAGAATATTAGTGAATATAAGTTAAAAAAAGATTTTTAAAGTGAGGCAAAAGATATTAGTGTTTTACAGTTATGGACACGTACTGTAGAGGACAGACACAAGTTAATGAAGACAGACACAAGCGTGATTCTTTTCAGTGTTGTTTTTTTTAATGAGATTACTTTGTTCAACATATAAAACCGAACAATAATTTTTGTCCTCTTTTTAGATAGATATAAATAACTCACAAAATAAAGCTATATAACATGATAAAAATTACTCACGAAATATAGCTATATGATGTGTGCTAAATTAGAATGCAATAACATATCCACAGTTGGTTCAGTAACATAGACATTGTAGCAGTGAAATTGTCATCGTTTATCAGTTTGTATAAATAATTTTCATTGTAAAGAACACATGAACAATGTAAAGAACACAAATATGAGTTTTAAAAAAGTAAAGAAATTATCATTTCTTTTTTATATCACATGTTAATTGTGGAATGTTACAGGGTGGAATATAATGTCATCCGACATGGGAGATTATCACGCACACTCAAACATTCTCTCAAAAATTGTTTGGATATTACCCTCTTCACGCTTTTAATATATAACTTAACATTGACAAACTGAAAACAAATAACATTGTCAAAAAATACATTCTTGAATGTAATAGGAACATAAGATTCTCACTGTACTCTGTACTGCATCTTGATAAACAAAATATTGTTTAAGATGATACACAACACATTATATAAATATGCATAAAAATGACATGAATGTTTGTGGCCAGTAAAAATCGCTGATCCAGGGAGTGACAAAATTGTACAAAAGTTCCGTTTTATTACAATTAGAATGTTCGAATTTGTTTTCTTTAAATTGTCAGAATTTATCTTTCTTTTTTATTATTTAAAATTTAATTGAGTGACTCCGAACATTCATTTTAGAGATGAAATTTAGACAGTTGACATCTTATCTCTGCATGCATGAATGTTATCAAAGGGAAATAATAAGAATCAAATAAATTTCAATCTTGTTGAGATAAGAAATGAATTTTAAAATGTGAAAATTTATTTATTAAGATATGATTTATTATTGTATCCCTACATGAAAATTTTAAAAACTAGATCTCTAAGACACTGTTATTAGTGTGTATATATATATTAAAATATGCAGGAATTACAAAACTTTACTTTAAAAAATTAGATTTACACGTAAACAGCTTTTATAAATCATTTTATTTTGTTTCATTATTAAATGAGTTCCATTTAAGGTTAAGAGATGTAAAATATGATAGGAGCATCTAAAAGGAACTATGGAGCTTTAAAGAAATTATAAGTGTCACATATTATAGATTCAAGTGCTTCAAAAGGCTCATCAGCATGTGGGAAGATTTGGGGGTGGGGTAAGGAGTGAACGATTTTAATTTTAATAGCTCTAAGTATTTATTGTAAAATATAACTGAATAGTATTTAATGTTATGTTAATTTTATTGAATTGAATTTTCAATTATGAGAATTAATATTTCAAAACAACGTAATCTCTGAGACACTGTTATGTATGTTAAATATGATTTGTAGTTCAGATAAGTTCTTTTGCTCTGCGGTAATTTACTAGATCGGTTTAAATTACCACTAAGTTATATCCAATTAATCTATGTAAGAGGTGTTAAAGGGCAGGGGTGACTATTATTCCTAGCAAAAAAAAAAAAATAAATGAATAAAGGGCCCCAATATAATAGTGAGAAATAAAAATAAATATTATCCACTTAGTATGATTTACACAAAATGTTACCAAATGGGCAATAAATTGATTTAGATGAAATGGAAATGTATAAAGTAAAATAAAGTTCATGTTTTGTTTGTAAAAGGAAACAAAACATAACAATTTTCCTTATAAGAATGTTTGTTCTAAAACTACAGTAATATCAAAGTTTATAAAATTGATGTCTTGTTTCAACAGCTTCATGAACAGAATACAAAATCAACCTTTCAAAGGTCACTGAAATCATATTCTGGACAAGTAAACGGACCATGTCAATCAAACATAAAGCAAATAAAAAAACATCAAAATAATTTAAGTAGATATGTCAATTATTCTAATTTAGAGAAAATGTTAACAGTGATAACAACAAATACATTTTGTGATTAAGAACAAATGTTTTACAAGTTATCATTTTTATCAATCAGCAGGTTTTTAAGTTTATGCTGAACTTGTGGAATACAAAAAAACAAATTATCATAAATTTTACACCTACTTATTTTTTATAGATTTTTGTTATGAACAGGTCAACAATGGTAGGTAACAAGGGAATTAATGCAGGTCACAGCAAGGGAATTAGCAGGATTAATTATTTAATCTCCCAAAAGAACTTGTAAGAAATTGTTGTCAGTCATTGCAAACAATGATTGTCTTGTAAATAAGATGAGTGTAAAAATTGAACACACTTGCGTTATTTTCAACTAAGAAGTTTAGTTGTAAGAGCTATATAGATAGATCAATCACTGGATGATGATACATCTATAACATATCTTACTTAGTATGTTTAATGATATCTACAATATATCTTGTTTAAGGAGTGTAAAATGTGAAGGCAAATATACAACACATCTCTACCTATGTGTGCTATAATAAATCTACAACACAGCTGGATTGGTGTGTTCAATGATCGCTGCGTTTGCAATATTTCCTAACCATGGCATAAGCCTCTGCTGATAGACAACAGTCTTGAACATGAAGCTGTTGTAATGAGGTGCATTTGTAGGCCACAAGCACAATGCCCTTGTCTGTAATGGCATCACATGATTTCACCCCTAGTTTTTTTAGATGGGGACAATAACTGGCAAGGGCAAACAAACCCTCATCTGTAATGTCACACTTTCCAATATCTAGTGATCTAAGCCTGGGGCAGTTCCTAGCCAAAAATTCCAGTCCAACATCTGAAACTGCTTCACATCCTCTAACATTTAAGTATCTCAGCTTACTACAGTTCTTGGCAATATTGATAACACCTTCATCTGACACCTGGGGGACATAAATAAATAAGTTTTATGTCAACATCAGTCCACATTAAAAGAATGAAAATATATAACAAACTATATCCTAATTATCAAACAAAATGTTTAATGAAATGACCTGATAAAAAAAAGATTATGACATAGAAAGGGTGATTTTATTGCTTTAAGTGCAATAGAAATAAATTATTGTAGAGATTGGCCCTATTCAGCTATGACGTTATCAGTCATGACAATCGAAACATTATCAGTCATGACAATCCAAACATTATCAGTCATGACAATCCAAACATTATCAGTCATGAAAATCCAAACCATTTGGTTAGTTTGTTTAGAATCTGGCTGTACATGTGTTAAAAATCAAAACAAAAAAAGACACCCATTTTTTTTTAGCTCCTAGCTACTTCCATTATTTGAGAATTTATTGTGACCATTAATAATATTTCTCTAGTATAGTCATTGTCAAATAGTGGATTGTGACCCACTTGTGGGGCAAAAATGAATTTTAGATGGTTCGTGACAAAATTTAAAATTAATATTAAATGACTGGGAATCTATAAATGTACTTTAAACAACTCTTTTTCTCTACATCTAACAAAACAAATATGTTTAAATTTTAAAAGTTTAAAAATAAATCTATAAATACACTTACGGAGGTTTTTATTCTCTTTCTTTTATCAAAAAATGTTTTTTGAAAAATTGTTTTTATGGTGGGCTGCAAAGTGTTAAAAGTTTGAGAACCATATAACATTTTTTTTTAATATGGTATTAATGGCCCCCAAATTTAGGCAACAAAATAAATCTGAAGTTGTTATTTTTTGAATAAGTGTTTTTGATCTCACATAAATTTATTATTTCAACTAACCTTTTCACACTTGGCAACACTCAGATATCTTAAGTTATCCCGTAACTTGGCCAGCTCTCTCATTGCTAGGTCTGTGATGTTCAGGCAGTCACTCATACTGAGCTCCCTTAAACTAGACAATAAATTAATTTATTGGAAAATGCAAACTACAAACTCTCAAGAGTTAGGAGAAAAAATGTGCTTTTCTTTTGAAAAATGTTAAAACAAAGATGTAGTTAGTAGGAAGGGACCGATAATCGGATCAGTATCGGTATCGGACCGATATCGGCACTATCGGTTAATATCGGATTGGCCGATTGTTGTAGGGAGCGACCGATAGTCGAACCGATATTGGCACTATGGGTTAACTGTCGGACCGGCCGTTTTTTAGCTGCTGATACATTGTTTTTTATTCACAACAGAGTTGCATAAAAAAAAAATCAGTAAATAACCCAATTCTATAACCAGATCAGACAAGATTTTAAAAAAAAGGAAAAAAAAACCCGTACACAGAAATTGTCGTCTACATCAGAGATATACCTTGAAACAATAGGATTGGCATTTCTTAATTCTAATGTATGACCTTGAATGATACAATTAGTGAACATCTGTGTGTATTTTTTGTTGGGATGGGAAGTTGGGGGGGGGGGGGAAACAAGACTTACGTGTGGGCGAAGTGTCACGAAACATGACAGGGAAGGGGTAAGCATGGGTTGACATATGTCATTAGCTGTAGCACGAGAAAGACACGTGTTTGGCATTGTTGTTGATTAAAAAAATATCGGTATCTGAAGGGGGGGGAAACAAGACACGCATGAGGCAAAAGTGTTACAAAATATGTGAACATGGGTTGAAATACGTCATACACCACGAGAATAACACGTGTTTGGCATTGTTGCTGCTTAAGGGGCTGTCCATTAATTACGTCAACAAAATAGGGGGGAGGGGGGGGGTCAGAAATTTTTTGACAATTGTTGACGGGGGGGGGGGGGGGGGAAATTAAGCAGCGTTTGTAGTTCTGTGTTACTCACTCGCTTAACATTCAGTATTTTAATTAAACTAACTATATTCATACTAATTTTGCCACATAAACATTTTGGAAGCCACCTTTTTTAGGGGGGGGGGGGTAATCAAATGTTGACATAATTTTATAGGGGGGTCTCTGGAAGTTTGACAAATTGTTGACAAGGGGGGGGGGGGGAGTTATAAATCGCCAAAAATTTGTTGACATAAATAATGGACAGCCCCTAAAAAGAAAATATCGGTATCGGTAAAAATGCTGGGGGAAAATATCGGTATCGGACTATCGGTAAAAAGGCATATCGGTCGCTCCTTAGTAGTTAGATCTATAAATATAAAAGAAAAATATTGTAAAGTGTTTTTAATAACTTTTTTTTGTTTGGATATGTATTCTTGAAAACAAAACTGAACTTTCAGAATGAATTTATTTTTCTAAATAAAATAAGTCTACGAGCTAAATTTAATAGCATTAGGTTCTTTTTTATTGAAGGTAAGTAGTCAGCTTTTTATACTAAAGCAAGCGGATTAAAGTTATTCCCCTTTATTTGTAAAATTTGTGTTTTCTGTCTCAAGCTGAAGAAAGTGTGAGATTTATATGAGAGGCAGTGCTAATATTTATCTTTACTTTCCATAAAAACAATTGAATATATACATTTGAAGATATAATTGAAGTATTTATAACTGAATAACAATATTGACACCTAATTACAGTACACAATAAAAGTAAAAACCTCTATTTACTAACATAATTTGTTCCAGAAAGGTGCAAATAATCAAAAACATATACATATCAAAGATTTCCACAAAATAAATAATGGAAAGTTAATTGGTTCCAGAAAACTAAAATTACTCTTATGGAAAGAGATGAATAAATTTTTATGATTTTTAATTTTGAAATGTAAAATGAAGCAAACAAATTAAATTATTAGGCAGACAGTTTTTCTCTTTATCTAATAGAATCAATGCTATCTGTTTTCTCATCATTATCTATTTTTTTTTAATAGCATTAACATGAAACCGCCTTAATTGGTAGAAGTTTGAGAAAAATTTATTGTTTGCTTGTTCCTCCATTTTACATTTCTAACTTAATTTTATCAATGCGAGGGGTTTCTCAAGAAGGCTATTGTCAAAATTACTTTATAGCCACAACAGTTACAACACTGTAGTAAACAATAAATACCCATTCATATGTTGACTATATAAGTCAGCATGCTGTGTGAGACTGAGCATGCATGATAAGAATCGTAATGTAAAATATGACTTTCATTGAACTGTTCTTTAAAACAGTGAGCCAACACAGAACTTTATAAAATAAAATCAAATAGACTTCAACAAAGTAACAATGAAATAAAAAAATATTTCTACCTTGTACAGTTATTTGCTATGTAGGTGACCCCCAAGTCAGAGATGAGTGGACAGCGTCTCAAGTAAAAGAACAACAACTGGGTACATTGGGATGTGATGATGAAGAGGTCCTGGTCTGTTACATGTGGACAGTCTGTCATGTCCAGATACCTCAGGTAGATTCTTTCCAGGTGATTTGATGGACTTTGTGCTAGAACTGAGTCCATCAAAGATATACAAGTGACCAGTGGACAGTCTGTCAGACACAAAGAGTCAGTAAAATAAGCTTTATAAGTAATAAGATTAATACGAAAAACAAGTAAAATTAAAATAAACATATCGTGTTAATTTTTGACAACTTCATAAAATATAAGTTACTCATGTGATAAGTATAATTGTTTGTAACAATTTTAATATCTTACTAAGACTATTTTTTTCATAATATATCAGCTAAAGAATTTCAATATTTAAAACTGTCTTTCTTTACATTTAAGAGACAGTTTTTTTAATGAATTGATTTTCTTTATTTATTAAAAAACCATTTTAAGAGTTTATGAAAAACATCTCACTTACATAAAAAAATATTTAATTATATTTTTAAACTTTAGGCATCTGAAATGCAATTAGATTATCAATCACCTGTGACATCCAATCTTTCTAAATTGACACATCTGGACACTGCCTCTGTGACACCTTCATTAGTCACAAGGTTACACCCCTGCATGTCTAGATACCTAAGTTCAGGACACCGCTTGACTGCTGTTTGTAAGCCACGATCAGTCAACCGTGAACAGAAATTGATGTTTATTTTTTCCAATATCATACATATCTGTCAATGTGATGAAAATCATGTTAAAAATATTTCCATTAATATCTGAAAGTATTTAGTACAAGATATTTAGAACAAATCAAAAGATTATTTTTTATGGGTAGTACATGACCATACTGAGATTAAATATTCTAAATGTTATACAAGAAATTTAGATCGAAATCATCAGAATATTACTTCATACAAATAAACAACAGAATAACCCAAATTTAAAAACATTTTTATCAATTAGTGGAAATTTTAAACATTCTCCTAATAAGTGTGTAAAAAAGTGGGATAATGTCAAAATCATGATTGCTGCACTCTCTATCATACACATTAATTTATTATGAATACAGACAATATGGCCACATAAATTCCTCCTACCCATTTTTCTTTTGTTCAGTAAAATTGTAAATCAATTTTTAAATCCTTTAAAGAAAAAAACTATTTGATTGGAATAGATGTTCCTTAAAACAAACAAACATTGATGCCTTCTTTATCTTATGGTAGCGTTTTTTTTAACATTTTAGATCACAAATACTAAATTATTGAAAGTTTATTTATTTTAACTTTATTTTCCTAGTCAATCAGATGTCAATAAATATAACACAATGTAACAGTGGGCTATTAAATAATTTTTCAGCAGTTGGTATTAAGCCAAACCTTTGGAGTGTTGTAACTAAGTCTTCTTGTTAGATATTTCAGTGCACGATCAATGTCAATATTTGGATTGTTGATGACTATTGAAGTCCATAGGACTGGATTGTCCCATACTGCGTGATACCACTGACGACACACCTGAGAAAGAGAATATTTTTAACTTTTATCACGAGGTACTCAACGATGAAGAGATGAGATACATGTAAGTTTTAAATATTAATACAGAAAAATACATTTATAATTAATAAGAGCTCAACAATACAAAATGGGACGGATGGCCGAGTGGTGTAGATACTTGACTGTCGACCTGAGAGTCCTGGATTCAATCCTCAGCGAGGCCCATGGAATTTTTTCCAGGTGAAGTTTGGTGCAAAGTCGTCTCACAAGTCCACCCAGCTTTAAATTGATACTTAAGTTGGGGAAGTAAAGGCAGCTGGGCATTGTGCTAACCACACAATCCCTTCATATGCAGAGGTTATAGAAACAGAGGAATTTTACACTTCATCTGCCCCGATGGGGTAAATAAAAACTGATCACTGCTTTATTACTACTTTGTTCCATGCTGTCATTATTCTTGTCTAAGCTCCATTCAGATCTGTGATATGCAAACATACTAATTGCACCAAAGACTGAGAGAAATGAACTTGATATGCAGACTAACTAATTGCACTGAAGACTGAGAGAAATGAACTTGATATGCAGACTAATTGCACTGAAGACAGAGGAATGAACTTGATATGCAGACTAACTAATTGCACTGAAGACTGAGAGAAATGAACTTGATATGCAGACTACCTAATTGCACTGAAGACTGAGAGAAATGAACTTTGATATGCAGACTAATTGCACTGAAGACTGAGAGAAATGAACTTGATATGCAGACTAACAAACTACACTGAAGAAAGATAAATGAATTTTAAAATTTTAATAACGAAACAAAATGAGCTGGTGCTTGTATAGGGAAATTCAATTTTAGATTAAAATGAGAACAGTTCAGATTACTTACTGTGGAGTCTTTATTAATAGATGTGAATAGAAGGGGCTGAAATCTCCTCTGTCATACATATGAATCTAATTAAATGTACACTGTCCATACTCTTCTAAACATTTAAATTTTATTCAAAAAGAGCAAAGATTTCTCTCATTTGTTATATTCTTCCTGTTTGATTGTATTACCTTGCTAACAATTAATTTAGTAATCATTCAAATCAAATGCGATAATATCCAGCAAAATGTGATCCTACCTGTGCACACCTACAAAGTTGATCAGTTGGGAGATGAAAAAATATTTTCAGCATGAGTTCATTTGGAAGACATTCAAAAAGACTTGACCTTGACATATGCTTCTTTCCCTTAGATGACAAAGCCAGGTTTTTGGCTGTGCAAACTTCAGTCTGAAAAGAAAGAGACACTGAGGATTAAAATGTTTCTTATGTTGACCTTTGACTTGTACACAAGTTGACCACCAGACTAATGGACATCTTTTTAAGTTGACACATCTAAAGAGATTACAGGGATGACACACAAATAGTTAGTAGATCTAGTCATACAACTCTGTGCTACTGTAATGTACCCATATTGATTATATGAAAACTTTGCAACCCACATTGAAGTATGTGAGAACTTTGCAACCCACATTGATTTATATGAGAGAACTTTGCATCACACATTGATTTATATGAGAGAACTTTGCAACCCATATTAAAGTATGAGAGAACTTTGCAACCCACAATGAAGTATGAGAGAACTTAGCAACCCGTATTTAAGTATGTGAGAACTTTGCATCCTATATTGAAGTATTTGAGAACTTTGCAACCCACATTGAAGTATGTGAGAACTTTGCAATCCACATTGAAGTATGTGAGAACTTTGCAACCCATATTGAAGTATGTGAGAACTTTGCAACCCACATTGAAGTATGTGAGAACTTTGCAACCCACATTGATTTATATGAGAGAACTTTGCATCACACATTGATTTATATGAGAGAACTTTGCATCCCACATTGATTTATATGAGAGAACTTTGCATCACACATTGATTTATATGAGAGAACTTTGCATCACACATTGATTTATATGAGAGAACTTTGCATCACACATTGATTTATATGAGAGAACTTTGCATCACACATTGATTTATATGAGAGAACTTTGCATCACACATTGATTTATATGACAGAACTTTGCATCACACATTGATTTATAAGGGAGAACTTTGCATCACACATTGATTTATATGAGAGAACTTTGCATCACACATTGATTTATATGAGAGAACTTTGCAACCCATATTAAAGTATGAGAGAACTTTGCAACCCACAATGAAGTATGAGAGAACTTAGCAACCCGTATTTAAGTATGTGAGAACTCTGCATCCTATATTGAAGTATTTGAGAACTTTGCAACCCACATTGAAGTATGTGAGAACTTTGCAATCCACATTGAAGTATGTGAGAACTTTGCATCCTATATTGAAGTATGTGAGAACTTTGCAACCCACATTGAAGTATGAGAGAACTTAGCAATCCATATTGAAGTATGTGAGAACTTTGCAACCCATATTAAAGTATATGAGAACTTTGCAACCCAAACTGAAGTATGTGAGAACTTTGCAAAGACAAATTTCAATATTAACTTTTAGTAAATATGATTACACCCCCAAAACGAGCCACTTATTGTCACATTTTATTTTCATCACAAAACTTTGATTTTATTTAATCCGACATTTTGAAACTATTCCTAATTTGCAGTAGCGTATTGAGGGGTGGGCAAGGGGGCATCATGCCCCGGGCGCTATTCACAAAGGAGCGCCTAATGATTTTTACAAATAATATTATATGGTTTTCGAATGGGCGGGGGGGACGCTAAAAAGGTACTGTGCCCTGGCACGAGTTAAACTGCTAATATGGCTACATACATTGATCTGTAAGTATACAACACATCAGACCAGATCATACAACACATCAGACCAGATCATACAACACATCAGACCAGATCATACAACACATCAGACCAGATCATACAACACATCAGACCAGATCATACAACACATCAGACCAGATCATACAACACATCAGACCAGATCATACAACACTTCAGACCAGATCATACAACACATCAGACCATAATACAATGCATTAGATTAGATCTATTAATTCATTTGCTTAAAAAAAAACTGAAAATATAAAAAAAAATATGGCAATCTAGACAAACAAGGATAATCTGATAGTGAATAGATCTCACAGTGAATAAATCTGATAGTGAATAGATCTGATAGTGAATAGATCTGATAGTGAATAGATCTGATAGTGAATAGATCTGATAGTGAATAGATCTGATAGTGAATAGATCTGATAGTGAATAAATCTGATAGTGAATTCAATCGGAGCTGAAAGTTTCGTTAGGCTAATAAGAATAAGCCTAAAGTCTTGAGAAAAAATCGGCCCTATTTTACCAGATGACAAAAATTATGGTTGATTTGGAAACTGCAGGGAATCTGAATAACACTTTGTATATAATGTAAGCTGTTTAATGACATGACAGGTTACACAGGTAATGTGTATTATGTAAGATGGTAATGACATGACAGGTTACACGGGTAGTGTGTATTATGTAAGATATTTAATGACAGGACAGGTTACAAAGGTAGTGTGTATTATGTAAGATGTTTAATGACATGACAGGTTACACGGGTAGTGTGTATTATGTAAGATGTTTAATGACAGGACAGGTTACACAGGTAGTGCCATTTTGTTGGAAAAAACTAGGACCTTTTTGTTTACAAGCAGCAGTAGAATCATCGGGCCAAGAATACATCAGATAAAGAATACATCAGATAAAGAATACATCAGATCAAGAATACATCAGATATAGATACATATGATATAGAATACATCTGATAAGAATAAATCTGACATCTGATAAAGAATACATCAGATAAAGAATACATCAGATATAGATACATATGATATAAAATACATCTGATAAGAATAAATCTGACATCTGATAAAGAATACATCAGATATAGATACATATGATATAAAATACATCTGATAAGAATAAATCTGACATCAGGTAAAGAATACATCAGATATAGATACATATGATATAAAATACATCTGATAAGAATAAATCTGACATCAGATAAAGAATACATCAGATAAAGAATACATCAGATATAGATACATATGATATAGAATACATCTGATAAGAATAAATCTGACATCTGATAAAGAATACAACTGATAGTGAATACTATTGATAGTTCAAAGTGAAAGTCATATGGTTGACCACTAATCAAGCACAATTTACCTCAAATGGGAGTTAATTTTACTGTGAAAAATGCTCTAAGACATTTTTTTTTTTAGGTTTAAAGTTTGACAAGTTTCTTGTGTACAAAGAATGACTTGCAGAAATCCTAAATTTAAAAAAAAAATGATTACCAACATGTTGGTCAAGTTAGCGAGTTGTTTCAGCTATGTGGACAATGTTGATGAGTTTTTGGGCTTTTTAGTTCTGCCCACAACACCATGGAGACAAGTTAATAGAACAAGAAACATGCCAGATTTATGTAAACCAGGAGGATAAAAAGAAAGCCAAAAAGCTCTTCACTTGGCCGACAAAAAAGATTTGGCATTCACAACAGATGAATCACTGGCAGCTAATGGTATTTTACATCAGTCAACGAGTGACACACACATACCTACCATGCATTTTATATTACACTAATCAGCTCACCTGTCAACATGCCATTTAATCTTTTAATTATATTTGCCTTATTAATGGAGTAAGGAGACCAATGGAAATGGTTTACTGAAATAATTGATCATATTTATAACTAGGCATTTAATTCTCTGTGAATTGGCTTGATAAATAATATTTTTATTGAAGAATAAAAAACAATTGTTCTTAGCCAACTATAATTAATTCTTTTTATTTTTATTTTGTGGCAGCTTATTATTTCTGTTAAATGAAGAATCAACCTTCGTTTTGCACAAATTTCGCCTAAACATAAAAAAATATTTCCGAATTAGCTACAGATAATAAGAAATAATCCAATAGAAACACAACCACTGAATATAACTTGGCCGAGTTTAGATATAGAGACATGATACCCTGTAAATAGAGACATGATACCCTGTAAATAGAGACATGATACCCTGTAAATAGAGACATGATACCCTATAAATAGAGACATGATACCCTATAAATAGAGACATGATACCCTGTAAATAGAGACATGATACCCTATAATGATTATTTTATGAAAAACAAATTACTTCGGAATTCAAAGTATGTCGCGCGAACTAACTATCAACAAAGAGGATATTGTTCCATCAAACAAAGTGTTTAGATTTTTATCTTTTTACTTGCACAGTAATAATATTTTTCTTTTTTTTTTTTTACTTTGATGCTAAATTAAAATAACTACTGAACATTAATATAAACTTAATTTAATGTGCTGGTAGCATTACTCCAAGAAAATAAGACCTAATTGATGAGGTAATTTACCTGGGATATGATTAGATTTTTTACACCGCCTACCAACCCGGTCGCTCTGAGATTGTTGGCCGGAGAACTGCTCAGTACCGCCTCCGAATGTCCATTGGTTAATTTCACTCTGCCATCGGCACGCCCAGATCGATCATCAATTTGACCATTATGATGGATTTGTGCTTGAGTTTGAAACACATAGGGGACTGTTTGGGGTGTGGTGAACCCGTCTGATTTAATTGTCCGTGAGTTGGTCATCTGACGTCCAGCATTGCCGTTGGCCACCGTTCAGAGCTGGGTCTGCTAGTGTTGTTAGTGGCGACCCGTGGGAGTGGCCCTTGTCGTGTCTGTTGTGTGACGGGTGGGAATGGGCGTGGTTGGGCTGTGGCTCCATGTCAGCTGTGTTGATTGTCTCCAAGTTGACGGGTGATGATGTCCTGAAGGTGGACGAGGTTTGGTGTGGCTGATGATGTTGGTGTGGCTGATGATGTTGGTGTGGCTGATGATTTTGATTAGGCTGATGATATTGGGGTAACTTGAGCTGTTGATGATACTGTTGCAGCTGCTGGTGCTGTTGTTGTTGAAGCAGCCGTTGCTGGCTGTAAATGTTTATAGCGTAATTTAGCGTCCCTGCTAACCATCTCACCCAACCATTGCTCCTGCTGTTGCTGACTGAGAGCGGTATCTCTGTTATAGTAATACCCACCGGGTGGGACAGGTGAGACGGGCGACGGGACCGTGTTCAGACGGTCCCTTTGAATGAATACATCCTGATGAATGTGGGACTCAATGAACCTGATATCCCCATAGCTGTCAATGTAATGTTCCTCCTTCATCGCCTCAATGAATGCACCGTTCATCTCATTATACATGGAAGGGTCCAAAACGCGGTGGTCAGATGTATTGCAGGCATAACAAGTATTGAAGTTCTCTGCGACTGTCCACCCTTTGACCTGGGTCCAGCCGTTGAGTTCATTATTTGTTTGAACTACATCCTGCTCAGATGCTCTGACCTTTCTTTCACGAACTTTTTTCTCTCTGGAGGGATTCACGGGGAACTCTGAGAAAGTATTAATGCGGCTAGCTAGACCAACCTGCGGGGGAGGCTGTGTTTGTTATCCTCAGTGGGTGTTTAGCAGGCAGGGGCGGAGGGGGGTCATACGGCACCGGTGGTAGAGGTGGGGCTGGGGACATCCTCATGCCCCTTAAATGTTGCCTCATTTGTTCAGGCTTGGGTGAGCTGGACAGTGACGCGCTCTTCGTCCCGGAGTCTTGTGGAGGCGTTGGACTTGGCTGAACAGGCGGAGCTGGTGGACTCGCCCTTGAACGTCGTCATGGTGGTCGTGGATGGATAAACGGACGTGACGTCAGACGCCACTCCAGAGCTTGTGGACTCATGGGTGGACTCTGCTATCTGGGGTGAATCTGCAGACGTGAAAATATTGCAGTGTCAATGGAAACATGTTTTTATTAAATACCTTTTCTTATTAAACAAGAGTAACTACTTTAAAATGGCAACATTCACAGTTTACATGTTTCAACATTTTAAATTTCGCCTAAAATATCTTCAATTCATCAACTGTTTGTATTAAAGAAAAACTTCGTGTGGTGAATGGCATAATAAAAACTTTTTTTTTACAAAACAAATTTGAATAATTATGAAAAAACAAGTGCAATACAAATGTTTCTTAATTATAACAAAGTTTAAATTTTTCAGTCAACATTTGATAATGGAGTTGAATAGAGGAAGACCCACAACCGCAGTGAGAATTAATTTTAAACCAAACTTCTGTAAGATACATACCAACACATGTATGACCCTATGTAAAGTCTGAATTATCTGAGACCCTAGAAAATACTCCTCGCGATCATAAAGTGACCACCACACTGCTCTAATACATCAGCCAGTGCATTGAAATATTACTTTTAACGGTGGTTATATATTGTGTAAACACAGACACATGACCACAAAGCTGCAACTACCCTAAAAAAGGGTCTATTGTCACTGGTTCTATATTGTATATTCATAGACACACGACAATGAAAACACAAATATATACAGCGTTCATTATCTGTGGTTATATATTGTGTTAACGTAGACACACGACAAATGAAAACACAAATATATACAGCGTTCATTACCTGTGGTTATATATTGTGTTAACGTAGACACACGACAAATGAAAACACAAATATATACAGCGTTCATTACCTGTGGTTATATATTGTGTTAACGTAGACACACGACAAATGAAAACACAAATATATACAGCGTTCATTATCTGTGGTAATATATTGTGTTAACGTAGACACACGAAAAATGAAAACACAAATATATACAGCGTTCATTACCAGGTGTCTCCACTTGTGAACAGAATTATTCTTGAGCAGCCAATCATGTCAGTTGTACGCGCGTATGTAATAGGTTCAATGGGGTGGAGGACAATGTCATGGCCAGTATTGTATGTGTGTGTGTGTGTGTGTGTGTGTGTGCTAGGTAGAGCTGTTCCAGGCTGAATGGTGAGGAACCAACGGACTCATTGTTAGAAACCCTGTTATACACTCAACAGTCGGAGGGATATATTAAGTCCACAAGAAAACGAGCAATAAGTATAATTTTTTAGAGCATTTTCTTCGAAAAAAAATGCTCTGTTGTCCTTGTTTTGTCTGTCTGTCTGTCTGTCTGTCTGTCATCACCCTAGGATCTCAACAACCATAAGTCCTAGACCCATGATGTATATATCATTTTGTAGGTCTTGGCCTGCCATGTGTGCAGCAAAAGTTCATTTCGCGATCTGACCCTCTGAGGGCCGTAAAAGGGGGGCTTATAAAAGTACCGTTTTTTTTACTATATAAGCGATATTAATAAAGGAGCGCCCTATATCTCAGCAACTATAAGTCCTAGACCCATGATGTGTATATCATTTTGTAGGTCTTGGCCTGCCATGTGTACATCAAAAGTTCATTTCTGCGATAGGACCTCTGGAGGGCCGGGCTTCAGGGCTACTAAGGGGCTTATATATTATATATATTCAACCTTGTACGTTCAATAACCCATTCATTTGGTGCGAAATACTGCAGCAAGGGGGGGGGGGATTTGATTAAGAAACTCATCTAAATGAAATAGTAAGCTTGTGTTCTGAGTTTAATTGAAAGTACCTGTGGAGCTATGCAACAATTGACGGAGTTTTAGGATGATTAAATGACTATAATTTCGAATGTTTTCAATTATGAGTCCAATTTCAGTAACCACAAACCACTTGGTAGTTAGATTTAAGAGATGGTGAACGCATGGTAGATTCTGAACTGCATCAGTAGTTAAAAGCGATATTTTTTCAAAGTGTAGCAGTTATTACAAATATAATAAGTAGCATTTACTAAAAACATAGTATGTAGCAGTCAATACAAACATAGTATGTAGCAGTCAATACAAACATAGTATGTAGCAGTCAATACAAACATAGTATGTAGCAGTCATTACAATCATAGTCCAGCAGTTGGTCACTCAGAAGATTTGGACCCAGAGGCCTGATTTAAGGCCAAACATATATACAAGATCAAGGTGTTAAACGTATGATTGACAACTTTCATAAAAATCATACTTTAAGGCTTTGATCTTTAGACAGATTTGAAATGTAAATAATTAACGCTACACTTGCCACCAATAGGATACTTTCTAAACTCGCCATTGGTTCAGTGTGTGTGTGTGTGTGTGTGTGTGTGTGAATTCCATGTAAGGATGAGATGAAATCTTAGACCCTACAAATTGGGACGATTTTTTATGGTGCCCTTCTTTCATCCCCACCAGAGCCGATAGTGCAATGGATATGCTGGAGGCACCATGGAGATATAGTGGGACTGTAGCCATGACCAATTTGAAATATCCTTTGTCCTCCGAAAGAGGGCAGGCTATATCCGCGGGCACCCCAAAGTTAAGAGCAAACTGGTGACCTAATTCAACCTCTTTGGTTGTTTTAAAACGAAAAATTACCCTCGTGGAATAGTCTTACCCTCTACTCTCGTGGTGTCAAAGTGTAGCCCAGGTTGAGCACCAAGTACTAAAGGAATAGGTCAAATACAGTCAACATAGTGTCAAATACAGACAAATACAGTCAAATACAGTCAACTACAGGAATACAGTCAAATACAGACAAATACAGTCAAATACAGACAAATACAGTCGAATACAGACAAATACAGTCAGATACAGTCAAATACAGTCAAATACAGTCGAATATAGACAAATACAGTCAAATACAGTCAAATACAGTCAAATACAGTCGAATATAGACAAATACAGTCATTTACAGTCAAATACAGACAAATACAGTCAAATATAGTCAAATACAGTCAAATACAATCAAATACAGTCAAATACAGTCAAATACACTAGTCTGTCCCTTTGCTCCTGGGCACAATATAATTAATTGTATTTTTTTTAAAGCTGTGCCAAGGGAGTTTATTGCAACTCGGAATGTAAAAAAAAATTACACTAAAGGGAGATTAATCAGACTAATCACGTGATAGCCATTGCCAGGAAGGAACCTAATACAATGAGAGCCGGTGTTAGGATGGATTACAGTGATATTTTTCCCCACTATAGTCTCAAGCTTTTGAACATGCAATGAAATTAAAAGTAGTATTTATTATGTATATGCCGTTTCATTAACAGGAGCAATTTGAGAGACCAGAATGAATAACGTACAAAGAACATTCTTTAGTGAAAAAAGAAACAAGGATGAAGGGATAAAAAGTTTTTTCACATTCCAGTGTCGTCTGCTTGAGTGGTCTGCTGAAGAGTTTTTTTCTTGAGATCAAATTAAAGTAAAGAGAGGCTTGTCTCACACGGCCACATCCACCAATTGACGTCAGTCATGTTGTGACGCTATGGTGGCTACGTACTCTCACAGTGTTTACTGTCTATCAGTACGTCCACACTCTTTACTTGGAATTTTAAAGTTCACCGTTCACTAATAGCTGAAATCGAAGCAAAGGTAACACCAAAATTCTCTGAATTTGACAATGGTAACCTAGTGCGGCTTTTAAGAGACAAACCTTTACTCACATATCACTAAAGATTCACCCTCGTATGATAAAACTTCATCTCATCTAATAAAGTTTCACTGTCATGTTATTAAACTTCATTACCAGTTTATCTGCCAATTAAAAAGACTTCTTTTATCAGGTAATTTTACCTTGCGGACCAATTCTGAGGCTAACGGGGGCCCTAAAGGCAAGACTAACAGATATGTGGGATCTTAGGCGGGGACTTAGATAAGGGATCTCTATGAACATACTTAGGTATATTAGGAGAGGAATGCAACTTTATTTTAATACATAATAGGAATTTGTACAGAAGGGATCCATCGGTATTTAGGGGAGGGGGCTAGGCGGAAGCCTTGTTTTCCTATCCATAAGAATGGAAGGTGACTTCAGGTAACTTCAGGTGACCTAATTTAGTCACAAGCAAGTTGCGATGACATATGTAGGATGGAGGTCATTTTGACATGTGGTGAAACAGGTGAAGTCAAATATTTTCCGTTTTACTCTGTCCAGATTTACACCAACTGTTTTACCCTGTCCAGATTTACATCAACTGTCTGTACTTACTAGTTGACCCACAATTAGATGGAGAAATCTTGAGTCGTGTAACAACGTTGATAATAATTTTTTTTTTGTTCCGTCCAGTAACTCTGTCTAGATGTAAGGAACAGTTGTCGTCGTCTTCTCACCTTGGAATGCCCCAATGATGTCGTGTACATAGCGGAATGAGACCTTGTCTAAACACTCGTAGTGTCGACACTTCAACATGGATGAAAGGGAATGTAACTCTTGAAGAAGGGAGATCATTTGCATAAGCCGATATTTTACAATTCTATCATCAGTAATCAGGAAATGTTTACTTTCTACTTTTGACTAAATGCACGACTTTAAAAAAAATTATTTTGTAGTATTATTAAGAGTGTAAGAGTGACAGACAGAAGAGATTAGTATATTTGATAAACAGTGGACGGTGTATCTGGACGAGGATGTGGCACTTCTGATTCAATAGTTGTGATGTATAGTTTATGTTCTGATTCAATAGTTGTGATGTATAGTTTATGTTCTGATTCAATAGTTGTGATGTATAGTTTATGTTCTGATTCAATAGTTGTGATGTATAGTTTATGTTGTGTTTGGAGTGAATCATTATACACGGGCCTATATAAACAGACATGGAGGTATCATTGGAAACAATTCAGTTGCAGACAAAGAGAATACAACACAATACATTCTTCTGGGACATAGAACAATCGGCTGGCATGTCCATGGGAATAATTGTTCTGATAATATAACATAGCGAAAAAAAATTATTAGATGACAAATGAAGAAAAAAAAAGAAATACTTCGAGTGAAGATGAAGATTAAACAAAAAGTAAATAAATTGACATAAATCTGAAGGTTAAATCAAACAGAACATAAAGTATTGACAACAAGATGAACGTGTTTGAGAATGCAGAGTATGGATCTGTATATGTTCGTCCATGTGTGAATATGTGCGTGGAAGGGATCAACTAATTAGGACCATGTGTGGTGGTGGCTGTAGTTGTATATGTGTGTGTGGGAGGATCCTTCTAATTAGGACCATGTGTGGTGGTGGCTGTAGTTGTATATGTGTGTGTGTGGGAGGATCAACTAATTAGGACCATGTGTGGTGGTGGCTGTAGTTGTATATGTGTGTGGGAGGATCAACTAATTAGGACCATGTGTGGTGGTGGCTGTAGTTGTATATGTGTGTGTGGAGGATCAACAAGTTAGGACCATGTGTGGTGGTGGCTGTAGTTGTATATGTGTGTGTGTGGGGGAGGGTCAACTAATTAGGACCATGTGTGGTGGTGGCTGTAGTTGTATATGTGTGTGTGGGAGGATCAACTAATTAGGACCATGTGTGGTGGTGGCTGTAGTTGTATATGTGTGTGTGGGAGGATCAACTAATAAGGACCATGTGTGGTGGTGGCTGTAGTTGTATATGTGTGTGTGGGAGGATCAACAAGTTAGAACCATGTGTGGTGGTGGCTGTAGTTGTATATGTGTGTGGGGAGGATCAACAAGTTAGGACATGTGTGGTGATGGCTATAGTTGTATATGTGTGTGTGTGGGAGGGTCAACTAATTAGGACAATGTATGGTTGTGGCTGTAGTTGTATATGTGTGTGTGTGGGGGATCAACAAGTTAGGACCATGTGTGGTGGTGGCTGTAGTTGTATATGTGTGTGTGTGTGGGAGGATCAACAAGTTAGAACCATGTGTGGTGGTGACTGTAGTTGTATATGTGTGTGTGGGAGGATCAACAAGTTAGGACCATGTGTGGTGGTGGCTGTAAATGTATATGTGTGTGTGGGAGGATCAACTAATTAGGAACATGTGTGGTGGTGGCTGTAGTTGTATATGTGTGTGGGAGGATCAACTAATTAGGACCATGTGTGGTGGTGGCTGTAGTTGTATATGTGTGTGTGGGAGGATCAACAAGTTAGGACCATGTGTGGTGGTGGCTGTAGTTGTATATGTGTGTGGGAGGATCAACAAGTTAGGACCATGTGTGGTGGTGGCTGTAGTTGTATATGTGTGAGTGTGGGAGCGTCAACTAGTTAGGACCATGTGTGGTGGTGGCTGTAGTTGTATATGTGTGTGTGTGGGAGAATCAACAAGTTAGGACCATGTGTGGTGGTGGCTGTAGTTGTATATGTGTGTGTGTGGGAGGATAAACAAGTTAGAACCATGTGTGGTGGTGACTGTAGTTGTATATGTGTGTGTGGGAGGATCAACAAGTTAGGACCATGTGTGGTGGTGGCTGTAGTTGTATATGTGTGTGTGGGAGGATCAACTAATTAGGACCATGTGTGGTGGTGGCTGTAGTTGTATATGTGTGTGTGGGAGGATCAACAAGTTAGGACCATGTGTGGTGGTGGCTGTAGTTGTATATGTTAGTGTGGGGGAGGGTCAACTAATTAGGACCATGTGTGGTGGTGGCTGTAGTTGTTTATGTGTGTGTGGGAGGATCAACAAGTTAGGACCATGTGTGGTGGTGGCTGTAGTTGTATATGTGTGTGTGGGAGGATCAACAAGTTAGAACCATGTGTGGTGGTGGCTGTAGTTGTATATGTGTGTGTGTGGGAGGATCAACAAGTTAGGACCATGTGTGGTGGTGGCTGTAGTTGTATATGTGTGTGTGGGAGGATCAACTAATTAGGAACATGTGTGGTGGTGGCTGTAGTTGTATATGTGTGTGTAGGATCAACTAATTAGGACCATGTGTGGTGGTGGCTGTAGTTGTATGTGTGTGTGGGAGGATCAACAAGTTAGGACCATGTGTGGTGGTGGCTGTAGTTGTATATGTGTGTGGGAGGATCAACAAGTTAGGACCATGTGTGGTGGTGGCTGTAGTTGTATATGTGTGTGTGGGAGGATCAACAAGTTAGGACCATGTGTGGTGCTGGCTGTAGTTGTATATGTGTGTGTGGGAGGATCAACAAGTTAGAATCATGTGTGGTGGTGGCTGTAGTTGTATATGTGTGTGGGAGGATCAACAAGTTAGGACCTTGTGTGGTGAAGGCTGTAGTTGTATATGTGTGTGGGAGGATCAACAAGTTAGGACCATGTGTGGTGGTGGCTGTAGTTGTATATGTGTGTGTGTGTGGGAGGGTCAACTAATTAGGACCATGTGTGGTGGTGGCTGTAGTTGTATATGTGTGTGTGTGGGGAGGATCAACAAGTTAGGACCATGTGTGGTGGTGGCTGTAGTTGTATATGCGTGTGTGTGGGAGGATCAACAAGTTAGAACCATGTGTGGTGGTGGCTGTAGTTGTATATGTGTGTGGGAGGATCAACAAGTTAGGACATGTGTGGTGTGGCTATAGTTGTATATGTGTGTGTGGGAGGGTCAACTAATTAGGACAATGTATGGTTGTGGCTGTAGTTGTATATGTGTGTGTGTGGGGGGATCAACAAGTTAGGACCATGTGTGGTGGTGGCTGTAGTTGTATATGTGTGTGTGTGGGAGGATCAACAAGTTAGAACCATGTGTGGTGGTGACTGTAGTTGTATATGTGTGTGTGGGAGGATCAACAAGTTAGGACCATGTGTGGTGGTGGCTGTAAATGTATATGTGTGTGGGAGGATCAACTAATTAGGAACATGTGTGGTGGTGGCTGTAGTTGTATATGTGTGTGGGAGGATCAACTAATTAGGACCATGTGTGGTGGTGGCTGTAGTTGTATATGTGTGTGGGAGGATCAACAAGTTAGGACCATGTGTGGTGGTGGCTGTAGTTGTATATGTGTGTGGGAGGATCAACAAGTTAGGACCATGTGTGGTGGTGGCTGTAGTTGTATATGTGTGAGTGTGGGAGCGTCAACTAATTAGGACCATGTGTGGTGGTGGCTGTAGTTGTATATGTGTGTGTGTGGGAGAATCAACAAGTTAGGACCATGTGTGGTGGTGGCTGTAGTTGTATATGTGTGTGTGTGGGAGGATAAACAAGTTAGAACCATGTGTGGTGGTGACTGTAGTTGTATATGTGTGTGGGAGGATCAACAAGTTAGGACCATGTGTGGTGGTGGCTGTAGTTGTATATGTGTGTGTGGGAGGATCAACTAATTAGGACCATGTGTGGTGGTGGCTGTAGTTGTATATGTGTGTGTGGGAGGATCAACAAGTTAGGACCATGTGTGGTGGTGGCTGTAGTTGTATATGTTAGTGTGGGGGAGGGTCAACTAATTAGGACTATGTGTGGTGGTGGCTGTAGTTGTTTATGTGTGTGTGGGAGGATCAACAAGTTAGGACCATGTGTGGTGGTGGCTGTAGTATATGTGTGTGTGGGAGGATCAACAAGTTAGAACCATGTGTGGTGGTGGCTGTAGTTGTATATGTGTGTGTGGGAGGATCAACAAGTTAGGACCATGTGTGGTGGTGGCTGTAGTTGTATATGTGTGTGTGGGAGGATCAACTAATTAGGAACATGTGTGGTGGTGGCTGTAGTTGTATATGTGTGTGTGGGAGGATCAACTAATTAGGACCATGTGTGGTGGTGGCTGTAGTTGTATATGTGTGTGTGGGAGGATCAACAAGTTAGGACCATGTGTGGTGGTGGCTGTAGTTGTATATGTGTGTGGGAGGATCAACAAGTTAGGACCATGTGTGGTGGTGGCTGTAGTTGTATATGTGTGTGTGGGAGGATCAACAAGTTAGGACCATGTGTGGTGCTGGCTGTAGTTGTATATGTGTGTGTGGGAGGATCAACAAGTTAGAATCATGTGTGGTGGTGGCTGTAGTTGTATATGTGTGTGGGAGGATCAACAAGTTAGGACCTTGTGTGGTGAAGGCTGTAGTTGTATATGTGTGTGGGAGGATCAACAAGTTAGGACCATGTGTGGTGGTGGCTGTAGTTGTATATGTGTGTGTGTGTGGGAGGGTCAACTAATTAGGACCATGTGTGGTGGTGGCTGTAGTTGTATATGTGTGTGTGTGGGAGGATCAACAAGTTAGGACCATGTGTAGTGGTGGCTGTAGTTGTATATGCGTGTGTGTGGGAGGATCAACAAGTTAGAACCATGTGTGGTGGTGACTGTAGTTGTATATGTGTGTGTGGGAGGATCAACAAGTTAGGACCATGTGTGGTGGTGGCTGTAGTTGTATATGTGTGTGTAGGAGGATCAACAAGTTAGGACCATGTGTGGTGGTGGCTAGAGTTGTATATGTGTGTGTGGGAGGATCAACAAGTTAGGACCATGTGTGGTGGTGGCTGTAGTTGTATATGTGTGTGTGGGAGGATCAACAAGTTAGAACCATGTGTGGTGGTGGCTGTAGTTGTATATGTGTGTGTGGGAGGATAAACAAGTTAGGACCATGTGTGGTGGTGGCTGTAGTTGTATATGTGTGTGTGGGAGGATCAACAAGTTAGGACCATGTGTGGTGGTGGCTGTAAATGTATATGTGTGTGTGTGGGAGGGTCAACTATTTAGAACTATGTGTGGTGGTGGCTGTAGTTGTATATGTCTGGGTGTGGGAGGATCAACAAGTTAGGACCATGTGTGGTGGTGGCTGTAGTTGTATATGTGTGTGGGAGGATCAACAAGTTAGGACCATGTGTGGTGGTGGCTGTAGTTGTATATGTGTGTGTGAGTGGGAGGGTCAACTAATTAAAACCATGTGTGGTGGTGGCTGTAGTTGTATATGTGTGTGTGTGGGAGGGTCAACTAATTAGGACCATGTGTGGTGGTGGCTGTAGTTGTATATGTGTGTGTGTGGGAGGATCAACAAGTTAGGACCATGTGTGGTGGTGGCTGTAGTTGTATATGTGTGTGAGAGGGTCAACTAATTAGGACCATGTGTGGTGGTGGCTGTAGTTGTATATGTGTGTGTGTGGGAGGATCAACAAGTTAGGACCATGTGTGGTGGTGGCTGTAGTTGTATATGTGTGTGTGGGAGGATCAACAAGTTAGAACCATGTGTGGTGGTGGCTGTAGTTGTATATGTGTGTGTGGGAGGATCAACAAGTTAGGACCATGTGTGGTGGTGGCTGTAGTTGTATATGTGTGTGTGGGAGGATCAACTAATTAGGACCTTGTGTGGTGGTGGCTGTAGTTGTATATGTGTGTGTGGGAGGATCAACTAATTAGGACCATGTGTGGTGGTGGCCGTAGTTGTATATGTGTGTGGAGGATCAACTAATTAGGACCATGTGTGGTGGTGGCTGTAGTTGTATATGTGTGTGTGAGGATCAACAAGTTAGAACCATGTGTGGTGGTGGCTGTAGTTGTATATGTGTGTGGGAGGATCAACAAGTTAGAACCATGTGTGGTGGTGGCTGTAGTTGTATGTGTGTGTGTGTGGGAGGATCAACAAGTTAGGACCATGTGTGGTGGTGGCTGTAGTTGTATATGTGTGTGTGAGGATCAACAAGTTAGGACCATGTGTGGTGGTGGCTGTAGTTGTATGTGTGTGTGGGAGGGTCAACTAATTAGGACCATGTGTGGTGGTGGCTGTAGCTGTATATGTGTGTGTGGGAGGATCAACTAATTAGGACCATGTGTGGTGGTGGCTGTAGTTGTATATGTGTGTGTGAGGATCAACAAGTTAGAACCATGTGTGGTGGTGGCTGTAGTTGTATGTGTGTGCGAGGATCAACAAGTTAGGACCATGTGTGGTGGTGGCTGTAGTTGTATATGTGTGTGTGGGAGGATCAACAAGTTAGGACCATGTGTGGTGGTGGCTGTAGTTGTATATGTGTGTGGGAGGATCAACAAGTTAGGACCATGTGTGGTGGTGGCTGTAGTGAGATTGTTGGCCGGAGAACTGCTCAGTACCGCCTCCGAATGTCCATTGGTTAATTTCACTCTGCCATCGGCACGCCCAGATCGATCATCGATTTGACCATTATGATGGATTTGTGCTTGAGTTTGAAACACATAGGACTGTTTGGGGTGTGGTGATCCCGTCTGATCAATTGTCCGTGAGCTGGTCATCTGACGTCCAGCATTGCCGTTGGCCATCGCCGAGCCGGGTCTGCTAAGGTTGTTAGTGTGACCCGTGGGAGTGGCCCTGTCGTGTCTGTTGTGTGACGGGTGGGAATGGGCGTGGTTGGGCTGTGGCTCCATGTCAGCTGTGTTGATTGTCTCCAAGTTGACGGGTGATGATGTCCTGAAGGTGGACGAGGTTTGGTGTGACTGATGATGTTGGTGTGACTGATGATGTTGGTGTGACTGATGATGTTGGTGAGGCTGATGATTTTGATTTGGCTGATGATATTGGGGTAACTTGAGCTGTTGATGATACTGTTGCAGCTGCTGGTGCTGTTGTTGTTGAAGCAGCTGCTGCTGCTGTAAATGTTTATAGCGTAATTTAGCGTCCCTGCTAACCATCTCACCCAACCATTGCTCCTGCTGTTGCTGACTGAGAGTGGTATCTCTGTTATAGTAATACCCACCGGCTGGGACAGGTGAGACGGGCGACGGGACCGTGTTCAGACGGTCCCTTTGAATGAATACATCCTGGTGAATGTGAGACTCAATGAACCTGATATCCCCATAGCTGTCAATGTAATGTTCCTCCTTCATCGCCTCAATGAATGCACCGCTCATCTCATTATACATGGAAGGGTCCAAAACGCGGTGGTCAGTTGTATTGCAGGCATAACAAGTATTGCTTCTCTGCGACTGTCCACCCTTGACCTGGGTCCAGCCGTTGAGTTCATTATTTGTTTGAACTACATCCTGCTCAGATGCTCTGACCTTTCTTTCACGAACTTTTTTCTCTCTGGAGGGATTCACGGGGAACTCTGAGAAAGTATTAATGCGGCTAGCTAGACCAACCTGCGGGGAGGCTGCGTTTGTTATCCTCAGTGGGTGTTTAGCAGGCAGGGGCGGAGGGGGGTCATACGGCACCGGTGGTAGAGGTGGGGCTGGGGACATCCTCATGCCCCTTAAATGTTGCCTCATTTGTTCAGGCTTGGGTGAGCTGGACAGTGACGCGCTCTTCGTGCCGGAGTCTTGTGAGGCGTTGGACTTGGCTGAACAGGCGGAGCTGGTGGACTCGCCCTTGAACGTCGTCATGGTGGTCGTGGATGGATAAACGGACGTGACGTCAGACGCCACTCCAGAGCTTGTGGACTCATGGGTGGACTCTGCTATCTGGGGTGAATCTGCAGACGTGAAAATATTGCAGTGTCAATGGAAACATGTTTTTATTACATACCTTTTCTTATTAAACAAGAGTAACTACTTTAAAATGGCAACATTCACAGTTTACATGTTTCAACATTTTGAATTTCGCCTAAAATATCTTCAATTCATCAACTGTTTGTATTAAAGGAAAACTTCGTGTGGTGAATGGCACAATAAAAACTTTTGTTTTACAAAATAAATTTGAATAATTATGAAAAAACAACTGCAATACAAATGTTTCTTAATTATAACAAAGTTAAAATGTTTCAGTCAACATTTGATAATGGAGTTGAATAGAGGAAGACCCACAACCGCAGTGAGAATTAATTTTAAACCAAACTTCTGTAAGATACATACCAACACATGTATGACCCTATGTATAGTCTGAATAATCTGAGACCCTAGAAAATACTCCTCGCGATCATAAAGTGACCACCACACTGCTCTAATACATCAGCCAGTGCATTGAAATATTACTTTTAACGGTGGTTATATATTGTGTAAACACAGACACATGACCACAAAGCTGCAACTACCCTATATAAAGGGTTTATTGCTACTGGTTCTATATTGTATATTCATAGACACACGACAAATGAAAACACAAATATATACAGCGTTCATTACCTGTGTTTATATATTGTGTTAACGTAGACACACGACAAATGAAAACACATATATACAGCGTTCATTACCTGTGTTTATATATTGTGTTAACGTAGACACACGACAAATGAAAACACAAGTATATACAGCGTTCATTACCTGTGTTTATATATTGTGTTAACGTAGACACACGACAAATGAAAACACAAATATATACAGCGTTCATTACCTGTGGTTATATATTGTGCGTAGACACACGAAAAATGAAAACACAAGATTTTTATTAAATACAGCGTTCATTACCAGGTGTCTCCACTTGTGAACAGAATTATTCTTGAGCAGCCAATCATGTCATTTGTACGTGTGTATGTATTGGGTTCAATGGGGTGGAGGACAATGTCATGGCCTGCATTGTATGTGTGTGTGTGTGTGCTAGGTAGAGCTGTTCCAGGCTGAATGGTGAGGAACCAACGGACTCATTGTTAGAAATCCTGTTATACACTCAACAGTCGGAGGGAAATATTAGGTCCACAAGAAAACGAACAATAAGTATAAGTTTTTAGAGCATTTTCTTCGAAAAAAAATGCTCTATTGTCCCCGTTTTGTCTGTCTGTCTGTCTGTCTGTCTGTCATCACCCTAGATCTCAACAACCATAAGTCCTAGACCCATGATGTATATATCATTTTGTAGGTCTTGGCCTGCCATGTGTGCAGCAAAAGTTCATTTCGCGATCTGACCTCTGAGGGCCGTAAAAGGGGGCTTATAAAGTACCGTTTTTTTACTATATAAGCGATATTAATAAAGGAGCGCCCTATATCTCAGCAACTATAAGTCCTAGACACATGATGTGTATATTTTGTAGGTCTTGGCCTGCCATGTGTACATCAAAAGTTCATTTCGCGATAGGACCTCTGAGGGCCGGGCTTCAGGGCTACTAAGGGGCTTATATATTATATATACACCTTGTACGTTCAATAACCCATTCATTTGGTGCGAAATACTGCAGCAAGATTTATTAAGAAACTCATCAAATGAAATAGTAAGCTTGTGTTCTGAGTTTAATTGAAAGTATCAGAGCTATGCAACAATTGACGGAGTTTTAGGACGATTAAATGACTATAATTTCGAATGTTTTCAATTATGAGTCCAATTTCAGTAACCACAAACCACTTGTAGTTAGATTTAAGAGATGGTGAAAGCATGGTAGATTCTGAACTGCATCAGTAGTTAAAAGCGATAATTTTTCAAAGTGTAGCAGTTATTACAAATATAATAAGTAGCATTTACTAAAAACATAGTATCCAGCAGTCACTACAAACATAGTATGTAACAGTAATTACAAACATAGTATGTAGCAGTCAATACAAACATAGTATGTAGCAGTCATTACAATCATAGTCCAGCAGCTGGTCACTCAGAAGATTTGAATCTAGAGGCCTGATTTATGTCAAATATATATATTAGAGGAAGGGGTTAAACTATGATTGACAACTTTCATAAAATCATACTTTAAGGCTTTGATCTTTAGACAGATTTGAAATGTAAATAGTTAAAGCTGCACTTCCCACCAATAGGATACTTTCTAAACTCGCCGTTGGTTCAGTGTGTGTGTGAATTCCATGTAAGGATGAGATGAAATCTTAGACCCTACAAATTGGGACGGTTTTTATGGTGCCCTTCTTTCATCCCCACCAGAGCCGATAGTGCAATGGCCATGGAGGCACCACGGGATATATAGCGGGGACTGTAGCCATGACCTGAAATATCCCTTGGTCCTCCAAAGAGTGCGAAAATATGTCCGCGGGCACCCCTCAAAGTTAAGAGCAAACTGGTGACCTAATTCAACCTCTTGGTTGTTTTAAAACGAAAATTACCCCTGCATAGTCTTACCCTCTACCCCTTGGTGGTACGCGTAGCCCAGGTTGAGCACCGCGGCACTAAAGGAATAGGTCAAATACAGTCAAATACAGTCAAATACAGACAAATACAGTCAAATACAGTCAAATACAGACAAATACAGACAAATACAGTCAAATACAGACAAATACAGTCGAATACAGACAAATACAGTCAGATACAGTCAAATACAGTCAAATACAGTCGAATATAGACAAATACAGTCAAATACAGTCAAATACAGTCAAATACAGTCGAATATAGACAAATACAGTCATTTACAGTCAAATACAGACAAATACAGTCAAATATAGTCAAATACAGTCAAATACAATCAAATACAGTCAAATACAGTCAAATACACTAGTTCGTCCCTTGCTCCGGGCACAATATAATTAATTGTATTTTTTTAAAGCTGTGCCAAGGGAGTTTATTGCAACTTGGAATGTAAAAAAAATTACACTAAAGGGAGATTAATCAGACTAATCACGTGATAGCCATTGCCAGGAAGGACAATACAATGACAGGCCGGTTAAGATAGATTACAGTGATATTTCCCCACTATAGTCTCAAGCTTTTTTGAACATGCAATGAATTAAAAAGTAGTGTTTATTATGTATATGAGTTTCATTAACTGAGAGCATTTGAAGACCAGAATGAATAACGTACAAAGAACATTCTTTAGTGAAAAAAGAAACAAGGATGAAGGGATAAAAAGTTTTTCACATTCCAGTGTCGTCTGCTTGAGTGGTCTGCTGAAGAGTTTTTTTTTTTCTTGAGGTCAAGTTAAAGTAAAGAGAGGCTTGTCTCACACGGCCACATCCACCAATTGACGTCAGTCATGTTGTGACGCTATAGGTGGCTACGTACTCTCACAGTGTTTACTGTCTATCAGTACGTCCACACTGTTTACTTGGAATTTTAAAGTTCACCGTTCACTAATAGCTGAAATCGAAGCAACGGTAACACCGAAATTCTCTGAATTTGACAATGGTAACCTAGTGCGGCTTTTAAGAGACAAACCTTTACTCACATATCACTAAAGATTCACCCTCGTATGATAAAACTTCATCTCATCTAATAAAGTTTCACTGTCATGTTATTAAACTTCATTACCAGTTTATCTGCCAATTAAAAAGACTTCTTTTATCAGGTAATTTTACCTTGCGGACCAATTCTGAGGCTAACGGGGGCCCTAAAGGCAAGACTAACAGATATATGTGGGATCTTAGGCGGGGACTTAGATAAGGGATCTCTATGAACATACTTAGGTATATTAGGAGAGGGGAATGCAACTTTATTTTAATACATAATAGGAATTTGTACAGAAGGGATCCATCGGTATTTAGGGGAGGGGGCTAGGCGGAAGCCTTGTTTTCCTATCCATAAGAATGGAAGGTGACTTCAGGTAACTTCAGGTGACCTAATTTAGTCACAAGCAAGTTGCGATGACATATGTAGGATGGAGGTCATTTTGACATGTGGTGAAACAGGTGAAGTCAAATATTTTCCGTTTTACTCTGTCCAGATTTACACCAACTGTTTTACCCTGTCCAGATTTACATCAACTGTCTGTACTTACTAGTTGACCCACAATTAGATGGAGAAATCTTGAGTCGTGTAACAACGTTGATAATAATTTTTTTTTTTGTTCCGTCCAGTAACTCTGTCTAGATGTAAGGAACAGTTGTCGTCTTCTCACCTTGGAATGCCCCAATGATGTCGTGTACATAGCGGAATGAGACCTTGTCTAAACACTCGTAGTGTCGACACTTCAACATGGATGAAAGGGAATGTAACTCTTGAAGAAGGGAGATCATTTGCATAAGCCGATATTTTACAATTCTATCATCAGTAATCAGGAAATGTTTACTTTCTACTTTTGACTAAATGCACGACTTTAAAAAAAAATTATTTTGTAGTATTATTAAGAGTGTAAGTGAGCCAGACAGAAAGAGATTAATTATATTTGATAAACAGTGGACAGTGTATCTGGACGAGGATGTGGCACTTCTGATTCAATAGTTGTGATGTATAGTTTATGTTCTGATTCAATAGTTGTGATGTATAGTTTATGTTCTGATTCAATAGTTGTGATGTATAGTTTATGTTCTGATTCAATAGTTGTGATGTATAGTTTATGTTGTGTTTGGAGTGAATCATTATACACGGGCCTATATAAACAGACATGGAGGTATCATTGGAAACAATTCAGTTGCAGACAAAGAGAATACAACACAATACATTCTTCTGGGACATAGAACAATCGGCTGGCATGTCCATGGGAATAATTGTTCTGATAATATAACATAGCGAAAAAAAATTATTAGATGACAAATGAAGAAAAAAAAAAGAAATACTTCGAGTGAAGATGAAGTTAAACAAAAAGTAAATAAATTGACATAAATCTGAAGGTAAATCAAACAGAACATAAAGTATTGACAACAAGATGAACGTGTTTGAGAATGCAGAGTATGGATCTATGTATATGTTCGTCCGTGTGTGAATATGTGCGTGGAAGGGATCAACTAATTAGGACCATGTGTGGTGGTGGCTGTAGTTGTATATGTGTGTGTGGGAGGATCAACTAATTAGGACCATGTGTGGTGGTGGCTGTAGTTGTATATGTGTGTGTGGGAGGATCAACTAATTAGGACCATGTGTGGTGGTGGCTGTAGTTGTATATGTGTGTGGGAGGATCAACTAATTAGGACCATGTGTGGTGGTGGCTGTAGTTGTATATGTGTGTGTGGGAGGATCAACAAGTTAGGACCATGTGTGGTGGTGGCTGTAGTTGTATATGTGTGTGTGGGGGAGGGTCAACTAATTAGGACCATGTGTGGTGGTGGCTGTAGTTGTATATGTGTGTGTGGGAGGATCAACTAATTAGGACCATGTGTGGTGGTGGCTGTAGTTGTATATGTGTGTGTGGGAGGATCAACTAATAAGGACCATGTGTGGTGGTGGCTGTAGTTGTATATGTGTGTGTGGGAGGATCAACAAGTTAGAACCATGTGTGGTGGTGGCTGTAGTTGTATATGTGTGTGGGAGGATCAACAAGTTAGGACATGTGTGGTGATGGCTATAGTTGTATATGTGTGTGTGTGGGAGGGTCAACTAATTAGGACAATGTATGGTTGTGGCTGTAGTTGTATATGTGTGTGTGTGGGGGGATCAACAAGTTAGGACCATGTGTGGTGGTGGCTGTAGTTGTATATGTGTGTGTGTGTGGGAGGATCAACAATTTAGAACCATGTGTGGTGGTGTCTGTAGTTGTATATGTGTGTGTGGGAGGATCAACAAGTTAGGACCATGTGTGGTGGTGGCTGTAAATGTATATGTGTGTGTGGGAGGATCAACTAATTAGGAACATGTGTGGTGGTGGCTGTAGTTGTATATGTGTGTGGGAGGATCAACTAATTAGGACCATGTGTGGTGGTGGCTGTAGTTGTATATGTGTGTGTGGGAGGATCAACAAGTTAGGACCATGTGTGGTGGTGGCTGTAGTTGTATATGTGTGTGGGAGGATCAACAAGTTAGGACCATGTGTGGTGGTGGCTGTAGTTGTATATGTGTGAGTGTGGGAGCGTCAACTAATTAGGACCATGTGTGGTGGTGGCTGTAGTTGTATATGTGTGTGTGTGGGAGAATCAACAAGTTAGGACCATGTGTGGTGGTGGCTGTAGTTGTATATGTGTGTGTGTGGGAGGATAAACAAGTTAGAACCATGTGTGGTGGTGACTGTAGTTGTATATGTGTGTGTGGGAGGATCAACAAGTTAGGACCATGTGTGGTGGTGGCTGTAGTTGTATATGTGTGTGTGGGAGGATCAACTAATTAGGACCATGTGTGGTGGTGGCTGTAGTTGTATATGTGTGTGTGGGAGGATCAACAAGTTAGGACCATGTGTGGTGGTGGCTGTAGTTGTATATGTTAGTGTGGGGGGAGGGTCAACTAATTAGGACCATGTGTGGTGGTGGCTGTAGTTGTTTATGTGTGTGTGGGAGGATCAACAAGTTAGGACCATGTGTGGTGGTGGCTGTAGTTGTATATGTGTGTGTGGGAGGATCAACAAGTTAGAACCATGTGTGGTGGTGGCTGTAGTTGTATATGTGTGTGTGTGGGAGGATCAACAAGTTAGGACCATGTGTGGTGGTGGCTGTAGTTGTATATGTGTGTGTGGGAGGATCAACTAATTAGGAACATGTGTGGTGGTGGCTGTAGTTGTATATGTGTGTGTGGGAGGATCAACTAATTAGGACCATGTGTGGTGGTGGCTGTAGTTGTATATGTGTGTGTGGGAGGATCAACAAGTTAGGACCATGTGTGGTGGTGGCTGTAGTTGTATATGTGTGTGGGAGGATCAACAAGTTAGGACCATGTGTGGTGGTGGCTGTAGTTGTATATGTGTGTGTGGGAGGATCAACAAGTTAGGACCATGTGTGGTGCTGGCTGTAGTTGTATATGTGTGTGTGGGAGGATCAACAAGTTAGAATCATGTGTGGTGGTGGCTGTAGTTGTATATGTGTGTGGGAGGATCAACAAGTTAGGACCTTGTGTGGTGAAGGCTGTAGTTGTATATGTGTGTGGGAGGATCAACAAGTTAGGACCATGTGTGGTGGTGGCTGTAGTTGTATATGTGTGTGTGTGTGGGAGGGTCAACTAATTAGGACCATGTGTGGTGGTGGCTGTAGTTGTATATGTGTGTGTGTGGGAGGATCAACAAGTTAGGACCATGTGTGGTGGTGGCTGTAGTTGTATATGCGTGTGTGTGGGAGGATCAACAAGTTAGAACCATGTGTGGTGGTGGCTGTAGTTGTATATGTGTGTGGGAGGATCAACAAGTTAGGACATGTGTGGTGATGGCTATAGTTGTATATGTGTGTGTGTGGGAGGGTCAACTAATTAGGACAATGTATGGTTGTGGCTGTAGTTGTATATGTGTGTGTGTGGGGGGATCAACAAGTTAGGACCATGTGTGGTGGTGGCTGTAGTTGTATATGTGTGTGTGTGGGAGGATCAACAAGTTAGAACCATGTGTGGTGGTGACTGTAGTTGTATATGTGTGTGTGGGAGGATCAACAAGTTAGGACCATGTGTGGTGGTGGCTGTAAATGTATATGTGTGTGTGGGAGGATCAACTAATTAGGAACATGTGTGGTGGTGGCTGTAGTTGTATATGTGTGTGGGAGGATCAACTAATTAGGACCATGTGTGGTGGTGGCTGTAGTTGTATATGTGTGTGTGGGAGGATCAACAAGTTAGGACCATGTGTGGTGGTGGCTGTAGTTGTATATGTGTGTGGGAGGATCAACAAGTTAGGACCATGTGTGGTGGTGGCTGTAGTTGTATATGTGTGAGTGTGGGAGCGTCAACTAATTAGGACCATGTGTGGTGGTGGCTGTAGTTGTATATGTGTGTGTGTGGGAGAATCAACAAGTTAGGACCATGTGTGGTGGTGGCTGTAGTTGTATATGTGTGTGTGTGGGAGGATAAACAAGTTAGAACCATGTGTGGTGGTGACTGTAGTTGTATATGTGTGTGTGGGAGGATCAACAAGTTAGGACCATGTGTGGTGGTGGCTGTAGTTGTATATGTGTGTGTGGGAGGATCAACTAATTAGGACCATGTGTGGTGGTGGCTGTAGTTGTATATGTGTGTGTGGGAGGATCAACAAGTTAGGACCATGTGTGGTGGTGGCTGTAGTTGTATATGTTAGTGTGGGGGAGGGTCAACTAATTAGGACTATGTGTGGTGGTGGCTGTAGTTGTTTATGTGTGTGTGGGAGGATCAACAAGTTAGGACCATGTGTGGTGGTGGCTGTAGTTGTATATGTGTGTGTGGGAGGATCAACAAGTTAGAACCATGTGTGGTGGTGGCTGTAGTTGTATATGTGTGTGTGGGAGGATCAACAAGTTAGGACCATGTGTGGTGGTGGCTGTAGTTGTATATGTGTGTGTGGGAGGATCAACTAATTAGGAACATGTGTGGTGGTGGCTGTAGTTGTATATGTGTGTGTGGGAGGATCAACTAATTAGGACCATGTGTGGTGGTGGCTGTAGTTGTATATGTGTGTGTGGGAGGATCAACAAGTTAGGACCATGTGTGGTGGTGGCTGTAGTTGTATATGTGTGTGGGAGGATCAACAAGTTAGGACCATGTGTGGTGGTGGCTGTAGTTGTATATGTGTGTGTGGGAGGATCAACAAGTTAGGACCATGTGTGGTGCTGGCTGTAGTTGTATATGTGTGTGTGGGAGGATCAACAAGTTAGAATCATGTGTGGTGGTGGCTGTAGTTGTATATGTGTGTGGGAGGATCAACAAGTTAGGACCTTGTGTGGTGAAGGCTGTAGTTGTATATGTGTGTGGGAGGATCAACAAGTTAGGACCATGTGTGGTGGTGGCTGTAGTTGTATATGTGTGTGTGTGTGGGAGGGTCAACTAATTAGGACCATGTGTGGTGGTGGCTGTAGTTGTATATGTGTGTGTGTGGGAGGATCAACAAGTTAGGACCATGTGTGGTGGTGGCTGTAGTTGTATATGCGTGTGTGTGGGAGGATCAACAAGTTAGAACCATGTGTGGTGGTGACTGTAGTTGTATATGTGTGTGTGGGAGGATCAACAAGTTAGGACCATGTGTGGTGGTGGCTGTAGTTGTATATGTGTGTGTAGGAGGATCAACAAGTTAGGACCATGTGTGGTGGTGGCTAGAGTTGTATATGTGTGTGTGGGAGGATCAACAAGTTAGGACCATGTGTGGTGGTGGCTGTAGTTGTATATGTGTGTGTGGGAGGATCAACAAGTTAGAACCATGTGTGGTGGTGGCTGTAGTTGTATATGTGTGTGTGGGAGGATAAACAAGTTAGGACCATGTGTGGTGGTGGCTGTAGTTGTATATGTGTGTGTGGGAGGATCAACAAGTTAGGACCATGTGTTGTGGTGGCTGTAAATGTATATGTGTGTGTGTGGGAGGGTCAACTATTTAGAACTATGTGTGGTGGTGGCTGTAGTTGTATATGTCTGGGTGTGGGAGGATCAACAAGTTAGGACCATGTGTGGTGGTGGCTGTAGTTGTATATGTGTGTGGGAGGATCAACAAGTTAGGACCATGTGTGGTGGTGGCTGTAGTTGTATATGTGTGTGAGTGGGAGGGTCAACTAATTAAAACCATGTGTGGTGGTGGCTGTAGTTGTATATGTGTGTGTGTGGGAGGGTCAACTAATTAGGACCATGTGTGGTGGTGGCTGTAGTTGTATATGTGTGTGTGTGGGAGGATCAACAAGTTAGGACCATGTGTGGTGGTGGCTGTAGTTGTATATGTGTGTGAGAGGGTCAACTAATTAGGACCATGTGTGGTGGTGGCTGTAGTTGTATATGTGTGTGTGTGGGAGGATCAACAAGTTAGGACCATGTGTGGTGGTGGCTGTAGTTGTATATGTGTGTGTGGGAGGATCAACAAGTTAGAACCATGTGTGGTGGTGGCTGTAGTTGTATATGTGTGTGTGGGAGGATCAACAAGTTAGGACCATGTGTGGTGGTGGCTGTAGTTGTATATGTGTGTGTGGGAGGATCAACTAATTAGGACCTTGTGTGGTGGTGGCTGTAGTTGTATATGTGTGTGTGGGAGGATCAACTAATTAGGACCATGTGTGGTGGTGGCCGTAGTTGTATATGTGTGTGTGGGAGGATCAACTAATTAGGACCATGTGTGGTGGTGGCTGTAGTTGTATATGTGTGTGTGAGGATCAACAAGTTAGAACCATGTGTGGTGGTGGCTGTAGTTGTATATGTGTGTGGGAGGATCAACAAGTTAGAACCATGTGTGGTGGTGGCTGTAGTTGTATGTGTGTGTGTGTGGGAGGATCAACAAGTTAGGACCATGTGTGGTGGTGGCTGTAGTTGTATATGTGTGTGTGAGGATCAACAAGTTAGGACCATGTGTGGTGGTGGCTGTAGTTGTATATGTGTGTGTGGGAGGGTCAACTAATTAGGACCATGTGTGGTGGTGGCTGTAGCTGTATATGTGTGTGTGGGAGGATCAACTAATTAGGACCATGTGTGGTGGTGGCTGTAGTTGTATATGTGTGTGTGAGGATCAACAAGTTAGAACCATGTGTGGTGGTGGCTGTAGTTGTATGTGTGTGCGAGGATCAACAAGTTAGGACCATGTGTGGTGGTGGCTGTAGTTGTATATGTGTGTGTGGGAGGATCAACAAGTTAGGACCATGTGTGGTGGTGGCTGTAGTTGTATATGTGTGTGGGAGGATCAACAAGTTAGGACCATGTGTGGTGGTGGCTGTAGTTGTATATGTGTGTGGGAGGATCAACAAGTTAGGGCAATGTGTGATGGTGGCTGTAGTTGTATATGTGTGTGTGAGGATCAACAAGTTAGAACCATGTGTGGTGGTGGCTGTAGTTGTATGTGTGTGGGAGGATCAACAAGTTAGGACCATGTGTGGTGGTGGCTGTAGTTGTATATGTGTGTGTGGGAGGATCAACAAGTTAGGAACATGTGTGGTGGTGGCTGTAGTTGTATATGTGTGTGGGAGGATCAACAAGTTAGGACCATGTGTGGTGGTGGCTGTAGTTGTATATGTGTGTGGGAGGATCAACAAGTTAGGGCAATGTGTGATGGTGGCTGTAGTTGTATATGTGTGTGTATCTGGGAGGATCAACTAATTAGGACCATGTGTGGTGGTGGCTGTAGTTGTATATGTGTGTGTGGGAGGATCAACAAGTTAGGACCATGTGTGGTGGTGGCTGTAGTTGTATGTGTGTGTGTGGGAGGATCAACAAGTTAGAACCATGTGTGGTGGTGGCTGTAGTTGTATATGTGTGTGTGGGAGAATCAACAAGTTAGGACCATGTGTGGTGGTGGTTGTAGTTGTATATGTGTGTGTGGGAGGATCAACAAGTTAGGACCATGTGTGGTGGTGGCTGTAGTTGTATATGTCATTGTGTGGGAGGATCAACAAGTTAGAACCATGTGTGGTGGTGGCTGTAGTTGTATATGTGTGTGTGGGAGGATCAACAAGTTAGCACCATGTGTGGTGGTGGCTGTAGTTGTATATGTGTGTGTGTGGGAAGATCAACAAGTTAGGACCATGTGTGGTGGTGGCTGTAGTTGTATATGTGTGTGTGGGAGGATCAATAAGTTAGAACCATGTGTGGTGGTGGCAGTAGTTGTATATGTGTGTGTGGGAGGATCAACAAGTTAGGACCATGTGTGGTGGTGGCTGTAGTTGTATATGTGTGTGTGGGAGGATCAACAAGTTAGGACCATGTGTGGTGGTGGCTGTAGTTGTATATGTGTGTGTGTGGGAGGATCAACAAGTTAGGACCATGTGTGGTTGTGGCTGTAGTTGTATATGTGTGTGGGAGGATCAACAAGTTAGGACCATGTGTAATGGTGGCTGTAGTTGTATATGTGTGTGTGGGAGGATCAACAAGTTAGGACCATGTGTGGTGGTGGCTGTAGTTGTATATGTGTGTGGGAGGATCAACAAGTTAGAACCATGTGTGGTGGTGGCTGTAGTTGTATATGTGTGTGTGGGAGGATCAACAAGTTAGAACCATGTGTGGTGGTGGCTGTAGTTGTATATGTGTGTGTGGGAGGATCAACAAGTTAGGACCATGTGTGGTGGTGGCTGTAGTTGTATATGTGTGTGTGGGAGGATCAACTAATTAGGACCTTGTGTGGTGGTGGCTGTAGTTGTATATGTGTGTGTGGGAGGATCAACTATTTAGGACCATGTGTGGTGGTGGCTGTAGTTGTATATGTGTGTGTGGGAGGATCAACTAATTAGGACCATGTGTGTTGGTGGCCGTAGTTGTATATGTGTGTGTGGGAGGATCAACTAATTAGGACCATGTGTGGTGGTGGCTGTAGTTGTATATGTGTGTGTGAGGATTAACAAGTTAGAACCATATGTGGTGGTGGCTGTAGTTGTATATGTGTGTGGGAGGATCAACAAGTTAGGACCATGTGTGGTGGTGGCTGTAGTTGTATATGTGTGTGTGGGAGGATCAACAAGTTAGGACCATGTGTGGTGGTGGCTGTAGTTGTATATGTGTGTGTGTGGGAGGGTCAACTAATTAGGACCATGTGTGGTGGTGGCTGTAGTTGTATATGTGTGTGTGTGGGAGGATCAACAAGTTAGGACCATGTGTGGTGGTGGCTGTAGTTGTATATGTGTGTGGGAGGATCAACAAGTTAGGGCAATGTGTGATGGTGGCTGTAGTTGTATATGTGTGTGTATCTGGGAGGATCAACTAATTAGGACCATGTCTGGTGGTGGCTGTAGTTGTATATGTGTGTGTGTGGGAGGATCAACAAGTTAGGACCATGTGTGGTGGTGGCTGTAGTTGTATATGTGTGTGTGGGAGGATCAACAAGTTAGAACCATGTGTGGTGGTGGCTGTAGTTGTATATGTGTGTGTGGGAGGATAAACAAGTTAGGACCATGTGTGGTGGTGGCTGTAGTTGTATATGTGTGTGTGGGAGGATCAACAAGTTAGGACCATGTGTGGTGGTGGCTGTAGTTGTATATGTGTGTGTGTGGGAGGATCAACAAGTTAGGACCATGTGTGGTGGTGGCTGTAGTTGTATATGTGTGTGTGGGAGGATCAACTAATTAGGACCTTGTGTGGTGGTGGCTGTAGTTGTATATGTGTGTGTGGGAGGATCAACTAATTAGGACCATGTGTGGTGGTGGCCGTAGTTGTATATGTGTGTGTGGGGAGGATTAACTAATTAGGACCATGTGTGGTGGTGGCTGTAGTTGTATATGTGTGTGTGAGGATCAACAAGTTAGGACCATGTGTGGTGGTGGCTGTAGTTGTATATGTGTGTGTGGGAGGGTCAACTAATTAGGACCATGTGTGGTGGTGGCTGTAGTTGTATATGTATGTGTGGGAGGATCAACTAATTAGGACCATGTGTGGTGGTTGCTGTAGTTTTATATGTGTGTGGGAGGATCAACAAGTTAGAACCATGTGTGGTGGTGGCTGTAGTTGTATGTGTGTGGGAGGATCAACAAGTTAGGACCATGTGTGGTGGTGGCTGTAGTTGTATATGTGTGTGTGGGAGGATCAACAAGTTAGGACCATGTGTGGTGGTGGCTGTAGTTGTATATGTGTGTGGGAGGATCAACAAGTTAGGGCAATGTGTGATGGTGGCTGTAGTTGTATATGTGTGTGTGAGGATCAACAAGTTAGAACCATGTGTGGTGGTGGCTGTAGTTGTATGTGTGTGGGAGGATCAACAAGTTAGGACCATGTGTGGTGGTGGCTGTAGTTGTATATGTGTGTGTGGGAGGATCAACAAGTTAGGAACATGTGTGGTGGTGGCTGTAGTTGTATATGTGTGTGGGAGGATCAACAAGTTAGGACCATGTGTGGTGGTGGCTGTAGTTGTATATGTGTGTGGGAGGATCAACAAGTTAGGGCAATGTGTGATGGTGGCTGTAGTTGTATATGTGTGTGTATCTGGGAGGATCAACTAATTAGGACCATGTGTGGTGGTGGCTGTAGTTGTATATGTGTGTGTGGGAGGATCAACAAGTTAGAACCATGTGTGGTGGTGGCTGTAGTTGTATATGTGTGTGTGGGAGAATCAACAAGTTAGGACCATGTGTGGTGGTGGTTGTAGCTGTATATGTGTGTGTGGGAGGATCAACAAGTTAGGACCATGTGTGGTGGTGGCTGTAGTTGTATATGTGATTGTGTGTGAGGATCAACAAGTTAGAACCATGTGTGGTGGTGGCTGTAGTTGTATATGTGTGTGTGGGAGGATCAACAAGTTAGCACCATGTGTGGTGGTGGCTGTAGTTGTATATGTGTGTGTGTGGGAAGATCAACAAGTTAGGACCATGTGTGGTGGTGGCTGTAGTTGTATATGTGTGTGTGGGAGGATCAATAAGTTAGAACCATGTGTGGTGGTGGCAGTAGTTGTATATGTGTGTGTGGGAGGATCAACAAGTTAGGACCATGTGTGGTGGTGGCTGTAGTTGTATATGTGTGTGTGGGAGAATCAACAAGTTAGGACCATGTGTGGTGGTGGCTGTAGTTGTATATGTGTGTGTGTGGGAGGATCAACAAGTTAGGACCATGTGTGGTTGTGGCTGTAGTTGTATATGTGTGTGGGAGGATCAACAAGTTAGGACCATGTGTAATGGTGGCTGTAGTTGTATATGTGTGTGTGGGAGGATCAACAAGTTAGGACCATGTGTGGTGGTGGCTGTAGTTGTATATGTGTGTGGGAGGATCAACAAGTTAGAACCATGTGTGGTGGTGGCTGTAGTTGTATATGTGTGTGTGGGAGGATCAACAAGTTAGAACCATGTGTGGTGGTGGCTGTAGTTGTATATGTGTGTGTGGGAGGATCAACAAGTTAGGACCATGTGTGGTGGTGGCTGTAGTTGTATATGTGTGTGTGGGAGGATCAACTAATTAGGACCTTGTGTAGTGGTGGCTGTAGTTGTATATGTGTGTGTGTGGGAGGGTCAACTAATTAGGACCATGTGTGGTGGTGGCTGTAGTTGTATATGTGTGTGTGTGGGAGGGTCAACTAATTAGGACCATGTGTGGTGGTGGCTGTAGTTGTATATGTGTGTGTGTGGGAGGATCAACAAGTTAGGACCATGTGTGGTGGTGGCTGTAGTTGTATATGTGTGTGAGAGGGTCAACTAATTAGGACCATGTGTGGTGGTGGCTGTAGTTGTATATGTGTGTGTGTGGGAGGATCAACAAGTTAGGACCATGTGTGGTGGTGGCTGTAGTTGTATATGTGTGTGTGGGAGGATCAACAAGTTAGAACCATGTGTGGTGGTGGCTGTAGTTGTATATGTGTGTGTGGGAGGATCAACAAGTTAGGACCATGTGTGGTGGTGGCTGTAGTTGTATATGTGTGTGTGGGAGGATCAACTAATTAGGACCTTGTGTGGTGGTGGCTGTAGTTGTATATGTGTGTGTGGGAGGATCAACTAATTAGGACCATGTGTGGTGGTGGCCGTAGTTGTATATGTGTGTGTGGGAGGATCAACTAATTAGGACCATGTGTGGTGGTGGCTGTAGTTGTATATGTGTGTGTGAGGATCAACAAGTTAGAACCATGTGTGGTGGTGGCTGTAGTTGTATATGTGTGTGGGAGGATCAACAAGTTAGAACCATGTGTGGTGGTGGCTGTAGTTGTATGTGTGTGTGTGTGGGAGGATCAACAAGTTAGGACCATGTGTGTTGGTGGCTGTAGTTGTATATGTGTGTGGGAAGATCAACAAGTTAGGACCATGTGTGGTGGTGGCTGTAGTTGTATATGTGTGTGTGGGAGGGTCAACTAATTAGGACCATGTGTGGTGGTGGCTGTAGTTGTATATGTATGTGTGGGAGGATCAACTAATTAGGACCATGTGTGGTGGTGGCTGTAGTTGTATATGTGTGTGTGAGGATCAACAAGTTAGAACCATGTGTGGTGGTGGCTGTAGTTGTATGTGTGTGCGAGGATCAACAAGTTAGGACCATGTGTGGTGGTGGCTGTAGTTGTATATGTGTGTGTGTGGGAGGATCAACAAGTTAGGACCATGTGTGGTGGTGGCTGTAGTTGTATATGTGTGTGGGAGGATCAACAAGTTAGGACCATGTGTGGTGGTGGCTGTAGTTGTATATGTGTGTGGGAGGATCAACAAGTTAGGGCAATGTGTGATGGTGGCTGTAGTTGTATATGTGTGTGTGAGGATCAACAAGTTAGAACCATGTGTGGTGGTGGCTGTAGTTGTATGTGTGTGGGAGGATCAACAAGTTAGGACCATGTGTGGTGGTGGCTGTAGTTGTATATGTGTGTGTGGGAGGATCAACAAGTTAGGAACATGTGTGGTGGTGGCTGTAGTTGTATATGTGTGTGGGAGGATCAACAAGTTAGGACCATGTGTGGTGGTGGCTGTAGTTGTATATGTGTGTGGGAGGATCAACAAGTTAGGGCAATGTGTGATGGTGGCTGTAGTTGTATATGTGTGTGTATCTGGGAGGATCAACTAATTAGGACCATGTGTGGTGGTGGCTGTAGTTGTATATGTGTGTGTGGGAGGATCAACAAGTTAGGACCATGTGTGGTGGTGGCTGTAGTTGTATGTGTGTGTGTGGGAGGATCAACAAGTTAGAACCATGTGTGGTGGTGGTTGTAGTTGTATATGTGTGTGTGGGAGGATCAACAAGTTAGGACCATGTGTGGTGGTGGCTGTAGTTGTATATGTGATTGTGTGGGAGGATCAACAAGTTAGAACCATGTGTGGTGGTGGCTGTAGTTGTATATGTGTGTGTGGGAGGATCAACAAGTTAGCACCATGTGTGGTGGTGGCTGTAGTTGTATATGTGTGTGTGTGGGAAGATCAACAAGTTAGGACCATGTGTGGTGGTGGCTGTAGTTGTATATGTGTGTGTGGGAGGATCAATAAGTTAGAACCATGTGTGGTGGTGGCAGTAGTTGTATATGTGTGTGGGGAGGATCAACAAGTTAGGACCATGTGTGGTGGTGGCTGTAGTTGTATATGTGTGTGTGGGAGGATCAACAAGTTAGGACCATGTGTGGTGGTGGCTGTAGTTGTATATGTGTGTGTGTGGGAGGATCAACAAGTTAGGACCATGTGTGGTTTGTGGCTGTAGTTGTATATGTGTGTGGGAGGATCAACAAGTTAGGACCATGTGTAATGGTGGCTGTAGTTGTATATGTGTGTGTGGGAGGATCAACAAGTTAGGACCATGTGTGGTGGTGGCTGTAGTTGTATATGTGTGTGGGAGGATCAACAAGTTAGAACCATGTGTGGTGGTGGCTGTAGTTGTATATGTGTGTGTGGGAGGGGGGATCAACATAGTTAGAACCATGTGTGGTGGTGGCTGTAGTTGTATATGTGTGTGTGGGAGGATCAACAAGTTAGGACCATGTGTGGTGGTGGCTGTAGTTGTATATGTGTGTGTGGGAGGATCAACTAATTGGGACCTTGTGTGGTGGTGGCTGTAGTTGTATATGTGTGTGTGGGAGGATCAACTAATTAGGACCATGTGTGGTGGTGGCTGTAGTTGTATATGTGTGTGTGGGAGGATCAACTAATTAGGACCATGTGTGGTGGTGGCCGTAGTTGTATATGTGTGTGTGGGAGGATCAACTAATTAGGACCATGTGTGGTGGTGGCTGTAGTTGTATATGTGTGTGTGAGGATTAACAAGTTAGAACCATATGTGGTGGTGGCTGTAGTTGTATATGTGTGTGGGAGGATCAACAAGTTAGGACCATGTGTGGTGGTGGCTGTAGTTGTATATGTGTGTGTGGGAGGATCAACAAGTTAGGACCATGTGTGGTGGTGGCTGTAGTTGTATATGTGTGTGTGTGGGGAGGGTCAACTAATTAGGACCATGTGTGGTGGTGGCTGTAGTTGTATATGTGTGTGTGGGAGGATCAACAAGTTAGGACCATGTGTGGTGGTGGCTGTAGTTGTATATGTGTGTGGGAGGATCAACAAGTTAGGGCAATGTGTGATGGTGGCTGTAGTTGTATATGTGTGTGTGTATCTGGGAGGATCAACTAATTAGGACCATGTCTGGTGGTGGCTGTAGTTGTATATGTGTGTGTGTGGGAGGATCAACAAGTTAGGACCATGTGTGGTGGTGGCTGTAGTTGTATATGTGTGTGTGGGAGGATCAACAAGTTAGAACCATGTGTGGTGGTGGCTGTAGTTGTATATGTGTGTGTGGGAGGATAAACAAGTTAGGACCATGTGTGGTGGTGGCTGTAGTTGTATATGTGTGTGTGGGAGGATCAACAAGTTAGGACCATGTGTGGTGGTGGCTGTAGTTGTATATGTGTGTGTGTGGGAGGATCAACAAGTTAGGACCATGTGTGGTGGTGGCTGTAGTTGTATATGTGTGTGTGGGAGGATCAACTAATTAGGACCTTGTGTGGTGGTGGCTGTAGTTGTATATGTGTGTGTGGGAGGATCAACTAATTAGGACCATGTGTGGTGGTGGCCGTAGTTGTATATGTGTGTGTGGGAGGATTAACTAATTAGGACCATGTGTGGTGGTGGCTGTAGTTGTATATGTGTGTGTGAGGATCAACAAGTTAGGACCATGTGTGGTGGTGGCTGTAGTTGTATATGTGTGTGTGGGAGGGTCAACTAATTAAGACCATGTGTGGTGGTGGCTGTAGTTGTATATGTATGTGTGGGAGGATCAACTAATTAGGACCATGTGTGGTGGTGGCTGTAGTTTTATATGTGTGTGGGAGGATCAACAAGTTAGAACCATGTGTGGTGGTGGCTGTAGTTGTATGTGTGTGGGAGGGATCAACAAGTTAGGACCATGTGTGGTGGTGGCTGTAGTTGTATATGTGTGTGTGGGAGGATCAACAAGTTAGGACCATGTGTGGTGGTGGCTGTAGTTGTATATGTGTGTGGGAGGATCAACAAGTTAGGACCATGTGTGGTGGTGGCTGTAGTTGTATATGTGTGTGGGAGGATCAACAAGTTAGGGCAATGTGTGATGGTGGCTGTAGTTGTATATGTGTGTGTGGGAGGATCAACAAGTTAGAACCATGTGTGGTGGTGGCTGTAGTTGTATGTGTGTGGGAGGATCAACAAGTTAGGACCATGTGTGGTGGTGGCTGTAGTTGTATATGTGTGTGTGGGAGGATCAACAAGTTAGGAACATGTGTGGTGGTGGCTGTAGTTGTATATGTGTGTGGGAGGATCAACAAGTTAGGACCATGTGTGGTGGTGGCTGTAGTTGTATATGTGTGTGGGAGGATCAACAAGTTAGGGCAATGTGTGATGGTGGCTGTAGTTGTATATGTGTGTGTATCTGGGAGGATCAACTAATTAAAACCATGTGTGGTGGTGGCTGTAGTTGTATATGTGTGTGTGGGAGGATCAACAAGTTAGGACCATGTGTGGTGGTGGCTGTAGTTGTATGTGTGTGTGTGGGAGGATCAACAAGTTAGAACCATGTGTGGTGGTGGCTGTAGTTGTATATGTGTGTGTGGGAGAATCAACAAGTTAGGACCATGTGTGGTGGTGGTTGTAGTTGTATATGTGTGTGTGGGAGGATCAACAAGTTAGGACCATGTGTGGTGGTGGCTGTAGTTGTATATGTGATTGTGTGGGAGGATCAACTAATTAGGACCATGTGTGGTGGTGGCTGTAGTTGTATATGTGTGTGTGGGAGGATCAACTAATTAGGACCATGTGTGGTGGTGGCCGTAGTTGTATATGTGTGTGTGGGAGGATCAACTAATTAGGACCATGTGTGGTGGTGGCTGTAGTTGTATATGTGTGTGTGAGGATTAACAAGTTAGAACCATATGTGGTGGTGGCTGTAGTTGTATATGTGTGTGGGAGGATCAACAAGTTAGGACCATGTGTGGTGGTGGCTGTAGTTGTATATGTGTGTGTGGGAGGATCAACAAGTTAGGACCATGTGTGGTGGTGGCTGTAGTTGTATATGTGTGTGTGTGGGAGGGTCAACTAATTAGGACCATGTGTGGTGGTGGCTGTAGTTGTATATGTGTGTGTGGGAGGATCAACAAGTTAGGACCATGTGTGGTGGTGGCTGTAGTTGTATATGTGTGTGGGAGGATCAACAAGTTAGGGCAATGTGTGATGGTGGCTGTAGTTGTATATGTGTGTGTATCTGGGAGGATCAACTAATTAGGACCATGTCTGGTGGTGGCTGTAGTTGTATATGTGTGTGTGTGGGAGGATCAACAAGTTAGGACCATGTGTGGTGGTGGCTGTAGTTGTATATGTGTGTGTGGGAGGATCAACAAGTTAGAACCATGTGTGGTGGTGGCTGTAGTTGTATATGTGTGTGTGTGGGAGGATAAACAAGTTAGGACCATGTGTGGTGGTGGCTGTAGTTGTATATGTGTGTGTGGGAGGATCAACAAGTTAGGACCATGTGTGGTGGTGGCTGTAGTTGTATATGTGTGTGTGTGGGAGGATCAACAAGTTAGGACCATGTGTGGTGGTGGCTGTAGTTGTATATGTGTGTGTGGGAGGATCAACTAATTAGGACCTTGTGTGGTGGTGGCTGTAGTTGTATATGTGTGTGTGGGAGGATCAACTATTTAGGACCATGTGTGGTGGTGGCCGTAGTTGTATATGTGTGTGTGGGAGGATTAACTAATTAGGACCATGTGTGGTGGTGGCTGTAGTTGTATATGTGTGTGTGAGGATCAACAAGTTAGGACCATGTGTGGTGGTGGCTGTAGTTGTATATGTGTGTGTGGGAGGGTCAACTAATTAAGACCATGTGTGGTGGTGGCTGTAGTTGTATATGTATGTGTGGGAGGATCAACTAATTAGGACCATGTGTGGTGGTGGCTGTAGTTTTATATGTGTGTGGGAGGATCAACAAGTTAGAACCATGTGTGGTGGTGGCTGTAGTTGTATGTGTGTGGGAGGATCAACAAGTTAGGACCATGTGTGGTGGTGGCTGTAGTTGTATATGTGTGTGTGGGAGGATCAACAAGTTAGGACCATGTGTGGTGGTGGCTGTAGTTGTATATGTGTGTGGGAGGATCAACAAGTTAGGACCATGTGTGGTGGTGGCTGTAGTTGTATATGTGTGTGGGAGGATCAACAAGTTAGGGCAATGTGTGATGGTGGCTGTAGTTGTATATGTGTGTGTGAGGATCAACAAGTTAGAACCATGTGTGGTGGTGGCTGTAGTTGTATGTGTGTGGGAGGATCAACAAGTTAGGACCATGTGTGGTGGTGGCTGTAGTTGTATATGTGTGTGTGGGAGGATCAACAAGTTAGGAACATGTGTGGTGGTGGCTGTAGTTGTATATGTGTGTGGGAGGATCAACAAGTTAGGACCATGTGTGGTGGTGGCTGTAGTTGTATATGTGTGTGGGAGGATCAACAAGTTAGGGCAATGTGTGATGGTGGCTGTAGTTGTATATGTATGTGTATCTGGGAGGATCAACTAATTAAAACCATGTGTGGTGGTGGCTGTAGTTGTATATGTGTGTGTGGGAGGATCAACAAGTTAGGACCATGTGTGGTGGTGGCTGTAGTTGTATGTGTGTGTGTGGGAGGATCAACAAGTTAGAACCATGTGTGGTGGTGGCTGTAGTTGTATATGTGTGTGTGGGAGAATCAACAAGTTAGGACCATGTGTGGTGGTGGTTGTAGTTGTATATGTGTGTGTGGGAGGATCAACAAGTTAGGACCATGTGTGGTGGTGGCTGTAGTTGTATATGTGATTGTGTGGGAGGATCAACAAGTTAGAACCATGTGTGGTGGTGGCTGTAGTTGTATATGTGTGTGTGGGAGGATCAACAAGTTAGCACCATGTGTGGTGGTGGCTGTAGTTGTATATGTGTGTGTGTGGGAAGATCAACAAGTTAGGACCATGTGTGGTGGTGGCTGTAGTTGTATATGTGTGTGTGGGAGGATCAATAAGTTAGAACCATGTATGGTGGTGGCAGTAGTTGTATATGTGTGTGTGGGAGGATCAACAAGTTAGGACCATGTGTGGTGGTGGCTGTAGTTGTATATATGTGTGTGTGTGAGGATCAACAAGTTAGGACCATGTGTGGTGGTGGCTGTAGTTGTATATGTGTGTGTGTGGGAGGATCAACAAGTTAGGACCATGTGTGGTTGTGGCTGTAGTTGTATATGTGTGTGGGAGGATCAACAAGTTAGGACCATGTGTAATGTTGGCTGTAGTTGTATATGTGTGTGTGGGAGGATCAACAAGTTAGGACCATGTGTGGTGGTGGCTGTAGTTGTATATGTGTGTGGGAGGATCAACAAGTTAGAACCATGTGTGGTGGTGGCTGTAGTTGTATATGTGTGTGTGGGAGGATCAACAAGTTAGAACCATGTGTGGTGGTGGCTGTAGTTGTATATGTGTGTGTGGGAGGATCAACAAGTTAGGACCATATGTGGTGGTGGCTGTAGTTGTATATGTGTGTGTGGGAGGATCAACTAATTAGGACCTTGTGTGGTGGTGGCTGTAGTTGTATATGTGTGTGTGGGAGGATCAACTAATTAGGACCATGTGTGGTGGTGGCTGTAGTTGTATATGTGTGTGTGGGAGGATCAACTAATTAGGACCATGTGTGGTGGTGGCCGTAGTTGTATATGTGTGTGTGGGAGGATCAACTAATTAGGACCATGTGTGGTGGTGGCTGTAGTTGTATATGTGTGTGTGAGGATTAACAAGTTAGAACCATATGTGGTGGTGGCTGTAGTTGTATATGTGTGTGGGAGGATCAACAAGTTAGGACCATGTGTGGTGGTGGCTGTAGTTGTATATGTGTGTGTGGGAGGATCAACAAGTTAGGACCATGTGTGGTGGTGGCTGTAGTTGTATATGTGTGTGTGTGGGAGGGTCAACTAATTAGGACCATGTGTGGTGGTGGCTGTAGTTGTATATGTGTGTGTGGGAGGATCAACAAGTTAGGACCATGTGTGGTGGTGGCTGTAGTTGTATATGTGTGTGGGAGGATCAACAAGTTAGGGCAATGTGTGATGGTGGCTGTAGTTGTATATGTGTGTATCTGGGAGGATCAACTAATTAGGACCATGTCTGGTGGTGGCTGTAGTTGTATATGTGTGTGTGTGGGAGGATCAACAAGTTAGGACCATGTGTGGTGGTGGCTGTAGTTGTATATGTGTGTGTGGGAGGATCAACAAGTTAGAACCATGTGTGGTGGTGGCTGTAGTTGTATATGTGTGTGTGGGAGGATAAACAAGTTAGGACCATGTGTGGTGGTGGCTGTAGTTGTATATGTGTGTGTGGGAGGATCAACAAGTTAGGACCATGTGTGGTGGTGGCTGTAGTTGTATATGTGTGTGTGTGGGAGGATCAACAAGTTAGGACCATGTGTGGTGGTGGCTGTAGTTGTATATGTGTGTGTGGGAGGATCAACTAATTAGGACCTTGTGTGGTGGTGGCTGTAGTTGTATATGTGTGTGTGGGAGGATCAACTAATTAGGACCATGTGTGGTGGTGGCCGTAGTTGTATATGTGTGTGTGGGAGGATTAACTAATTAGGACCATGTGTGGTGGTGGCTGTAGTTGTATATGTGTGTGTGAGGATCAACAAGTTAGGACCATGTGTGGTGGTGGCTGTAGTTGTATATGTGTGTGTGGGAGGGTCAACTAATTAGGACCATGTGTGGTGGTGGCTGTAGTTGTATATGTATGTGTGGGAGGATCAACTAATTAGGACCATGTGTGGTGGTGGCTGTAGTTTTATATGTGTGTGGGAGGATCAACAGTTAGAACCATGTGTGGTGGTGGCTGTAGTTGTATGTGTGTGGGAGGATCAACAAGTTAGGACCATGTGTGGTGGTGGCTGTAGTTGTATATGTGTGTGTGGGAGGATCAACAAGTTAGGACCATGTGTGGTGGTGGCTGTAGTTGTATATGTGTGTGGGAGGATCAACAAGTTAGGACCATGTGTGGTGGTGGCTGTAGTTGTATATGTGTGTGGGGAGGATCAACAAGTTAGGGCAATGTGTGATGGTGGCTGTAGTTGTATATGTGTGTGTGAGGATCAACAAGTTAGAACCATGTGTGGTGGTGGCTGTAGTTGTATGTGTGTGGGAGGATCAACAAGTTAGGACCATGTGTGGTGGTGGCTGTAGTTGTATATGTGTGTGTGGGAGGATCAACAAGTTAGGACCATGTGTGGTGGTGGCTGTAGTTGTATATGTGTGTGGGAGGATCAACAAGTTAGGACCATGTGTGGTGGTGGCTGTAGTTGTATATGTGTGTGGGAGGATCAACAAGTTAGGGCAATGTGTGATGGTGGCTGTAGTTGTATATGTGTGTGTATCTGGGAGGATCAACTAATTAGGACCATGTGTGGTGGTGGCTGTAGTTGTATATGTGTGTGTGGGAGGATCAACAAGTTAGGACCATGTGTGGTGGTGGCTGTAGTTGTATGTGTGTGTGTGGGAGGATCAACAAGTTAGAACCATGTGTGGTGGTGGCTGTAGTTGTATATGTGTGTGTGGGAGAATCAACAAGTTAGGACCATGTGTGGTGGTGGTTGTAGTTGTATATGTGTGTGTGGGAGGATCAACAAGTTAGGACCATGTGTGGTGGTGGCTGTAGTTGTATATATGTGTGTGTGGGAGGATCAACAAGTTAGAACCATGTGTGGTGGTGGCTGTAGTTGTATATGTGTGTGTGGGAGGATCAACAAGTTAGCACCATGTGTGGTAGTGGCTGTAGTTGTATATGTGTGTGTGTGGGAAGATCAACAAGTTAGGACCATGTGTGGTGGTGGCTGTAGTTGTATATGTGTGTGTGGGAGGGTAAACTAATTAGGACCATGTGTGGTGGTGGCTGTAGTTGTATATGTGTGTTTGGGAGGATCAACAAGTTAGGACCATGTGTGGTGGTGGCTGTAGTTGTATATGTGTGTGTGGGAGGATCAACAAGTTAGGGCCATGTGTGGTGGTGGCTGTAGTTGTATATGTGTGTGTGGGGGAGGGTCAACTAATTAGGACCATGTGTGGTGGTGGCTGTAGTTGTATATGTGTGTGGGAGGATCAACAAGTTAGGACCATGTGTGGTGGTGGCTGTAGTTATATATGTGTGTGTGGGAGGATCAACAAGTTAGGACCATGTGTGGTGGTGGCTGTAGTTGTATATGTGTGTGAGTGGGAGGGTCAACTAATTAGGACCATGTGTGGTGGTGGCTGTAGTTGTATATGTGTGTGGGAGGATCAACTAATTAGGACCATGTTTAGTGGTGGCTGTTGTTGTATATGTGTGTGAGGGAGGATCAACAAGTTAGGACCATGTGTGGTGGTGGCTGTAGTTGTATATGTGTGTGTGGGGGAGGGTCAACTAATTAGGACCATGTGTGGTGGTGGCTGTAGTTGTATATGTGTGTGTGTGGGAGGGTAAACTAATTAGGACCATGTGTGGTGGTGGCTGTAGTTGTATATGTGTGTGTGGGAGGATCAACAAGTTAGGACCATGTGTGGTGGTGGCTGTAGTTGTATATGTGTGTGTGGGAGGATCAACAAGTTAGAACCATGTGTGGTGGTGGCTGTAGTTGTATATGTGTATAAGGGAGGATCAACAAGTTAGGACCATGTGTGGTGGTGGCTGTAGTTATATATGTGTGTGTGGGAGGATCAACAAGTTAGGACCATGTGTGGTGTTGGCTGTAGTTGTATATGTGTGTGTGTGGGAGGGTCAACTAATTAGGACCATGTGTGGTGGTGGCTGTAGTTGTATATGTGTTTGGGAGGATCAACAAGTTAGAACCATGTGTGGTGGTGGCTGTAGTTGTATGTGTGTGGGAGGATCAACAAGTTAGGACCATGTGTGGTGGTGGCTGTAGTTCTATATGTGTGTGTGGGAGGATCAACAAGTTAGGACCATGTGTGGTGGTGGCTGTAGTTGTATGTGTGTGTGTGTGGGAGGATCAACAAGTTAGGACCATGTGTGGTGGTGGCTGTAGTTGTATATGTGTGTGGGAAGATCAACAAGTTAGGACCATGTGTGGTGGTGGCTGTAGTTGTATATGTGTGTGTGGGAGGGTCAACTAATTAGGACCATGTGTGGTGGTGGCTGTAGTTGTATATGTATGTGTGGGAGGATCAACTAATTAGGACCATGTGTGGTGGTGGCTGTAGTTGTATATGTGTGTGTGAGGATCAACAAGTTAGAACCATGTGTGGTGGTGGCTGTAGTTGTATGTGTGTGGGAGGATCAACAAGTTAGGACCATGTGTGGTGGTGGCTGTAGTTGTATATGTGTGTGTGGGAGGATCAACAAGTTAGGACCATGTGTGGTGGTGGCTGTAGTTGTATATGTGTGTGGGAGGATCAACAAGTTAGGACCATGTGTGGTGGTGGCTGTAGTTGTATATGTGTGTGGGAGGATCAACAAGTTAGGGCAATGTGTGATGGTGGCTGTAGTTGTATATGTGTGTGTGAGGATCAACAAGTTAGAACCATGTGTGGTGGTGGCTGTAGTTGTATGTGTGTGGGAGGATCAACAAGTTAGGACCATGTGTGGTGGTGGCTGTAGTTGTATATGTGTGTGTGGGAGGATCAACAAGTTAGGACCATGTGTGGTGGTGGCTGTAGTTGTATATGTGTGTGGGAGGATCAACAAGTTAGGACCATGTGTGGTGGTGGCTGTAGTTGTATATGTGTGTGGGAGGATCAACAAGTTAGGGCAATGTGTGATGGTGGCTGTAGTTGTATATGTGTGTGTATCTGGGAGGATCAACTAATTAGGACCATGTGTGGTGGTGGCTGTAGTTGTATATGTGTGTGTGGGAGGATCAACAAGTTAGGACCATGTGTGGTGGTGGCTGTAGTTGTATGTGTGTGTGTGGGAGGATCAACAAGTTAGAACCATGTGTGGTGGTGGCTGTAGTTGTATATGTGTGTGTGGGAGAATCAACAAGTTAGGACCATGTGTGGTGGTGGTTGTAGTTGTATATGTGTGTGTGGGAGGATCAACAAGTTAGGACCATGTGTGGTGGTGGCTGTAGTTGTATATGTGTGTGTGTGGGAGGATCAACAAGTTAGAACCATGTGTGGTGGTGGCTGTAGTTGTATATGTGTGTGTGGGAGGATCAACAAGTTAGCACCATGTGTGGTGGTGGCTGTAGTTGTATATGTGTGTGTGTGGGAAGATCAACAAGTTAGGACCATGTGTGGTGGTGGCTGTAGTTGTATATGTGTGTGTGGGAGGATCAATAAGTTAGAACCATGTGTGGTGGTGGCAGTAGTTGTATATGTGTGTGCGGGAGAATCAACAAGTTAGGACCATGTGTGGTGGTGGCTGTAGTTGTATATAAGTGTGTGTGGGAGGATCAACAAGTTAGGACCATGTGTGGTGGTGGCTGTAGTTGTAAATGTGTGTGTGTGGGAGGATCAACAAGTTAGGACCATGTGTGGTGGTGGCTGTAGTTGTATATGTGTGTGGGAGGATCAACAAGTTAGGACCATGTGTAATGGTGGCTGTAGTTGTAAATGTGTGTGTGGGAGGATCAACAAGTTAGGACCATGTGTGGTGGTGGCTGTAGTTGTATATGTGTGTGGGAGGATCAACAAGTTAGAACCATGTGTGGTGGTGGCTGTAGTTGTATATGTGTGTGTGGGAGGATCAACAAGTTAGAACCATGTGTGGTGGTGGCTGTAGTTGTATATGTGTGTGGGAGGATCAACAAGTTAGGACCATGTGTGGTGGTGGCTGTAGTTGTATATGTGTGTGTGGGAGGATCAACTAATTAGGACCTTGTGTGGTGGTGGCTGTAGTTGTATATGTGTGTGTGGGAGGATCAACAAGTTAGGACCATGTGTGGTGGTGGCTGTAGTTGTATATGTGTGTGGGAGGATCAACAAGTTAGGACCATGTGTGGTGGTGGCTGTAGTTGTATATGTGTGTGGGAGGATCAACAAGTTAGGGCAATGTGTGATGGTGGCTGTAGTTGTATATGTGTGTGTGAGGATCAACAAGTTAGAACCATGTGTGGTGGTGGCTGTAGTTGTATGTGTGTGGGAGGATCAACAAGTTAGGACCATGTGTGGTGGTGGCTGTAGTTGTATATGTGTGTGTGGGAGGATCAACAAGTTAGGACCATGTGTGGTGGTGGCTGTAGTTGTATATGTGTGTGGGAGGATCAACAAGTTAGGACCATGTGTGGTGGTGGCTGTAGTTGTATATGTGTGTGGGAGGATCAACAAGTTAGGGCAATGTGTGATAGTGGCTGTAGTTGTATATGTGTGTGTATCTGGGAGGATCAACTAATTAGGACCATGTGTGGTGGTGGCTGTAGTTGTATATGTGTGTGTGGGAGGATCAACAAGTTAGGACCATGTGTGGTGGTGGCTGTAGTTGTATGTGTGTGTGTGGGAGGATCAACAAGTTAGAACCATGTGTGGTGGTGGCTGTAGTTGTATATGTGTGTGTGGGAGAATCAACAAGTTAGGACCATGTGTGGTGGTGGTTGTAGTTGTATATGTGTGTGTGGGAGGATCAACAAGTTAGGACCATGTGTGGTGGTGGCTGTAGTTGTATATGTGTGTGTGTGGGAGGATCAACAAGTTAGAACCATGTGTGGTGGTGGCTGTAGTTGTATATGTGTGTGTGGGAGGATCAACAAGTTAGCACCATGTGTGGTGGTGGCTGTAGTTGTATATGTGTGTGTGTGGGAAGATCAACAAGTTAGGACCATGTGTGGTGGTGGCTGTAGTTGTATATGTGTGTGTGGGAGGATCAATAAGTTAGAACCATGTGTGGTGGTGGCAGTAGTTGTATATGTGTGTGCGGGAGAATCAACAAGTTAGGACCATGTGTGGTGGTGGCTGTAGTTGTATATAAGTGTGTGTGGGAGGATCAACAAGTTAGGACCATGTGTGGTGGTGGCTGTAGTTGTAAATGTGTGTGTGTGGGAGGATCAACAAGTTAGGACCATGTGTGGTGGTGGCTGTAGTTGTATATGTGTGTGGGAGGATCAACAAGTTAGGACCATGTGTAATGGTGGCTGTAGTTGTAAATGTGTGTGTGGGAGGATCAACAAGTTAGGACCATGTGTGGTGGTGGCTGTAGTTGTATATGTGTGTGGGAGGATCAACAAGTTAGAACCATGTGTGGTGGTGGCTGTAGTTGTATATGTGTGTGTGGGAGGATCAACAAGTTAGAACCATGTGTGGTGGTGGCTGTAGTTGTATATGTGTGTGGGAGGATCAACAAGTTAGGACCATGTGTGGTGGTGGCTGTAGTTGTATATGTGTGTGTGGGAGGATCAACTAATTAGGACCTTGTGTGGTGGTGGCTGTAGTTGTATATGTGTGTGTGGGAGGATCAACTAATTAGGACCATGTGTGGTGGTGGCGGTAGTTGTATATGTGTGTGTGGGAGGATCAACTAATTAGGACCATGTGTGGTGGTGGCCGTAGTTGTATATGTGTGTGTGGGAGGATCAACTAATTAGGACCATGTGTGGTGGTGGCTGTAGTTGTATATGTGTGTGTGAGGATTAACAAGTTAGAACCATATGTGGTGGTGGCTGTAGTTGTATATGTGTGTGGCAGGATCAACAAGTTAGGACCATGTGTGGTGGTGGCTGTAGTTGTATATGTGTGTGTGGGAGGATCAACAAGTTAGGACCATGTGTGGTGGTGGCTGTAGTTATATATGTGTGTGTGTGGGAGGGTCAACTAATTAGGACCATGTGTGGTGGTGGCTGTAGTTGTATATGTGTGTGTGGGAGGATCAACAAGTTAGGACCATGTGTGGTGGTGGCTGTAGTTGTATATGTGTGTGGGAGGATCAACAAGTTAGGGCAATGTGTGATGGTGGCTGTAGTTGTATATGTGTGTGTATCTGGGAGGATCAACTAATTAGGACCATGTGTGGTGGTGGCTGTAGTTGTATATGTGTGTGTGTGGGAGGATCAACAAGTTAGGACCATGTGTGGTGGTGGCTGTAGTTGTCTGTGTGTGTGTGGGAGGATCAACAAGTTAGAACCATGTGTGGTGGTGGCTGTAGTTGTATATGTGTGTGTGGGAGGATCAACAAGTTAGGACCATGTGTGGTGGTGGTTGTAGTTGTATATGTGTGTGTGGGAGGATCAACAAGTTAGGACCATGTGTGGTGGTGGCTGTAGTTGTATATGTGTGTGTGGGAGGATCAACTAATTAGGACCTTGTGTGGTGGTGGCTGTAGTTGTATATGTGTGTGTGGGAGGATCAACTAATTAGGACCATGTGTGGTGGTGGCTGTAGTTGTATATGTGTGTGTGGGAGGATCAACTAATTAGGACCATGTGTGGTGGTGGCCGTAGTTGTATATGTGTGTGTGGGAGGATCAACTAATTAGGACCATGTGTGGTGGTGGCTGTAGTTGTATATGTGTGTGTGAGGATCAACAAGTTAGAACCATATGTGGTGGTGGCTGTAGTTGTATATGTGTGTGGGAGGATCAACAAGTTAGGACCATGTGTGGTGGTGGCTGTAGTTGTATATGTGTGTGTGGGAGGATCAACAAGTTAGGACCATGTGTGGTGGTGGCTGTAGTTGTATATGTGTGTGTGTGGGAGGGTCAACTAATTAGGACCATGTGTGGTGGTGGCTGTAAATGTATATGTGTGTGTGTGGGAGGATCAACAAGTTAGGACCATGTGTGGTGGTGGCTGTAGTTGTATATGTGTGTGGGAGGATCAACAAGTTAGGGCAATGTGTGATGGTGGCTGTAGTTGTATATGTGTGTGTATCTGGGAGGATCAACTAATTAGGACCATGTGTGGTGGTGGCTGTAGTTGTATATGTGTGTGTGTGGGAGGATCAAAAAGTTAGGACCATGTGTGGTGGTGGCTGTAGTTGTCTGTATGTGTGGGAGGATCAACAAGTTAGAACCATGTTTGGTGGTGGCTGTAGTTGTATATGTGTGTGTGGGAGGATCAACAAGTTAGGACCATGTGTGGTGGTGGCTGTAGTTGTATATGTATGTGTGTGGGAGGATCAACAAGTTTGGACCATGTGTGGTGGTGGCTGTAGTTGTATATGTGTGTGTGGGAGGATCAACAAGTTAGGACCATGTGTGGTGGTGGCTGTAGTTGTATATGTGTGTGTGGGAGGATCAATAAGTTAGAACCATGTGTGGTGGTGGCTGTAGTTGTATATGTGTGTGTGGGAGGATCAACAAGTTAGGACCATGTGTGGTGGTGGCTGTAGTTGTATATGTGTGTGTGGGAGGATCAACAAGTTAGAACCATGTGTGGTGGTGGCTGTAGTTGTATATGTGTGTGTGTGGGAGGATTAACAAGTTAGGACCATGTGTGGTGGTGGCTGTAGTTGTATATGTGTGTGGGAGGATCAACAAGTTTGGACCATGTGTGGTGGTGGCTGTAGTTGTATATGTGTGTGTGGGAGGATCAACTAATTAGGACCATGTGTGGTGGTGGCTGTAGTTGTATATGTGTGTGGGAGGATCAACAAGTTAGAACCATGTGTGGTGGTGGCTGTAGTTGTATATGTGTGTGTGGGAGGGTCAACTAATTAGGACCATGTGTGGTGGTGGCTGTAGTTGTATATGTGTGTGGGAGGATCAACAAGTTAGGACCATGTGTGGTGGTGGCTGTAGTTGTATATGTGTGTGTGGGAGGGTAAACTAATTAGGACCATGTGTGGTGGTGGCTGTAGTTGTATATGTGTGTTTGGGAGGATCAACAAGTTAGGACCATGTGTGGTGGTGGCTGTAGTTGTATATGTGTGTGTGGGAGGATCAACAAGTTAGGGCCATGTGTGGTGGTGGCTGTAGTTGTATATGTGTGTGTGGGGGAGGGTCAACTAATTAGGACCATGTGTGGTGGTGGCTGTAGTTGTATATGTGTGTGTGGGAGGATCAACAAGTTAGAACCATGTGTGGTGGTGGCTGTAGTTGTATATGTGTATAAAGGAGGATCAACAAGTTAGGACCATGTGTGGTGGTGGCTGTAGTTATATATGTGTGTGTGGGAGGATCAACAAGTTAGGACCATGTGTGGTGGTGGCTGTAGTTGTATATGTGTGTGAGTGGGAGGGTCAACTAATTAGGACCATGTGTGGTGGTGGCTGTAGTTGTATATGTGTGTGGGAGGATCAACTAATTAGGACCATGTGTAGTGGTGGCTGTTGTTGTATATGTGTGTGAGGGAGGATCAACAAGTTAGGACCATGTGTGGTGGTGGCTGTAGTTGTATATGTGTGTGTGGGGGAGGGTGAACTAATTAGGACCATGTGTGGTGGTGGCTGTAGTTGTATATGTGTGTGTGTGGGAGGGTAAACTAATTAGGACCATGTGTGGTGGTGGCTGTAGTTGTATATGTGTGTGTGGGAGGATCAACAAGTTAGGACCATGTGTGGTGGTGGCTGTAGTTGTATATGTGTGTGTGGGAGGATCAACAAGTTAGAACCATGTGTGGTGGTGGCTGTAGTTGTATATGTGTATAAGGGAGGATCAACAAGTTAGGACCATGTGTGGTGGTGGCTGTAGTTATATATGTGTGTGTGGGAGGATCAACAAGTTAGGACCATGTGTGGTGGTGGCTGTAGTTGTATATGTGTGTGTGTGGGAGGGTCAACTAATTAGGACCATGTGTGGTGGTGGCTGTAGTTGTATATGTGTGGGTGTGGGAGGATCAACAAGTTAGGACCATGTGTGGTGGTGGATGTAGTTGTATATGTGTGTGGGAGGATCAACAAGTTAGGACCATGTGTGGTGGTGGCTGTAGTTGTATATGTGTGTGTGGTTGAGGGTCAACTAATTAGGACCATGTGTGGTGGTGGCTGTAGTTGTATATGTGTGTGGGAGGATCAACAAGTTAGGACCATGTGTGGTGGTGGCTGTAGTTGTATATGTGTGTGTGGGAGGATCAACAAGTTAGGACCATGTGTGGTGGTGGCTGTAGTTGTATATGTGTGTGTGTGGGAGGATCAACAAGTTAGGACCATCTGTGGTGGTGGCTGTAGTTGTATATGTGTGTGTGTGGGAGGGTCAACTAATTAGGACCATGTGTGGTGGTGGCCGTAGTTGTATATGTGTGTGTGAGGATCAACTAATTAGGACCATGTGTGGTGGTGGCTGTAGTTGTATATGTGTGTGTTTGGGAGGATCAACAAGTTAGGACCATATGTGGTGGTGGCTGTAGTTGTATATGTGTGTGTGTGGGAGGATCAACAAGTTAGGACCATCTGTGGTGGTGGCTGTAGTTGTATATGTGTGTGTGGGAGGATCAACTAATTAGGACCATTTGTGGTGGTGGCTGTAGTTGTATATGTGTGTGTGGGAGGATCAACAAGTTAGGACCATGTGTGGTGGTGGCTGTAGTTGTATATGTGTGTGGGAGGATCAACAAGTTAGGACCATGTGTGGTGGTGGCCGTAGTTGTATATGTGTGTGTGAGGATCAACAAGTTAGGACCATGTGTGGTGGTGGCTGTAGTTGTATATGTGTGTGGGAGGATCAACAAGTTAGGGCAATGTGTGGTGGTGGCTGTAGTTGTATATGTGTGTGTATCTGGGAGGATCAACTAATTAGGACCATGTGTGGTGGTGGCTGTAGTTGTATATGTGTGTGTGTGGGAGGATCAACAAGTTAGGACCATGTGTGGTGGTGGCTGTAGTTGTATATGTGTGTGTGGGAGGATCAACAAGTTAGAACCATGTGTTTTGGTGGCTGTAGTTGTATATGTGTGTGTGGGAGGATCAACAAGTTAGGACCATGTGTGGTGGTGGCTGTAGTTGTATATGTGTGTGTGGGAGGATCAACAAGTTAGGACCATGTGTGGTGGTGGCTGTAGTTGTATATGTGTGTGGGAGGATCAACAAGTTAGAACTATGTGTGGTGGTGGCTGTAGTTGTATATGTGTGTGTGGGGGAGGGTCAACTAATTAGGACCATGTGTGGTGGTGGCTGTAGTTGTATATGTGTGTGGGGGGGAGGGTCAACTAATTAGGACCATGTGTGGTGGTGGCTGTAGTTGTATATGTGTGTGTGGGAGGATCAACAAGTTAGGACCATCTGTGGTGGTGGCTGTAGTTGTATATGTGTGTGTGGGAGGATCAACAAGTTAGGACCATGTGTGGTGGTGGCTGTAGTTGTATATGTGTGTGTGTGGGAGGGTCAACTAATTAGGACCATGTGTGGTGGTGGATGTAGTTGTATATGTGTGTGGGAGGATCAACAAGTTAGGACCATGTGTGGTGGTGGCTGTAGTTGTATATGTGTGTGGGAGGATCAACAAGTTAGGGCAATGTGTGATGGTGGCTGTAGTTCTATATGTGTGTGTATCTGGGAGGATCAACTAATTAGGACCATGTGTGGTGGTGGCTGTATTTGTATATGTGTGTGTGTGGGAGGATCAACAAGTCAGGACCATGTGTGGTGGTGGCTGTAGTTGTATATGTGTGTGGGAGGATCAACAAGTTAAAACTATGTGTGGTGGTGGCTGTAGTTGTATGTGTGTGTGGGGGAGGGTCAACTAATTAGGACCATGTGTGGTGGTGGCTGTAGTTGTATATGTGTGTGTGGGGGAGGGTCAACTAATTAGGACCATGTGTGGTGGTGGCTGTAGTTGTATATGTGTGTGGGAGGATCAACAAGTTAGGACCATGTGTGGTGGTGGCTGTAGTTGTATATGTGTGTGTGGGAGGGTCAACTAATTAGGACCATGTGTGGTGGTGGCTGTAGTTGTATATGTGTGTGTGGGAGGATCAACTAATTAGGACCATTTGTGGTGGTGGCTGTAGTTGTATATGTGTGTGTGAGGATCAACAAGTTAGAACCATGTGTGGTGGTGGCTGTAGTTGTAAATGTGTGTGGGAGGATCAACAAGTTAGGACCATGTGTGGTGGTGGCTGTAGTTGTATATGTGTGTGTGGGAGGATCAACAAGTTAGGACCATGTGTGGTGGTGGCTGTAGCTGTATATGTGTGTGGGAGGATCAACAAGTTAGGACCATGTGTGGTGGTGGCTGTAGTTGTATATGTGTGTGGGAAGATCAACAAGTTAGGGCAATGTGTGGTGGTGGCTGTAGTTGTATATGTGTGTGTATCTGGGAGGATCAACTAATTAGGACCATGTGTGGTGGTGGCTGTAGTTGTATATGTGTGTGTGTGGGAGGATCAACAAGTTAGGACCATGTGTGGTGGTGGCTGTAGTTGTATATGTGTGTGTGTGGGAGGATCAACAAGTTAGAACCATGTGTTTTGGTGGCTGTAGTTGTATATGTGTGTGTGGGAGGATCAACAAGTTAGGACCATGTGTAGTGGTGGCTGTAGTTGTATATGTGTGTGTGGGAGGATCAACAAGTTAGGACCATGTGTGGTGGTGGCTGTAGTTGTATATGTGTGTGGGAGGATCAACAAGTTAGAACCATGTGTGGTGGTGGCTGTAGTTGTATATGTGTGTGTTTGGGAGGATCAACAAGTTAGGACCATGTGTGGTGGTGGCTGTAGTTGTATATGTGTGTGGGAGGATCAACAAGTTAGAACCATGTGTGGTGGTGGCTGTAGTTGTATATGTGTGTGTTTGGGAGGATCAACAAGTTAGGACCATGTGTGGTGGTGGCTGTAGTTGTATATGTGTGTGAGTGGGAGGGTCAACTAATTAGGACCATGTGTGGTGGTGGCTGTAGTTGTATATGTGTGTGTGGGAGGATCAACAAGTTAGGACCATGTGTGGTGGTGGCTGTAGATCTATATGTGTGTGTGTGGGAGGGTCAACTAATTAGGACCATGTGTGGTGGTGGCTGTAGTTGTATATGTGTGTGTGTGGGAGGATCAACAAGTTAGGACCATGTGTGGTGGTTGCTGTAGTTGTATATGTGTGTGGGAGGATCAACAAGTTAGGACCATGTGTGGTGGTGGCTGTAGTTGTATATGTGTGTGTGTGGGAGGGTCAACTAATTAGGACCATGTGTGGTGGTGGCTGTAGATGTATATGTGTGTGTGGGAGGATCAACAAGTTAGGACCATGTGTGGTGGTGGCTGTAGTTGTAGATGTGTGTGTGTGGGAGGATCAACAAGTTAGAACCATGTGTGGTGGTGGCTGTAGTTGTATATGTGTGTGTGGGAGGATCAACAAGTTAGGACCATGTGTGGTGGTGGCTGTAGTTGTATATGTGTGTGTGGAAGGATAAACTAATTAGGACCTTGTGTGGTGGTGGCTGTAGTTGTATATGTGTGTGTGGGAGGATCAACTAATTAGGACCATGTGTGGTGGTGGCTGTAGTTGTATATGTGTGTGTTTGGGAGGATCAACAAGTTAGGACCATGTGTGGTGGTGGCTGTAGTTGTATATGTGTGTGGGAGGATCAACAAGTTAGGACCATGTGTGGTGGTGGCTGTAGTTGTATATGTGTGTGTGGGAGGGTCAACTAATTAGGACCATGTGTGGTGGTGGCTGTAGTTGTATATGTGTGTTCGGGAGGTTCAACTAATTAGTACCATTTGTGGTGGTGGCTGTAGTTGTATATGTCTGTGTGAGGATCAACAAGTTAGAACCATGTGTGGTGGTGGCTGTAGTTGTATATGTGTGTGTGGGAGGGTCAACTAATTAGGACCATGTGTGGTGGCTGTAGTTGTATATGTGTGTGTGGGAGGATCAACTAATTAGGACCATTTGTGGTGGTGGCTGTAGTTGTATATGTGTGTGTGGGAGGATCAACAAGTTAGGACCATGTGTGGTGGTGGCTGTAGTTGTATATGTGTGTGGGAGGATCAACAAGTTAGGACCATGTGTGGTGGTGGCCGTAGTTGTATATGTGTGTGTGAGGATCAACAAGTTAGGACCATGTGTGGTGGTGGCTGTAGTTGTATATGTGTGTGGGAGGATCAACAAGTTAGGGCAATGTGTGGTGGTGGCTGTAGTTGTATATGTGTGTGTATCTGGGAGGATCAACTAATTAGGACCATGTGTGGTGGTGGCTGTAGTTGTATATGTGTGTGTGTGGGAGGATCAACAAGTTAGGACCATGTGTGGTGGTGGCTGTAGTTGTATATGTGTGTGTGGGAGGATCAACAAGTTAGGACCATGTGTGGTGGTGGCTGTAGTTGTATATGTGTGTGTGGGAGGATCAACAAGTTAGGACCATGTGTGGTGGTGGCTGTAGTTGTATATGTGTGTGGGAGGATCAACAAGTTAGAACTATGTGTGGTGGTGGCTGTAGTTGTATATGTGTGTGTGGGGGAGGGTCAACTAATTAGGACCATGTGTGGTGGTGGCTGTAGTTGTATATGTGTGTGTGGGGGAGGGTCAACTAATTAGGACCATGTGTGGTGGTGGCTGTAGTTGTATATGTGTGTGTGGGAGGATCAACAAGTTAGGACCATCTGTGGTGGTGGCTGTAGTTGTATATGTGTGTGTGGGAGGATCAACAAGTTAGGACCATGTGTGGTGGTGGCTGTAGTTGTATATGTGTGTGTGTGGGAGGGTCAACTAATTAGGACCATGTGTGGTGGTGGCTGTAGTTGTATATGTGTGGGTGTGGGAGGATCAACAAGTTAGGACCATGTGTGGTGGTGGATGTAGTTGTATATGTGTGTGGGAGGATCAACAAGTTAGGACCATGTGTGGTGGTGGCTGTAGTTGTATATGTGTGTGGGAGGATCAACAAGTTAGGCAATGTGTGATGGTGGCTGTAGTTCTATATGTGTGTGTATCTGGGAGGATCAACTAATTAGGACCATGTGTGGTGGTGGCTGTAGTTGTATATGTGTGTGTGTGGGAGGATCAACAAGTCAGGACCATGTGTGGTGGTGGCTGTAGTTGTATATGTGTGTGGGAGGATCAACAAGTTAGAACTATGTGTGGTGGTGGCTGTAGTTGTATGTGTGTGTGGGGGAGGGTCAACTAATTAGGACCATGTGTGGTGGTGGCTGTAGTTGTATATGTGTGTGTGGGGGAGGGTCAACTAATTAGGACCATGTGTGGTGGTGGCTGTAGTTGTATATGTGTGTGGGAGGATCAACAAGTTAGGACCATGTGTGGTGGTGGCTGTAGTTGTATATGTGTGTGTGGGAGGGTCAACTAATTAGGACCATGTGTGGTGGTGGCTGTAGTTGTATATGTGTGTGTGGGAGGATCAACTAATTAGGACCATTTGTGGTGGTGGCTGTAGTTGTATATGTGTGTGTGAGGATCAACAAGTTAGAACCATGTGTGGTGGTGGCTGTAGTTGTATATGTGTGTGGGAGGATCAACAAGTTAGGACCATGTGTGGTGGTGGCTGTAGTTGTATATGTGTGTGTGGGAGGATCAACAATATAGGACCATGTGTGGTGGTGGCTGTAGCTGTATATGTGTGTGGGAGGATCAACAAGTTAGGACCATGTGTGGTGGTGGCTGTAGTTGTATATGTGTGTGAGTGGGAGGGTCAACTAATTAGGACCATGTGTGGTGGTGGCTGTAGTTGTATATGTGTGTGTGTGGGAGGATCAACAAGTTAGGACCATGTGTGGTGGTTGCTGTAGTTGTATATGTGTGTGTGGGAGGGTCAACTAATTAGGACCATGTGTGGTGGTGGCTGTAGTTGTATATGTGTGTGTGGGAGGATCAACTAATTAGGACCATTTGTGGTGGTGGCTGTAGTTGTATATGTGTGTGTGGGAGGATCAACAAGTTAGGACCATGTGTGGTGGTGGCTGTAGTTGTATATGTGTGTGGGAGGATCAACAAGTTAGGACCATGTGTGGTGGTGGCCGTAGTTGTATATGTGTGTGTGAGGATCAACAAGTTAGGACCATGTGTGGTGGTGGCTGTAGTTGTATATGTGTGTGGGAGGATCAACAAGTTAGGGCAATGTGTGGTGGTGGCTGTAGTTGTATATGTGTGTGTATCTGGGAGGATCAACTAATTAGGACCATGTGTGGTGGTGGCTGTAGTTGTATATGTGTGTGTGTGGGAGGATCAACAAGTTAGGACCATGTGTGGTGGTGGCTGTAGTTGTATATGTGTGTGTGGGAGGATCAACAAGTTAGGACCATGTGTGGTGGTGGCTGTAGTTGTATATGTGTGTGTGGGAGGATCAACAAGTTAGGACCATGTGTGGTGGTGGCTGTAGTTGTATATGTGTGTGGGAGGATCAACAAGTTAGAACTATGTGTGGTGGTGGCTGTAGTTGTATATGTGTGTGTGGGGGAGGGTCAACTAATTAGGACCATGTGTGGTGGTGGCTGTAGTTGTATATGTGTGTGTGGGGGAGGGTCAACTAATTAGGACCATGTGTGGTGGTGGCTGTAGTTGTATATGTGTGTGTGGGAGGATCAACAAGTTAGGACCATCTGTGGTGGTGGCTGTAGTTGTATATGTGTGTGTGGGAGGATCAACAAGTTAGGACCATGTGTGGTGGTGGCTGTAGTTGTATATGTGTGTGTGTGGGGAGGGTCAACTAATTAGGACCATGTGTGGTGGTGGCTGTAGTTGTATATGTGTGGGTGTGGGAGGATCAACAAGTTAGGACCATGTGTGGTGGTGGATGTAGTTGTATATGTGTGTGGGAGGATCAACAAGTTAGGACCATGTGTGGTGGTGGCTGTAGTTGTATATGTGTGTGGGAGGATCAACAAGTTAGGCAATGTGTGATGGTGGCTGTAGTTCTATATGTGTGTGTATCTGGGAGGATCAACTAATTAGGACCATGTGTGGTGGTGGCTGTAGTTGTATATGTGTGTGTGTGGGAGGATCAACAAGTCAGGACCATGTGTGGTGGTGGCTGTAGTTGTATATGTGTGTGGGAGGATCAACAAGTTAGAACTATGTGTGGTGGTGGCTGTAGTTGTATGTGTGTGTGGGGGAGGGTCAACTAATTAGGACCATGTGTGGTGGTGGCTGTAGTTGTATATGTGTGTGTGGGGGAGGGTCAACTAATTAGGACCATGTGTGGTGGTGGCTGTAGTTGTATATGTGTGTGGGAGGATCAACAAGTTAGGACCATGTGTGGTGGTGGCTGTAGTTGTATATGTGTGTGTGGGAGGGTCAACTAATTAGGACCATGTGTGGTGGTGGCTGTAGTTGTATATGTGTGTGTGGGAGGATCAACTAATTAGGACCATTTGTGGTGGTGGCTGTAGTTGTATATGTGTGTGTGAGGATCAACAAGTTAGAACCATGTGTGGTGGTGGCTGTAGTTGTATATGTGTGTGGGAGGATCAACAAGTTAGGACCATGTGTGGTGGTGGCTGTAGCTGTATATGTGTGTGGGAGGATCAACAAGTTAGGACCATGTGTGGTGGTGGCTGTAGTTGTATATGTGTGTGGGAGGATCAACAAGTTAGAACCATGTGTGGTGGTGGCTCTAGTTGTATATGTGTGTGTTTGGGAGGATCAACAAGTTTGGACCATGTGTGGTGGTGGCTGTAGTTGTATATGTGTGTGAGTGGGAGGGTCAACTAATTAGGACCATGTGTGGTGGTGGCTGTAGTTGTATATGTGTGTGTGGGAGGATCAACAAGTTAGGACCATGTGTGGTGGTGGCTGTAGATCTATATGTGTGTGTGTGGGAGGGTCAACTAATTAGGACCATGTGTGGTGGTGGCTGTAGTTGTATATGTGTGTGTGGGAGGATCAACAAGTTAGGACCATGTGTGGTGGTTGCTGTAGTTGTATATGTGTGTGGGAGGATCAACAAGTTAGGACCATGTGTGGTGGTGGCTGTAGTTGTATATGTGTGTGTGTGGGAGGGTCAACTAATTAGGACCATGTGTGGTGGTGGCTGTAGATGTATATGTGTGTGTGTGGGAGGATCAACAAGTTAGGACCATGTGTGGTGGTGGCTGTAGTTGTATATGTGTGTGTGTGGGAGGATCAACAAGTTAGAACCATGTGTGGTGGTGGCTGTAGTTGTATATGTGTGTGTGGGAGGATCAACAAGTTAGGACCATGTGTGGTGGTGGCTGTAGTTGTATATGTGTGTGTGGGAGGATCAACTAATTAGGACCTTGTGTGGTGGTGGCTGTAGTTGTATATGTGTGTGTGGGAGGATCAACTAATTAGGACCATGTGTGGTGGTGGCTGTAGTTGTATATGTGTGTGTGGGAGGATCAACTAATTAGGACCATGTGTGGTGGTGGCCGTAGTTGTATATGTGTGTGTGAGGATCAACTAATTAGGACCATGTGTGGTGGTGGCTGTAGTTGTATATGTGTGTGTTTGGGAGGATCAACAAGTTAGGATCATGTGTGGTGGTGGCTGTAGTTGTATATGTGTGTGGGAGGATCAACAAGTTAGGACCATGTGTGGTGGTGGCTGTAGTTGTATATGTGTGTGTAGGAGGGTCAACTAATTAGGACCATGTGTGGTGGTGGCTGTAGTTGTATATGTGTGTGTGAGGATCAACTAATTAGGACCATGTGTGGTGGTGGCTGTAGTTGTATATGTGTGTGTTTGGGAGGATCAACAAGTTAGGACCATGTGTGGTGGTGTCTGTAGTTGTATATGTGTGTGGGAGGATCAACAAGTTAGGACCATGTGTGGTGGTGGCTGTAGTTGTATATGTGTGTGTGGGAGGGTCAACTAATTAGGACCATGTGTGGTGGTGGCTGTAGTTGTATATGTGTGTGTGGGAGGATCAACTAATTAGTACCATTTGTGGTGGTGGCTGTAGTTGTATATGTGTGTGTGAGGATCAACAAGTTAGAACCATGTGTGGTGGTGGCTGTAGTTGTATATGTGTGTGTGGGAGGGTCAACTAATTAGGACCATGTGTGGTGGTGGCTGTAGTTGTATATGTGTGTGTGGGAGGATCAACTAATTAGGACCATTTGTGGTGGTGGCTGTAGTTGTATATGTGTGTGTGGGAGGATCAACAAGTTAGGACCATGTGTGGTGGTGGCTGTAGTTGTATATGTGTGTGGGAGGATCAACAAGTTAGGACCATGTGTGGTGGTGGCCGTAGTTGTATATGTGTGTGTGAGGATCAACAAGTTAGGACCATGTGTGGTGATGGCTGTAGTTGTATATGTGTGTGGGAGGATCAACAAGTTAGGGCAATGTGTGGTGGTGGCTGTAGTTGTATATGTGTGTGTATCTGGGAGGATCAACTAATTAGGACCATGTGTGGTGGTGGCTGTAGTTGTATATGTGTGTGTGGGGTGGATCAACAAGTTAGGACCATGTGTGGTGGTGGCTGTAGTTGTATATGTGTGTGTGGGAGGATCAACAAGTTAGAACCATGTGTTTTGGTGGCTGTAGTTGTATATGTGTGTGTGGGAGGATCAATAAGTTAGGACCATGTGTGGTGGTGGCTGTAGTTGTATATGTGTGTGTGGGGGAGGGTCAACTAATTAGGACCATGTGTGGTGGTGGCTGTAGTTGTATATGTGTGTGGGGGGGAGGGTCAACTAATTAGGACCATGTGTGGTGGTGGCTGTAGTTGTATATGTGTGTGTGGGAGGATCAACAAGTTAGGACCATCTGTGGTGGTGGCTGTAGTTGTATATGTGTGTGTGGGAGGATCAACAAGTTAGGACCATGTGTGGTGGTGGCTGTAGTTGTATATGTGTGTGTGTGGGAGGGTCAACTAATTAGGACCATGTGTGGTGGTGGCTGTAGTTGTATATGTGTGGGTGTGGGAGGATCAACAAGTTAGGACCATGTGTGGTGGTGGATGTAGTTGTATATGTGTGTGGGAGGATCAACAAGTTAGGACCATGTGTGGTGGTGGCTGTAGTTGTATATGTGTGTGGGAGGATCAACAAGTTAGGGCAATGTGTGATGGTGGCTGTAGTTCTATATGTGTGTTTATCTGGGAGGATCAACTATTTAGGACCATGTGTGGTGGTGGCTGTAGTTGTATATGTGTGTGTGTGGGAGGATCAACAAGTCAGGACCATGTGTGGTGGTGGCTGTAGTTGTATATGTGTGTGGGAGGATCAACAAGTTAGAACTATGTGTGGTGGTGGCTGTAGTTGTATGTGTGTGTGGGGGAGGGTCAACTAATTAGGACCATGTGTGGTGGTGGCTGTAGTTGTATATGTGTGTGTGGGGGAGGGTCAACTAATTAGGACCATGTGTGGTGGTGGCTGTAGTTGTATATGTGTGTGGGAGGATCAACAAGTTAGGACCATGTGTGGTGGTGGCTGTAGTTGTATATGTGTGTGTGGGAGGGTCAACTAATTAGGACCATGTGTGGTGGTGGCTGTAGTTGTATATGTGTGTGTGGGAGGATCAACTAATTAGGACCATTTGTGGTGGTGGCTGTAGTTGTATATGTGTGTGTGAGGATCAACAAGTTAGAACCATGTGTGGTGGTGGCTGTAGTTTTATATGTGTGTGGGAGGATCAACAAGTTAGGACCATGTGTGGTGGTGGCTGTAGTTGTATATGTGTGTGTGGGAGGATCAACAAGTTAGGACCATGTGTGGTGGTGGCTGTAGCGGTATATGTGTGTGGGAGGATCAACAAGTTAGGACCATGTGTGGTGGTGGCTGTAGTTGTATATGTGTGTGGGAGGATCAACAAGTTAGGGCAATGTGTGGTGGTGGCTGTAGTTGTATATGTGTGTGGGAGGATCAACAAGTTAGAACTATGTGTGGTGGTGGCTGTAGTTGTATATGTGTGTGTGGGGGAGGGTCAACTAATTAGGACCATGTGTGGTGGTGGCTGTAGTTGTATATGTGTGTGTGGGAGGATCAACAAGTTAGGACCATGTGTGGTGGTGGCTGTAGATCTATATGTGTGTGTGTGGGAGGGTCAACTAATTAGGACCATGTGTGGTGGTGGCTGTAGTTGTATATGTGTGTGTGTGGGTGGATCAACAAGTTAGGACCATGTGTGGTGGTGGCTGTAGTTGTATATGTGTGTGTGGGAGGATCAACAAGTTAGAACCATGTGTTTTGGTGGCTGTAGTTGTATATGTGTGTGTGGGAGGATCAATAAGTTAGGACCATGTGTGGTGGTGGCTGTAGTTGTATATGTGTGTGTGGGAGGATCAACAAGTTAGGACCATGTGTGGTGGTGGCTGTAGTTGTATATGTGTGTGGGAGGATCAACAAGTTAGAACTATGTGTGGTGGTGGCTGTAGTTGTATATGTGTGTGTGGGGGAGGGTCAACTAATTAGGACCATGTGTGGTGGTGGCTGTAGTTGTATATGTGTGTGGGGGGGAGGGTCAACTAATTAGGACCATGTGTGGTGGTGGCTGTAGTTGTATATGTGTGTGTGGGAGGATCAACAAGTTAGGACCATCTGTGGTGGTGGCTGTAGTTGTATATGTGTGTGTGGGAGGATCAACAAGTTAGGACCATGTGTGGTGGTGGCTGTAGTTGTATATGTGTGTGTGTGGGAGGGTCAACTAATTAGGACCATGTGTGGTGGTGGCTGTAGTTGTATATGTGTGGGTGTGGGAGGATCAACAAGTTAGGACCATGTGTGGTGGTGGATGTAGTTGTATATGTGTGTGGGAGGATCAACAAGTTAGGACCATGTGTGGTGGTGGCTGTAGTTGTATATGTGTGTGGGAGGATCAACAAGTTAGGGCAATGTGTGATGGTGGCTGTAGTTCTATATGTGTGTTTATCTGGGAGGATCAACTAATTAGGACCATGTGTGGTGGTGGCTGTAGTTGTATATGTGTGTGTGTGGGAGGATCAACAAGTCAGGACCATGTGTGGTGGTGGCTGTAGTTGTATATGTGTGTGGGAGGATCAACAAGTTAGAATTATGTGTGGTGGTGGCTGTAGTTGTATGTGTGTGTAGGGGAGGGTCAACTAATTAGGACCATGTGTGGTGGTGGCTGTAGTTGTATATGTGTGTGTGGGGGAGGGTCAACTAATTAGGACCATGTGTGGTGGTGGCTGTAGTTGTATATGTGTGTGGGAGGATCAACAAGTTAGGACCATGTGTGGTGGTGGCTGTAGTTGTATATGTGTGTGTGGGAGGGTCAACTAATTAGGACCATGTGTGGTGGTGGCTGTAGTTGTATATGTGTGTGTGGGAGGATCAACTAATTAGGACCATTTGTGGTGGTGGCTGTAGTTGTATATGTGTGTGTGAGGATCAACAAGTTAGAACCATGTGTGGTGGTGGCTGTAGTTTTATATGTGTGTGGGAGGATCAACAAGTTAGGACCATGTGTGGTGGTGGCTGTAGTTGTATATGTGTGTGTGGGAGGATCAACAAGTTAGGACCATGTGTGGTGGTGGCTGTAGCGGTATATGTGTGTGGGAGGATCAACAAGTTAGGACCATGTGTGGTGGTGGCTGTAGTTGTATATGTGTGTGGGAGGATCAACAAGTTAGGGCAATGTGTGGTGGTGGCTGTAGTTGTATATGTGTGTGGGAGGATCAACAAGTTAGAACTATGTGTGGTGGTGGCTGTAGTTGTATATGTGTGTGTGGGGGAGGGTCAACTAATTAGGACCATGTGTGGTGGTGGCTGTAGTTGTATATGTGTGTGTGGGAGGATCAACAAGTTAGGACCATGTGTGGTGGTGGCTGTAGATCTATATGTGTGTGTGTGGGAGGGTCAACTAATTAGGACCATGTGTGGTGGTGGCTGTAGTTGTATATGTGTGTGTGTGGGAGGATCAACAAGTTAGGACCATGTGTGGTGGTGGCTGTAGTTGTATATGTGTGTGTGTGGGAGGGTCAACTAATTAGGACCATGTGTGGTGGTGGCTGTAGTTGTATATGTGTGGGTGTGGGAGGATCAACAAGTTTGGACCATGTGTGGTGGTGGATGTAGTTGTATATGTGTGTGGGAGGATCAACAAGTTAGGACCATGTGTGGTGGTGGCTGTAGTTGTATATGTGTGTGGGAGGATCAACAAGTTAGGGCAATGTGTGATGGTGGCTGTAGTTCTATATGTGTGTTTATCTGGGAGGATCAACTAATTAGGACCATGTGTGGTGGTGGCTGTAGTTGTATATGTGTGTGTGTGGGAGGATCAACAAGTCAGGACCATGTGTGGTGGTGGCTGTAGTTGTATATGTGTGTGGGAGGATCAACAAGTTAGAACTATGTGTGGTGGTGGCTGTAGTTGTATGTGTGTGTGGGGGAGGGTCAACTAATTAGGACCATGTGTGGTGGTGGCTGTAGTTGTATATGTGTGTGTGGGGGAGGGTCAACTAATTAGGACCATGTGTGGTGGTGGCTGTAGTTGTATATGTGTGTGGGAGGATCAACAAGTTAGGACCATGTGTGGTGGTGGCTGTAGTTGTATATGTGTGTGTGGGAGGGTCAACTAATTAGGACCATGTGTGGTGGTGGCTGTAGTTGTATATGTGTGTGTGGGAGGATCAACTAATTAGGACCATTTGTGGTGGTGGCTGTAGTTGTATATGTGTGTGTGAGGATCAACAAGTTAGAACCATGTGTGGTGGTGGCTGTAGTTGTATATGTGTGTGGGAGGATCAACAAGTTAGGGCAATGTGTGATGGTGGCTGTAGTTCTATATGTGTGTTTATCTGGGAGGATCAACTAATTAGGACCATGTGTGTTGGTGGCTGTAGTTGTATATGTGTGTGTGTGGGAGGATCAACAAGTCAGGACCATGTGTGGTGGTGGCTGTAGTTGTATATGTGTGTGGGAGGATCAACAAGTTAGAACTATGTGTGGTGGTGGCTGTAGTTGTATGTGTGTGTGGGGGAGGGTCAACTAATTAGGACCATGTGTGGTGGTGGCTGTAGTTGTATATGTGTGTGTGGGGGAGGGTCAACTAATTAGGACCATGTGTGGTGGTGGCTGTAGTTGTATATGTGTGTGGGAGGATCAACAAGTTAGGACCATGTGTGGTGGTGGCTGTAGTTGTATATGTGTGTGTGGGAGGGTCAACTAATTAGGACCATGTGTGGTGGTGGCTGTAGTTGTATATGTGTGTGTGGGAGGATCAACTAATTAGGACCATTTGTGGTGGTGGCTGTAGTTGTATATGTGTGTGTGAGGATCAACAAGTTAGAACCATGTGTGGTGGTGGCTGTAGTTGTATATGTGTGTGGGAGGATCAACAAGTTAGGACCATGTGTGGTGGTGGCTGTAGTTGTATATGTGTGTGTGGGAGGATCAACAAGTTAGGACCATGTGTGGTGGTGGCTGTAGCGGTATATGTGTGTGGGAGGATCAACAAGTTAGGACCATGTGTGGTGGTGGCTGTAGTTGTATATGTGTGTGGGAGGATCAACAAGTTAGGGCAATGTGTGGTGGTGGCTGTAGTTGTATATGTGTGTGTATCTGGGAGGATCAACTAATTAGGACCATGTGTGGTGGTGGCTGTAGTTGTATATGTGTGTGTGTGGGAGGATCAACAAGTTAGGACCATGTGTGGTGGTGGCTGTAGTTGTATATGTGTGTGTGTGGGAGGATCAACAAGTTAGAACCATGTGTTTTGGTGGCTGTAGTTGTATATGTGTGTGTGGGAGGATCAACAAGTTAGGACCATGTGTGGTGGTGGCTGTAGTTGTATATGTGTGTGTGGGAGGATCAACAAGTTAGGACCATGTGTGGTGGTTGCTGTAGTTGTATATGTGTGTGGGAGGATCAACAAGTTAGGACCATGTGTGGTGGTGGCTGTAGTTGTATATGTGTGTGTGTGGGAGGGTCAACTAATTAGGACCATGTGTGGTGGTGGCTGTAGATGTATATGTGTGTGTGTGGGAGGATCAACAAGTTAGGACCATGTGTGGTGGTGGCTGTAGTTGTATATGTGTGTGTGTGGGAGGATCAACAAGTTAGAACCATGTGTGGTGGTGGCTGTAGTTGTATATGTGTGTGTGTGGGAGGATCAACAAGTTAGGACCATGTGTGGTGGTGGCTGTAGTTGTATATGTGTGTGTGGGAGGATCAACTAATTAGGACCTTGTGTGGTGGTGGCTGTAGTTGTATATGTGTGTGTGGGAGGATCAACTAATTAGGACCATGTGTGGTGGTGGCTGTAGTTGTATATGTGTGTGTGGGCGGATCAACTAATTAGGACCATGTGTGGTGGTGGCCGTAGTTGTATATGTGTGTGTGAGGATCAACTAATTAGGACCATGTGTGGTGGTGGCTGTAGTTGTATATGTGTGTGTTTGGGAGGATCAACAAGTTAGAATCATGTGTGGTGGTGGCTGTAGTTGTATATGTGTGTGGGAGGATCAACAAGTTAGGACCATGTGTGGTGGTGGCTGTAGTTGTATATGTGTGTGTGGGAGGGTCAACTAATTAGGACCATGTGTGGTGGTGGCTGTAGTTGTATATGTGTGTGTGGGAGGATCAACTAATTAGGACCATTTGTGGTGGTGGCTGTAGTTGTATATGTGTGTGTGGGAGGATCAACTAATTAGGACCATGTGTGGTGGTGGCTGTAGTTGTATATGTGTGTGTGAGGATCAACTAATTAGGACCATGTGTGGTGGTGGCTGTAGTTGTATATGTGTGTGTTTGGGAGGATCAACAAGTTAGGACCATGTGTGGTGGTGGCTGTAGTTGTATATGTGTGTGGGAGGATCAACAAGTTAGGACCATGTGTGGTGGTGGCTGTAGTTGTATATGTGTGTGTGGGAGGGTCAACTAATTAGGACCATGTGTGGTGGTGGCTGTAGTTGTATATGTGTGTGTGGGAGGATCAACTAATTAGGACCATTTGTGGTGGTGGCTGTAGTTGTATATGTGTGTGTGAGGATCAACAAGTTAGAACCATGTGTGGTGGTGGCTGTAGTTGTATATGTGTGTGGGAGGATCAACAAGTTAGGACCATGTGTGGTGGTGGCTGTAGTTGTATATGTGTGTGTGGGAGGATCAACAAGTTAGGACCATGTGTGGTGGTGGCTGTAGTTGTATATGTGTGTGGGAGGATCAACAAGTTAGGACCATGTGTGGTGGTGGCTGTAGTTGTATATCGTGATACAAAACAAACTGACAAACATGGAGTAAACAAACCATCCCATCATAAGTAGGTAATTATTATTGTAAAGTGGGGAAAATGTTTCCACCAACTCTATAATTAAAACTACAGCAGTAGACAGTAGCCAATCCAAAGCTCAGCATAGCTTGGCAGAACAAAATGTTTTCTGTCACTTCATGCATCACGGGCCATTATCAAACTCCGCATCACTTCAAGACTCTTGGAGACCACTTCATTCTATACAAACATAAATTCGTTTCCAAGTCATTGTGTAAAGCTATGAACTGAAGGCAGAATGATTTTTTGAATAGCGGAACATTTCGTGTAGATCAGTGGTTCCCAAAGTGGTCCCTATGGAACCCCAGGGGTCCCTGGCATCATTCAGGGTGTCCGTGGAAAATAAAAATTCATTTGGGGCTCCCTGAACAGCGTTAGTGGGTCCGCGAAAGGTTTAATGTAAAATAGTAAAATCATGACCTATTTTTATTATTATGGAAATCAAAATAAAAAACATTATATAAATTAGTAGTGCACACCAATTAGATTAATAACAAGCCTGGAGCGGTGTGAGACAGAAGGCCGAAAACACGTTAATACTTTATATATGAATCAAATAACGCCGCTACATACTCTTGTCTACAATATAAACATAAACTTGTCTACAATATAAACATAAACTTGTCTACAATATAAACATAAACTTGTCTACAATATAAACATAAACTTGTCTACAATATAAACATAAACTATCAAAGAGTTGTACATCGTACATAGAATTAAGTTATATATTATGCAGATGCAAAGTGTATAAACTAATTTTCTCAGGAATTTTTGTCAAGAATTGTTATTTGCTAAATGTTTGGAAACAAAAGGTGAAACGTTATTTATGAATTAAAAAAGATTGTTCACTTTAAAAGCTTTACCCTTGACTAAATCCATTTTCGTTGCAACTGACTGTGCTCCGGCAATGGTAGGAAGATAAAGAGGCTGTCCGGCATAATTAAAAACAAGTTGCACCAAATGTATTTTAGTGTATTGTGTCATTCATTGACATCATTTGGTCGCAATAATTCTTAGTGAATGTTTGCATAGATCACTAGATTATGTCATTAAAGCAGAAGGAATGTCTAAAATTAGAAGATCATGTTTTCTAAACTTAGCTTGATAAATGACGAAGACTATAACTGTTTACAACTTCACACAGAAGTACGTTGGTTATCTAAAGGTGCATGTTTAATTCGATTGTTTGTGCCCTATGATTTAGTGTTGGGATTCATTTGACAAATTGAACGAAACTAATTTGAACTTACAAGGTGACAAATACATTAAATTTAAATAAAACTAAAAGTGTAATGGCTGCGTTTGTGGCAAACCTTTTTCTGTGCAAACAAAACTTGGAAAGATGATAATGTTTTCAGATTCGAAATATTTCGAAATTGCAAAATAAAGTTGAAGATCAGCTAACTCACTGTCAATATTTAACGGTTCTTCATGCAGACCTGAAGCAAAGATTTGAAGACAATCTTCACTTGGATATTCCCGACTGGGCGTAGAACCCTCTTTTACACAGATGAATCCTTACTAATACAGGATGTGCTTAATAAAAATATTCACAAAAGAGGAAATTAAACCAATCTTTAAACAAGGGTAACACAAATTCTGGTTATAAAAAGATATCCCAATTTTATATGCCGCATTATGGGTTATTGTACAGAAGTTGTTGACTGATTTTCTGCCTTACTACTTAGTAGAACGCGGATTCAGTGCCGTTATGAACTTCATTAACCAAAAACACAAAAAAAAACCAAACAGAAACCGACCAGAATTTGTGCTTGTGGGAATTTGCAGACACTACTCACAAACATTGAGCTGGACATAAATACACTCATATCATCCACAAACATTGAGCTGGACATAAATACACTCATAGCATCCACAAACATTGAGCTGGACATAAATACACTCATATCATCCACAAACATTGAGCTGGACATAAATACACTCATAGCATCTCATCAAGTTCATCCGTCATTATTTTTTTTTATTTTAAATGAAAATTATAATTTCAATAAATAATTTTTCAACAGAATGTTTTTTTAATTAATAATTTTCATACCATAAATTTATGTAGCTTTTTCACTGGGGGGGGGGGGGGAGGGGTCCGTGGGTCAAAAAAGTTTGGAAACCACTGGTGTAGATATTTGCAAATACCTATTGCCAATTGAAATGGTGATGATTGGCTCAAGTGTTTAAATGTGAAAACATTATACCTAGAGGGGGGTAAACGCGGGCTGATTTGAGAATAATAACCGAGTTAGACCTAACTGTACAGGTATCCGGACAAAACCCCCCAGCGGACAAAACCCTCCAGCGGACAAAACCCCCACTGGACCTCTCCCCTATTTTAATTATAAAATCTATTATTTTGCCCTCATTTTTATTAAAAAATGTATTACCTGGATGAAAATATATATAAAAATATGTATTTTTAAGGGAATTTTTTTTTCAAAGTACCCCAATAGGCTGCATTAGCCCGTCGAGTCAATTTCTTGTTAACTTTACATCAACAGGCAGCTTATCTTACAAGGTAAAAAAAAAACGGGATTAAAGGTTTTAGCCTAAGGTCAATACTGACCGTATCTTTACCTTTTAATTCTCGCACCAGACACACATTTTATAGCAGACGGTAAAACAAACAACAATAGAATCACAGTGGTCGAAAGCCAATCACTTATTTAGGTAAAACAGCATAGAAGCATACCAAATGATAGACTGTGTTGACAGACATGATATCTCTTATATCGAAAAACATTTCCCTTCGCCCATGGTCAACTTCGTATATATAGAAGTATTAATAATATTGACTTATATTTCAATCTTCATATTTTGGGGGTTATGTCCGCTGGGGGGTATATTTATTTACAATCAAAACTGCTAAGTAGAGCCAAAGATGATTATTTCTTTACTCACACCATCTAAACAGGGGGGAGAGGTGAAGATTCAGTGAGAGTGAGAACCACTGGACAATATTGAGATTAAAACGATGACAACATCAGACTACCCCACACCCCATCTTCTCCATACCATCATCGGGCCATCATCATAACTCAAGATGTTCGACACTTTTTTGAAGCAGTGTTTCTCAATCTGTGTGTGTCGTGAGAGATGTCCACGTGTGTCGTGAGAGATGTCCACGTGTGTCGTGAGAGATGCCCCCGTGTGTCGCGAGAGATGTCCACGTGTGTCGTGAGAGATGTCCACGTGTGTCGTGAGAGATGTCCACGTGTGTCGTGAGAGATGTCCCCGTGTGTCGTGAGAGATGTCCACGTGTGTCGTGAGAGATGCCCCCGTGTGTCGTGAGAGATGTCCCCGTGTGTCGCGAGAGATGTCCACGTGTGTCGTGAGAGATGTCCACGTGTGTCGCGAGAGATGTCCACGTGTGTCGTGAGAGATGTCCCCGTGTGTCGTGAGATATGTCCACGTGTGTCGTGAGAGATGCCCCCGTGTGTCGTGAGAGATGCCCCCGTGTGTCGCGAGAGATGTCCACGTGTGTCGTGAGAGATGTCCACGTGTGTCGTGAGAGATGTCCACGTGTGTCGTGAGAGATGTCCACGTGTGTCGCGAGAGATGTCCACGTGTGTCGTGAGAGATGTCCCCGTGTGTCGTGAGAGATGTCCACGTGTGTCGCGAGTTTTATTTAAAAATATTTCAAATTGCTAGGGTTCTGAGCTCTGAATCTATTATGAAATAACAAAAAAAAGGCAAAACAATTTTTTTTTAATAAATCAACAATGAAATCAGTAATCTTGTGTGTCTCGCGTGGGGGCAGGACGTTAGATTCGGTTGGCGTCTGTGTACGTCATTTTCTTTTTTCCTTCTTTCTAGCGGTGTAGTTGGCTTTTTTAATTCGGAAAGAGATTAAAGTATAAAATATCATTTTATTTAAACTTGCTTAAAATTCTTCATTAGTTTATCTGATAACATAATCGTAAAATTATTAAAATGTTTTAATAGTAAAAAAAATAATCATTTCTAAGAAAGTGAACAAAACTTGAAGCATTAAGGTTAAAGTCTAACTCAGGTTCATTCACTTGAACAAAACTTGAAGCATTAAGGTTAATGTCTAAGTCAGGTTCATTCACTCCACGTTTCACCTCCGTGTCAACTTCCCCGATGACCCGCCAAAAAGCGACACTATTAAAATTATAAAAGGAATATTTTTTTTTCAATATTCAAGTTTTGTTGGTTCTCGTTTAGAATTTTGAAGCCCCGATGGAATATGGTGGGTTCCACATCCATCACACTGATATATCAGAGTGATATACATCACTGTAAATCTGTAATATGTAAAAATGTTATCTTTTTCATAAAATAAGTTGAGTTTTTTTGGTGTAATTACTTCAATCCGTATATAGTGTATGTAACCATCGTTTCAGTCATGCATATATCATATTATCCTGTATTCCTGTGTTTTTATATTTCATGTCGCCTTTTTCGGCAATAGGAAAATTTTCATCAAGGGTTTGGGTAAGTAGGGGTTGTAATATATAGTTACCTGGAGAAAGGGTTTTGAAATTTTTTGTATGACTTGTCATTTTTTAGGGTGGGTGTAAATTTATATAATAAGCCAACTGCTCTTTGATGTCTAAATAATGGCGAAAAAGAACTGAGTCCAAGTTTAGCTGATTTATTGAGTCCTAGTTTAGCTGATTTATTGAGTCCTAGTTTAGCTGATTTATTGAGTCCTAGTTTAGCTGATTTATTGAGTCCTAGTTTAGCTGATTTATTGAGTCCTAGTGTAGCTGATTTATTGAGTCCTAGTTTAGCTGATTTATTGAGTCCTAGTTTAGCTGATTTATTGAGTCCTAGTTTAGCTGATTTATTGAGTTCTAGTGTAGCTGATTTATTGAGTTCTAGTTTAGCTGATTTATTGAGTCCTAGTTTAGCTGATTTATTGAGTCCTAGTTTAGCTGATTTATTGAGTCCTAGTTTAGCTGATTTATTGAGTCCTAGTTTAGCTGATTTGAAATTGTTTAACAATGGTAAATATACTCTACTAAAGGTAGGTCATACATATTAGTTTACTGCCAACACTCTACCATAGGTAGGTCATACATATTAGTTTACTGCCAACTAGTGCCAACACTCTACCATAGGTAGGTCATACATATTAGTTTACTGCCAACACTCTACCATAGGTAGGTCATACATATTAGTTTACTGCCAATACTCTACCATAGGTAGGTCATACATAGTAGTTTACTGCCAATACTCTACCATAGGTAGGTCATACATATTCATTTACTGCCAACACTCTACCATAGGTAGGTCATACATATTAGTTTACTGCCAACACTCTACCATAGGTAGGACATACATATTAGTTTACTGCCAATACATGTTGCCTGATAGCAGGCACGTCTTGCCTGGAAGTAAGATTTATATAAATCTGGATCCATATTAAGTTTCTAGGACACCTGCCGACCTGCCTGGAATGTGTGTCAGGGAGTGGGGTACTGTACGTACAAAATAAAGAGACATAAACTGATTCCATGACACCACGTGACGTATATTTTAGTTTGAACATGGAATGGCTCAGTCATTTGGAGCTGATTCAGTGAAATATTACTACCAACACTGTGGTTTATTTAAAAAACAAAAGATTACAACGAGACCAAAGATAAAAGTACATGCAACGCTAACACGTCACCACCATCGATGACCCGTCTTGGTGGTTCTGGTCCAGTTACTTTATGGCATTTGTGTGCACGCAATCCCAGCCATGAAATTAACATCAATGTGCTGGCAAGTCTGATAACAGGTCTGTACTCTATGAAGGCCATAAAATATCACATTTCCACTGCATTGTTTCAATTTAAATATTTTGTGTGATAGAATTATCTCAAAAGTAGGAATAAAATATGACACATTTCAATGGAATATACCGTAGTTTTTCAATCACAGCGATTCACACACAAAACACCCCCCCCCCATTATACCACGAGATAATCTTTATCTAATCCAGTAAGCCCCAATGTCAAAATGGCGTCAGGGTGTATTTTAATAAAAATATATTAACATTTTTATCACCATTTTATGAAGAGTTTTTTTTTTTTTAAATGAGTTCCTCACGCTATATCTGTAGGATAAGAGACACTTATATTTAATAGAGTGAAGGCATGGAAAATAATAATAAATTTATACACATAATCCAAGGAACATTTTTCGGTGTCTATAAAACATAATCTGTCTAGATATGGTGTTGGACGATAAGAAATGAAACAACTTAAAGTAATGGTTTATTCTCCATACAATAAAACCTGTTAACTCGCCAGTTTGTAATAACATATCTATAGTTTCAATTTGAATGTATTTATAGAGGTATACGGGCTCAACATGTCTTGGGGAAAGCTAATCTAGTTATAAAACAAAAACATTATCCGTGTGAGTATTGTACATCGCTGGTATTTCACAATGACTTAAAGTTGTTTACTGTTACTATGGAAACGTTTATAGAGCTCAGAAAATTTACCAGCGTTTAGTTGGTTTATTTTTTATACAGTTTGTAGTTCTTATCAGCAAAGAGACTAGAGACTTGCGTCATGTCCTTAAGTCTGTCAATTTGCATGTACAATTCTGTACCACATTACACGGTGAATGTCTCCAGCTGTACCACTGCACACAATGTATGCCCAAAACTGTACGATAACATAGTCCCAGTTTTAGAAAAGTTGACCATATATAAAGCCTTCTCAACACTAATGTTCATCTTTCATCTAGTGTGATAAGGTCTAGCAGTTACCATAAAGTCTAGCTGTTACACCCATACAATGTTCTAGCAGTTACCATAAGGTCTAGCTGTTACACCCATACAATGTTTCAGCAGTTACCATAAGGTCTAGCTGTTACACCCATACAATGTTTCAGCAGTTACCATAAGGTCTAGCTGTTATAACCATACAATGTTCTAGCAGTTACCATAAGGTCTAGCTGTTACACCCATCACCGGCGGCGGAACGAAATATTTTAAGGGGGGGGGGCAAGCCAAAATTCAAGGGGGGCGCCGCCCCCCCTTGAAAATTTAAGGAGGGGCAAGACAAAATATGACCGAAAGACAAATTTTACCCCCTTAATTCTATAATAGAATATAGTAATTCTGTACCAAGTATATTATTAAAAAATAATATATTAAAAAAAATAAAAATGAACATTGAGCACTTCTGTCGTCAACTGATTCGTAATGTCAGTTTGTTTACAAATTTAATAGTGAAATTAGATCAGAAAATTACTGATAGTTATCATAAATGATGATGAATATGAAACCGGAAACGGGAAACTCAATAAACAAAAGTAATTTATGAAAAGATAATAAATAATTGTATTTGCTTTAAAAATTACATTTGCCGTCATTCGGTAGATGGCAATACTTCTCTATACTTGTAAGACGCATTTGCTATCTGTCTGTCTGTTCCCTTAAAACTCAAGATCCAGACAACCAAATAACGTGAAATTTGATACACGCAGTGGCGCAACAAAGGGGGGGGGGCAGGGGGCTTGAGCCCCCCCCCAGGCCAAATCATCAATACATAATTTACGTTATAAAGTTACAAAAAAGACTGTCAAACTGTCTTTTTTCTACATGTGAGCCCCCCCCCCCCAGCATTTTTTTACTGGATGCGCCACTGGGTACACGTACACAAAATTACATGGGGAATGTTCTTAAACAGGTTTCGTTCCATCTCAATGGGTACTTTAATTGTAATTAATTATTTTGGATATCAAAGACATGAAAATTGGCAAACTTTTACCCCGATTTCAGGTTTTACGAGCTTCTCTCCCACATAGCTAACTTACTATAAATATGATCGGTACGGGGAACCAAATATCACATTACTTACTACATTATTACATTCCATTCCTTCATCCATAGGAATTGTCATCTTTTGATACAGTCATGCCTAAGAAAGAGAGAGAGAGGGAGGGAAAATGGGAGGGAGAGAGAGGGGGAGGGAGGGAGAGAGGGAGGGAGGGAGGGAGGGAAAGAGGGAGAGAGAGGGAGGGGAGAGAGAGAGGAACTGCCAAAAACGTTGTGTATCACATTGCTTTAAGATAAATGTACCCTTTTATTGCAATTTGCATGCAAATAAACCCTTTTTACGCCTTATTTTAAATCTTAATTAAACGTTAAATTACGCTTCTTAAATAAACAGAAAACATTATTTTAAACTCGGGCAAAGCCGGGTACTTGCAACTAATTTTTAAATATGCCACAACAACTCTCAATAATGTGATTACTGTAAAATGTCAATTAATTATAATTTCTTTCAAATATTAAATTTAAGAAATAAATCAAATGAATTATGAAAATGAAAATGACACATATAAACTAAAATGAAATTACAAAGTTGAAAAAGTTAAAATTTTAGGGGGGGGGCAGACTGGAAATTCAAGGGGGGGGCCGCTGCCCACCCTGCCCCCCCCCTGCTCCGCCGCCAGTGACACCCATACAATGTTTCAACAGTTACCATAAAGTCTAGCTGTTATACCCATACAATGTTCCAGCAGTTACCATAAGGTCTAGCTGTTACATCCATACAATATTATAACAGTTACCATAAAGTCTAGCTGTTATACCCATACAATGTTCCAGCAGTTACCATAAGGTCTAGCTGTTACACCCATACAATATTATAACAGTTACCATAAAGTCTAGCTGTTATACCCATACAATGTTATAACAGTTACCATAAAGTCTAGCTGTTATACCCATACAATGTTCCAGCAGTTATCATAAGGTCTTGTCAACGTGTTGGACAAACTGTAACGGAGAAGCGTTAAGTCCGCACACAGCTGCATGTCTCCAATACCCCAGCAGTAATAATTCCTTTCATTTGCACTAACAGAACACTACACTGTACAGTGAATTAGGATTGACGATGCGAAGATGGCGGGGCAGGGTGTGGATGTGCGGAGAGAGGAGATTGTTTGGGGGGGGGGGGGGAAGTACACCACAAAGGAATGTGCGACTCAAAAGTATAGCCAGTAATATTATGAGGATGTGAATATTGACATATATTGTGGTTATAATTTAACTTTCACTCACATATTATATCTAAGGACATCCTCTTTATATTTTTTTATGTCTACATAAATATCAATCGAAAACTATTATATATGGACCATATTTCTTCCGAAAATTCTTCACAATTTTATTGATAACTTTGAATGTTTTTTTTTAAATATAATGTCATGCACACGCCTCTATCTTTTGGTATGTTATAACATATATTTTACACTGATAAGGTTTTTATAGGTTTGTTATAACATATATTTTACACTGATAAGGTTTTTATAGGTTTGTTATAACATATATTTTACACTTATAAGGCTTTTATAGGTTTGTTATAACATATATTTTACATTCATCAGGTTTCTTTTTGGTATGTTATAACATATATTTTACATGCATAAGGTTTCGTTTTGGTCTGTTATACAATCTATTTTACATTCATAAGGTTTATTTTTTTTTCTGCTATAACATCTATTTTACATTAATAATGTTTATTCGGTCATTAAGGACTGATCGTACAACAGATTCTACAATGTAAATACAACTCCGTCAAAGTGAACACCTCTCCTACACAGTCAGTGGACCGAAGCATCTGACAAGTCTATCGTGATAATCTAAAAAGTTTCAATATTTATACCGACCCGCATTAAATTTTTGGAGCCGGAGACATCAAGTGTACAAAGCAGCTCTGTCTACATAAAACACTTATTAATCCGGGGGAATATCTGTGGGCTTAACAGGAAACAGTTTCAACCATAATGCCACACCCCCACCCCATCCATACACAGCTGTGATTCTCATTGTAACGCCATTCAAGCCGGTACCCATTCAGTCAACTATTTAAAGAAGTAAATCCCTCTGCTTACCCAGACCAAACAGGTCCTGCATCAGTCCGCTCCAGTTGGTATGCTGTTTCATCTTTCCCGTGCCCGCTGTGTACCTAGGGTGCAGGTGCGTCATAGGATAGCTGTTCTGCTCCGGCTGAAGCTGTGCGGTTTTGTAGCTGTTCTGATTCGGCTGAAGCTGCATAGTTTGATACGGTGTTTGGTCTCGCTGTTGTTGAGGCAGAGTCGTCTGCTGTTGAGGCTGAGGCGTCTGCTGTAGTTTAAACTGAACACTTTCAATGTCTTTAATTGTTGTCTCTTTTTTACGAAATCGGAATTTCTCCATGGCGAAAAAACAGAAATTCAAATTTTTAAGCACTTACTTGTTCACTATGTGTTTTATGTTAATTAGGTTTACACAGTGCAAGTTTGACATGATAATCCTGCAATGTTTTATTCATTGCTGGTCAGAATATGTTTTGAAAATAATATAAAGAGGGAGAGCTCGTGGAACTTGTAACAACGTATTGCTATTGGAAACATAGTCAAAGTTTATATACACCATGCCTAAACACAATGGAAACAAATGAAAATAATTTAAGTTTCACAGTATATCATCTCAAAAAAAAAGATATTTCCACAACGGCACAACTATACGTTGGTACAATGGTCGGCAAACTTAAAAAAAACCCGTGATCCCATGTACTACCGCCTAATGTGGGCCCCCTTTAATCATTTAAATCTAAAGGTAATAGGGCACCGGCAGGTACTTGTGAATAGGTAATACAAATCTATGTACAACGGAAGGTACTTGTGCCTAGGTAATACAAATCTATGTTCAACGGAAGGTACGTGTGCCTAGGTAATACAAGTCTATGTACACCGGCAGGTACTTGTGCCTAGGTAATACAAGTCTATGTACACCGGCAGGTACTTGTGCCTAGGTAATACAAGTCTATGTACACCGGCAGGTACTTGTGCCTAGGTAATACAAGTCTATGTACACCGGCAGGTACTTGTGCCTAGGTAATACAAATCTATGTACACCGGCAGGTACTTGTGCCTAGGTAATACAAGTCTATGTACACCGGCAGGTACTTGTGCCTAGGTAATACAAGTCTATGTACACCGGCAGGTACTTGTGCCTAGGTAATACAAATCTATGTACACCGGCAAGTACTTGTGCCTAGGTAATACAAATCTATGTACACCGTCAGGTACTTGTGCCTAGGTAATACAAATCTATGTACACCGGCAGGTACTTGTGCCTAGGTAATACAAATCTATGTATACCGGCAGGTACTTGTGCCCAGGTAATACAAATCTATGTATGTCTTGGAGAACTTTTTATAACTAAACCAACTGTGTACTTTTAGAAAAACACATATCAGATCTTGTATTCACACTATTATACACTGAAAATTTGGATTGTAATTAAGTATTTTAGACGATTGTTTTTGTTACTGGACAAAATAGAACATAGTGTGTTTGTTGTTGTTACTGAACAAATTAGAACATTGTGAGGATTAGAACAAAAATAAATTGAAATCATTCTTAATTGTTTTCTGATAACAAAATAAAAATTTACAAAAAGTATAATTATCAAAAGCGTGTTCGTTGGTTATAACAATTAAAAAGTAAACAGACTGGTGTCTGTAGAACTGACACAACGAAATGTAGGGGAAATATGACGTGTGTGAAACATTATGTGTCTCTTCTTAAGATGTTAAATTATGTGTATGCTTAATATAGAAGGACCTTTGTTTCCTGTCTGTCTCGCCACTGACACACAGACGACGTGTCTATCAGACAGTGAGACAACGGACTATCCCGTCCGCGTCATGCATGGGTGAATACAACTAAAAGTTTTTTTTTCTTTCTAGCCGATCCAATCACCAGATTCTATGTCTAAATTCATATTAACCGATTCTAGCCGATCCAATCACCAGATTCTATGTCTAAATTCATATTAACCGATTCTAGCCGATCCAATCACCAGATTCTATGTCTAAATTCATATTAACCGATTCTAGCCGATCCAATCACCAGATTCTATGTCTACATTCATATTAACCGATTCTAGCCGATCCAATCACCAGACTTTATGTCTACATTCATATTAACCGATTCTAGCCGATCCAATCACCAGATTCAATGTCTAAATTTATACTAACCGATTCTAGCCGATCCAATCACCAGATTCTATGTCTACATTCACAGTAACCGATTCTAGCCGACAGTATCACCAGATTCTGTTTACATTCATATTAACCGATTCTAGCCGACCCTATCACCAGACTCTATGTCTACATCCTTATTAACCGATTCTAGCCGATCCAATCACCAGACTCTATGTCTACATTCATATTAACCGATTCTAGCCGATCCAATCACCAGATTATATGTCTACATTCACAGTAACCGATTCTCAATCTAGTTCAAAATGTCTTCACTCACAGAAACAGATTCTCAAACTTGTTCAGCCAGACACATTACAACTTAATTAGTTTCGAGTAGGATTTTTTTTCTCTTTATTTTTTGACACAGCATATTCTGGTGGCCCTACTGCAAACACATGACTTCTAACACTAATAAACTACCTCACCTATCAATAGATATCAATACACAGTACCTATCAATAGATATCAATACACAGTACCTATCAATAGATATCAATACACAGTACCTATCAATAGATATCAATACACAGTACCTATCAATAGATATCAATACACAGTACCTATCAATAGATATCAATACACAGTACCTATAAATAGATATCAATACACAGTACCTATCAATAGATATCAATACACAGTACCTATCAATAGACATCAATACACAATACCTATCAATAGATATCAATACACAGTAATCAATTAACAATAATAATAATAAGCTTACTGAACTTCTGTGGCGCATAAAAAGAATTACGAATAAATAAATATTGATTTCTACCCAGCTAATACTTTAAAAACGCATCACTGTTGATACATAAACAAGCAGACAGACAGACTGACATACCCTCATATTTCATTACTAATGACCTCACCACTTACAACAAGTCATTATGATGTAATTATTTCATGAATGTTATAAATCTACAATAAATATTATAAATATTCTACAGTAGTAACTAACATATATCCCTAACAATATGGTCATATATCATGGGTTTATTTAGTGGCTGTGAATTTGGCCTCAGTGTATGAAAATGGTTCATGTGAACAAAATATAAGGCGAGACAGGTTCATGTTAAAACAATTTATAGTAATGTATAGGAGAAAGGTTCATGTCAACACCATTTATAGCAACGTATAGAAGAAAGGTTCATGTCAACACCATTTATAGTAATGTATAGCAGAAAGGTTCATGTCAACACCATTTATAGTAATATATAGAAGAAAGGTTCATGTCAACACCATTTATAGTAAAATGTATAGGAGAAAGGTTCATGTCAACACCATTTATAGTAAAATGTATAGGAGAAAGGTTCATGTCAACACCATTTATAGTGAAATGTATAGGAGAAAGGTTCATGTCAACACCATTTATAGTAAAATGTATAGGAGAAAGGTTCAACACTTTGTTAAGGACAAATGATCATTTTTAAAATGTTATTGAGTAGTGAAGTTGTTTACATTTCAACAACCGGAGAGTTTCAATTATTAAACTGATTCAATGATGTAGTTTTTTTCAAAGGAATTATGTCATCTGTTTGGAAATGAAATTGATTTGCATTTGACAAATGTGAAAGTTAAAGAACTTGATATATTATACATATGTATAATAATATAATAATAATAATAATAAATAATTCCCTGACATTTGTATGCATTTCTCTTGGCATTCAGACGGGATCACCTTCTTTATTTATAATGAATATCATAGAACTAGAGATTACAGTTTCCTGTTCAACAAACGAGAACAAAAGAAATTTTCTTTTCTATTTCTAACATTTATTAAGTTTGCCTTTGAAACTAATCTCTTGCCAACTAAAAAATCCCATTAAATAATAAAAAAAAATTCCCACCTCCAAATAAATGCACACCCAGCACGCACACACAAGTAAAAGCCCTGCGGTTGAAAATGTCCGTCCAAGATTTAAAATGTAAATCACTACTGTTCTCTTCTTCGTATGAACTGATGGTTGTGTGTAGGCTTTATAAGGGAAACTTTACTTTAGTTCAATAAAACAGACAATAGGGAGGGACAAATCCCCAACACAAGGGAAATATTTTTTTTTTAATTCAAGCTTATGTGGATCATGGATATATAAACATGCATCTAAATAATACGTGTGACGTAAGGTAACTTAAACGTGTACATCTTAGAAACTTGGTTTTTAGTTCGGATATTCCCGATTAAATATTCTTTGGATATTTTACTCGATCAAGCATTTTCCTTCACATTCAATGATACTCTTACCAGTGTGTTAACGTCTGAGTTTGTCTGTCGATGTCTTGGTGTGTCAGTGACTCGGTGTGTCATTGTCTGAGTGTGTCTGTCAATCTCTCGGTGGGTCAGTGACTCGGTGTGTCAATGTCTGAGTGTGTTTGTCAATGTCTCGATGTGTCAGTGTCTCGGTGTGTCAACGTCTGAGTGTGTCTCTGTCAATGTCTCTGTCAGTGTCTGTTAATGTCTCGGTGTGTCAGTGTTTCGATATGTCAACGTCTCGGTGTGTCATCGTCTAGGTGTGTAAACGTCTCGGTGTGTCATCGTCTAGGTGTGTCAACGTCTCGGTGTGTCAACGTCTCGGTGTGTCAATTTCTCGGTGTGTCAACGTCTCGGTGTGTCAACGTCTCGGTGTGTCATCGTCTGAGTGGCGGCTTTCATGTTAGTAGAAATGGTGGGTGCAGACCCGTTCTTATGGTAAGTCAAACTAGACCCGTTCTTATGGTAAGTCAAACTAGACCCGTTCTTATGGTAAGTCAAACTAGACCCGTTCTTATGGTAAGTCAAACTAGACCCGTTCTTATGGTAAGTCAAACTAGACCCGTTCTTATGGTAAGTCAAACTAGACCCGTTCTTATGGTAAGTCAAACTAGACCCGTTCTTATGGTAAGTCAAACTAGACCCGTTCTTATGGTAAGTCAAACTAGACCCATTCTTATGGTAAGTCAAACTAGACGATTACCAAAAACCCCCAATCCCAAAGTGACCCTCTCTGCTTTACAAAGTTTATTTTGAGTTGAAGTAAGTTATTAGATGTAGGAAATTTAAGTCAGATGGTTTAGCAAACTAATTCAATCTTTATACCAAGTTCAGTATCGTAGGAAGGGTACTGATGCTAGTGCTACCACACAGGGCGCTGAATTCGGAAGAGGCGGCTTACAAGGAAAGGGTGCATAAAGAGCGCTGTTAGATGTGTGTGTGTGTTTTTGTACATTTCGGATGGGAGGAGAGGGGACGCCACAAATGTAACTCGCTCAGGGCGCCACAATACGGCTCTGGCAATGGCTCCTTACTTCAGCGGCCCTACTGAAAACTAAGGGTTCTGTAATTGTATGTTACATTTGTTGAACGATTCAGGGGTAAACACCGCTATTTACAACAAGTTTGTCATCAAATGTGAGCTAAAGCTTCTCAAACGACATGAGATATTAAATTAGCACTAAAATATTGAACAAATGCCTCCTGAGTCTTCAGATGACCTACTAACACTAAGAAATCAATGATTGGCTTCAACTACCTTATTGGAACACATACAAATAAAACACATCGCCTTAATAACCAACACACACACATATGAAGGGGAGGGAACTAGTGTATTGAAATATCCCAGTGCAGTCAGTGAATGACTAGGGGACTGTACCCGCCTGCCACTATTATTTCCTAGTCGGGACTCTACTCAATAGACCCCATTCAATTTGATTTTTACCAAGGGGGAAACTTTCCTTCTAAAGTAGCGGCACACATACTGAAAATGTTCAACGTACCAGCCAACCCCCATAAGTTATGAGCTTGTTTCGCGGTAATGGACATAATCATGCACATGTGAAAGGAATTTAAGGGCAGAGAAATGATAGACAGATAAATGTCTGTCGAGGTGAACGTTTGACTGTAGGTGACGTGAGATCTGTCTTTACCTGTGTAGAACTTTCAGTACGTACCTCTACTTGATATATAACATGAACATTACATTTCAAATCAGTCTTTTTGAAGGCGATGCAAATGATATGTATAACATGAACATTACATTTCAAATTAGTCTGTTTGAAGGCGATGTAATGATATGTATAACATGAACGTTACATTTCAAATCAGTCTGTTTGAAGGCGATGTAATGATATGTATAACATGAACATTACATTTCAAATCAGTCTGTTTGAAGGCGATGTAATGATATGTATAACATGAACATTACATTTCAAATCAGTCTGTTTGAAGGCGATGTAATGATATTATAACATGAACATTACATTTCAAATCAGTCTGTTTGAAGGCGATGTAATGATATGTATAACATGAACATTACATTTCAAATCAGTCTGTTTGAATGCGATGTAATGAGTTTTGTACGGCTCACAGTGAGTGGTACGGCTCACAGTGAATGGTAAAAATACGGAGTCCCGAAAGTCGCGCATGCGCACATATATAGACGGTACCTGGACAAAAATAATACGGGTTCTGAACAGACAGAACCGTAGCCACTGCGAAACCAAAAACATAGACGTATTTTGATCATTATATATTGTTTGCAGTTTACACCCTGAATGCTCAATTTTGAGAACCGCTTGACAAAGTCACAATCCGAAGTGCCGAATACAGAGAGTCTCGCCTGTGTCTCGCGCGGGCTGTTTCCGCTGTATCTCAAACACTCAGGTTACAGGAACAATACCCGTAGCCAAAAAGTAAATCAGAGACCCGGGAAGAGATGGGTTAAAGATAACACTGTTATTATTTTACTGAAACATTTTTTTTTCTCTTTTTCTCTCTGTTCTCTTTAGTTGTTGGAGTTGACAACAATGTAAATATACCAGTTGCCAACTGCGGGACGGCACATTTCAAATGGGACTAATACTGATGGACATTAAATAAACATTTAATCAGATCCTACTCGAGTCAAGCGGGAACGATATAATGAACAGCACTAGGAGCTGCCAATCTGTCTTTTATTTTTAGAAATCATCATAACTGCCATTTCTTCAATAGCGCCCACCCACAAATACAAAGCGCCCTGAAGATAACATTTATTGTTTTGAAAACTTGTATTACTATTTGTATTGATATATTTCAGCTTCATGTGTTGTAAAACTAAACTTTATAACAATCTGGCCAACCGTGACAAACAGCCATTCTTTTATAACCTGGTAGAATGAGGGTGGTGGTAGTTACTGAAGCAAGGGGAAGGGGGGGGGGAGGTGCTATGATGGGCCGAGTATGCCAAGTGGCACGTTCAACGTAGTTCATCTGTAGACATAGCCTGCTGGTGCCTGGGTCACACCTACTGTTAAAGTTGCGCTTATGAAAAGTAAAGAAGAAAAATATCTCACATTTCTAGGGTAACTAGACTCCGACACCTAGATGAAGTCAAATATTCCTGGTGACTAGCTCACTAGCTAGAATGACCTCACATCGTGGGAGGTCATATTTAGTGTAACGGTTTCTATGCAGACCGTTTCAAGATCTGTTTTAGAAAGATCGGCGTTTAGAATGAATATATTCCAGAGAGTGGTGGCGCATCCCTTGTGAGCAATACTGCATTCTCAAGTTACGGGTTTAACTCTCAGCGAGTCTAGTAAACTGTTTGAGATACCCCCTGAGTCATTTCACACCCAGCTATAGTGGAGTCATTTCACACCCAGCTGTGGTTGAGTCATTTCACACCCAGCTGTATGGAAATGAAGGGATCTAGAAATTAGTGGGTTTTTAGAATCAACAGTATGGAACATAAGGGAAGAGATATGATACAAATATGTCATATGATACAAATATGTCATATGATACAAATATGTCAGTCGAGGTGAAGCCAACGTTTGACATTTGACTAAGGCGAGATATATATATTTATTTATTTTTGTAAAACTTACTGTAAGTACTTTACCATGATATATACTTTGTAGTATTTTTAACTACATACATGAACATTACATTGCAAGTTCGTCTCTTTGACTGCTATGTAAGTATGAACTAGTGATGATCTAATACCTGATTCCGATATGAAAGTATTTAAAGTATTATGTTAAACCCAATAGATATGAAAGTATTATGTTGAACACAATAGATATGAAAGTATTATGTTGAACACAACAGATATGAAAGTATTATGTTGAACACAACAGACATGAAAGTATTATGTTGAACACAATTGGAGACATAAATAACAAACTTAAAGTTTTTAAACTCAAACAAAATGTTTACAGATGATGAGTTTCACAAACTGATTCAATTCAAAATGTTTACAGATGTTGAGTTTCACAAACTGATTCAATTCAAAATGTTTACAGATGTTGAGTTTCACAAACTGATTCAATTCAAAATGTTTACAGATGATGAGTTTCACAAACTGATTCAATTCAAAATGTTTACAGATGTTGAGTTTCACAAACTGATTCAATTCAAAATGTTTACAGATGATGAGTTTCACAAACAGATTCAATTCAAAATGTGTACAGATGTTGAGTTTCACAAACTGATTCAATTCAAAATGTTTACAGATGTTGAGTTTCACAAACTGATTCAATTCAAAATGTTTACAGATGATGAGTTTCACAAACTGATTCAATTCAAAATGTTTACAGATGTTGAGTTTCACAAACTGATTCAAGGCAGTGTACAACAGTGTGAATACATTTATTCCCTTGTAATTTTTATCGTCATTAATGTCGTTCATCAAATAATCTCACAAGATTTACTTCCTTTACCTGTATGGTGCTTATCAATTAAAATAAAGCTCCTTGTCTCTTTCACTCACTCTCTCTTTTGTTGTCTCTTTCACTCACTCTCCCTCATTGTCTCTTTCACACACTCTCCCTTATTGTCTCTTTCACACACTCTCCCTTATTGTCTCTTTCACTCACTCTCCCTCATTGTCTCTTTCACACACTCTCCCTTATTGTCTCTTTCACTCACTCTCCCCGACAGTCTCTTTCGAAAACTTCTCTCCTTTACTGTCTCATGGAATTGATTTCAGTGTATTGAAATCTTGGCACACAACATTATCCATTAGAGGAAGGTGATCAAAGTCTCAAGTCAAAAAAGGACACACCCCCAACTTTTTTCCCCCGCTAAATTACTACACATATCTCTACATCAGTTGTGTCCTCCAGACCTGTGTTATGGTTCAGTTAGCAGTGAGTTAATGTGAGAAAGATTCGTTCATCGATGCCACTTTTATTGCCAATTATTATCAGTTTAACTAGAGGATAGATTTAATCAATTCTATAGGACAGATTCTATCCATGTGGCAGGAGGACAGATTCAATCCATCTGGCAGGAGGACAGATTCAATCCATCTGGCAGGAGGACAGATTCAATCCATCTGGCAGGAGGATAGATTCAATACATCTGGCTGGAGGACAGATTCAATCCATCTAGCAGGAGGACAGATTCAATCCATCTGGCTGGAGGACAGATTCAATCCATCTACTTTAAGATAAATTAAATTCTAGAGGAGAAAATAATATCAAATGTCCAGTGAGGTGACCTCAGTTCCAGGTTCAAGTTCCTGGGAATTCATTTACCTGTGTCCTGCATGGTGTCTGCTTACCTCATAATATATCTACGACACTCTCTAAATACATGTCGGCCAGCACAATAAAGATGTAAAAAAAAAGTGCTTACGGAAACTTTCAGGAGAAGGTAATCGAGCGAGAACAATCTGTCAGATACCACCTCGATGATAACATTCTGTCAAACACCATCCAGTCTTAGCAATCTGTCAAACACCATCTCGTCTTAGCAATCTGTCAAACACCATCTCGTCTTAGCAATCTGTCAAACACCATCTCGTCTTAGCAATCTGTCAAACGCCATCTCGTCTTAGCAATCTGTCAAACACCATACCGGTGTTAACATTCTGTCAGACACCATCCCGGTCTTAACATTCTGTCAAACACTATCCCGGTCTTAACATTCTGTCAAACACCATACCGTTGTTAACATTCTGTCAGACACCATCCCGGTCTTAACATTTTGTCAGACACCACCCTGGTGATAATATTTTATCAGACACCACCCTGGTGTTAACATTCTGTTAAACATCACCCTGGTCAGATGATTGAGGACTGTGAGACTATTTGCTCATTGTATATGACGGAATCTGGAGGTTTGAATCTCTGATGGTTTTACTCTCGCCATACAATCATTGCTAATATTGAGTAAATATGACAACATTAAATCACCGTACAGGTGTAGTTCAAAGGTTAAATACAGTAATAAAAAAAAATCAATAAAGACCCAAAACGCTGAGTGAACTAAAAGTAGATCACTTCGAAACAGACGGTGTACATTGCAGTTACAAATCTTTATCTTTATTTCGGTGTATTGTCAATTGATATTTTTAATAACCGGTTTTGTGAACCACGTATTAAACCTATCCTTGGTCAGATGCATTATCTACAAGACCAACGCCTAAATAATTCTACTACATAGGACTATAAGAGTGAAGTGCTACAGGCTCTTCACATATAATACTGGAGACGGAGGGGCGTTCCAGGGAAGAAGGGGGTGTTGGGATTGGGGGGAGGGGGGTACAAGGGGGCATAAGTAGTGGGACGGAAGGTTTGACTATACTCCCTCGGGGACCGAACCAGCGCAATATTTACTAGTACTACGATTGAATAATGCTACTATATAAGCAAATTACAGAAACGCTTAAGAACAAAATAAATCGATAAAAATATAAATTGCCTTTGTTGTTCATGTTTTGTTCACAGTAAACAAAAAAAAGTGTGCTGAATGTTTCCCAAACAACAGGTCGAGTAGACTGATAATTGATTTACCTTCTACAGGTAGAACTGATATGGTGTGTTGATATAGTCAGCAAATAATTCAGTCTCGTTCAACATAATCTGCGGGGGTGAGTCAATGAAGGAGTGGGGTATGGAATGTGCATACAAATAATGGGTCGGTGAGGGGGGCGTTGAATTGTAATTTTTTTAAAACGCCACATTTTATTTCCCCAGTACTTTGATATTAGTTAACTCCCCCCCCCCCCTTTTCAGTATAGCAGTGTGTTGGTCTGACTAACCAGATATTGTATTTCCACCCGGTACAATATACAGAAATCTAATTTCGCCGGTGTTTCCAAGGTGATAGACCGGAAATGGACATTCTCGGTCACTGTAAGCCTGGTTCCAGGGTTCCATTTGTATGAAATCTCATTCTAGAACTAAGAGGAAGAGCTTCGATTCCCGGAAAGTTTCATATGCTGAAGATACAATCGTCAATTGGTGTAAGTGACGAAATATGCTGACAGACAGATAGATAGATAGATAGATAGATAGATAGATAGATAGATAGATAGATAGATAGATAGATAGATAGATAGATAGATAGATAGATAGATAGATAGATAGATATGTGGGGACAGCTATAATCAGAATACTGAACGTTTGTCACGTGACATTGGGCACTCATTCAACTATGTCAAATGTCAGAGTAGCAATATTACTAGCTAAATATAGATGAGTCGCTAAAATAACTTAAACCTTCGCTGTATTACCTATAACTGTAATTCTCAAAACAAAACAAAAATAAACTTTTTTCAACACAATTCCCAAACCGAAACAGTTGGCAAATGTATAATTTTTATCTATTTAGTATTCATGATGTAGAAACTTTTAAAAAATATGTCTTGCCCCATTTCAGTATTAAATAGTATTAAATATAATGCAACAGGACCCTGATATGGACATTTGCATCAAAATCTCTGGACATCTGCCTCAAACATCTCTGGACATCTGCCTCAAACATCTCTGGATATCTGCCTCAAACATCTCTGGATATCTGCCTCAAACATCTCTGGACATCTGCCTCAAACATCTCTGGATATCTGCCTCAATCCGGAAATACCTTTATGAATATGTGCGTAATCTGGAACACCCGGATGGTGTCTGATAATCAGACTTAGCTGACATTAGCTGAAGACCGTGATATTAAATATAAATTATGTTAATTAGAGTGTGTAAGTGTGTATGTGTGTGAGAGAGAGTTAGAGAGAGACACGATCATTACCTGAGATAATGAAAGTTTTGGCAACCAGCTCAAGGTCACTTATAGTCTCGAGTCAATGTACCGGACTTAATAAACCTGATAATGAAAATAATCCTCGGCTATATCATATCTGCAGGATAACGCCAATAAATTCCGCCAAAGTATCAACACACAGACAAACACAGACAAACACAAACCAATCGGTCTCACTTTGAACATTCCCAGCTCTCTCACCTATCTATCCACAAATATGAGACAAGTTCATTTCATGAACACTCTTTAATCCCTGTGTTTTTGTTTACAGTGAGGGTTTGTTACTTTTTGGTAGTTTTCAACAATCATTCCCCATAGCCGTTAAAACTAAAGATAGTAGGGTATTGCGTCATTCGTGATACAAATGTACCCACTTTAACGATGTGTCGTGATACAAATGTACCCACTTTAAGGATGTGTCGTTATACAGATGTACCAACTTTAAGGATGTGTTGAAGAGGTAAACAAAGAGTTATCTAGGTTATAATCTCAGAGTTTGAATGGACTTTACGAATGGTTTGAAGTAAATATTAAATGGTGATATATTATTCATAAAAAAAATTAAAAGTATAAGTCTGGTGTTGAATCTAGGATTTTTACAGAGTTTTAGTTTATTGCCAGTAGTTTTAAGAATGTTTATTTCCATATGGAACACTTCAGATAAAAAAAATGTCTAAGGTATGATTCGCAATGTATCATAATTAAGCATATATGAAGTGTGCAATGTATTCTATACTCATTGAAATTATTAACATGTTTTCAATGACACGAGAAGTTTACCTTTGTTTGAAAAAAAAGTTTATTTATGAATAAACTTCCCATTCAAACAAAGGTAACCTTCCCATTCAAACAAAGGTAAACTTGCTATTCAAAGGTAAACGTCCCATTCGGTAAACTTCCCTTTCAAACAAAGGTAAACTTCCCATTCGGTAAACTTTCCATTCAAACAAAGATGTTTAAATAGAACCAGATAAATGCACAGTAAGAGAAATCAAGTTGAACCACATCTGTTGCTAAGTCAATTGTAACTATTATAGACAGATTCTTTCTTATAGACAGAATGTCTAGTCTATAATACCACTACACCACTTTTTCAGTACAGCTTCTATCACATTTAATGTTTTATAGGCTCCAAATGGTACTTTTACCTTGGGCCACAACTTTCTACCTAGGGCACGCACACTCTATCTAGGGCACCCACTCTCTATCTAGGGCACCCACTCCCTAGCTAGGGCACCCACTCTCTACCTAGGGCACCCACTCTCTGCCTGGGGCATCCACTCTCTAGCTAGGGCACCACTCTCTAGCTAGGGCACCCACTCTCTAGCTAGGGCACCCACTCTCTAGCTAGGGCAACAACTCTCTAGCTAGAGCACCAACTCTCTAGGGCACCAACTATCTAGTGCACCGACTCTCTACCTAGGGCACCGACTCTCTATCTAGGGCATCCACTCTCTAGCTAGGGCACCACTCTCTAGCTAGGGCACAACTCTCTAGCTAGGGCACCAACTCTCTAGCTAGGGCACCAACTCTCTAGGGCACCAACTCTCTAGGGCACCAACTCTCTACCTAGGGCACCGACTCTCTACCTAGGGCACCGACTCTCTACCTAGGGCACCGACTCTCTACCTAGGGCACCGACTCTCTAGCTAGGGCACCGACTCTCTAACTAGGGCACCGACTCTCTAGCTAGGGCACCGACTCTCTACCTAGGGCACCAACTCTCTAGCTAGGGCACCAACTCTCTAGCTAGGGCACCAACTCTCTAGCTAGGGCACCAACTCTCTAGCTAGGTCATTTTCAGAGCGATGTATCTACAGTGTAGGTCATTTTCAGAGCGATGTATCTACAGTGTATGTCAATTTTTCTTCAGTCAGTAATAATAAATTCAACAATAGTTCTTTCAACCCATATTGTCCGTGGGGTGTCGCTTGTTTTAGCCCCAATAATTCAGGTCTTGTTAGGTACAGAAGCCAATCATTTTATATTTTTAGCCTAGGGTTTAATCCACCTAACACCTCCCCTTACCCATAAAGACGGTACAGATTATATCTTACAATATTAAAAAAGGTGATAATTGTAGGCAATAGATTGTTCCCCCATACGCCACTATGCTACTCTCTTCAACTTATAAAAAAATTCAATGAACAAGAAATTGTACGCAACTAAAAAAAAAAACAACGCTTTATAAGTTTATTCATAACAAATAATACATTGACGGTAAAAAGACCAATAATTGAGACAAAAATAACGTCTGCTAATCTGTAAACCTATACCACCAAACTGAGATAAAAGATATGCCAAGACATGGAAGTAGAACTATCGTCACAGCGTTCAGTTGGGGAGATAATTCTTGGTAGATATTGTACACAGATTTATGGGCCCTGTCAAAAAATCCTGGAACTTGAGAAAATGTGACGAAAAAAGCAAACCAAATACAGACAATGCATTCTTGCATTTGAATTTTGTGTTTGACACAGTGTTGACAGTTTTCTAAAGATAGGTATATACATTATACAAGGAGGGGCAAATTTTTTGGTAAGGTTCAAACAATTTTATTTCTTCATGATTCGACTTCAAACTAAAATAACAAGGCGCACCATAGACGAAAGAATTCGCTTAACGAGTGAAATCGTGTATTTTATATTCATATTTATGTGTATTTAATTTAATATTACATGTTTATCGTCCCTTCTCAACCAAAACAAGAAACACTATTGTGAACTTTCGTCTCACTCTTACACAATTTAATCTATTCGAAGGTGCAGTTGATTATGGAGGCACAACTGGGGTACCAGACTTTTACAGAATTGACTTACTGTGGGACTCGAAACCGCGTTCTGTATTAAAATATCAGTCAAGTTAACGATCTGACCAGAGTGACAGCCGTGAGATATAACCTGAGTCAAAATGTTTTAAAAAGCTGTTCGATTAATGTTTTGAATCAAAATTAACGAATAATGTAAAATGTTTTTGAAATTAACGAAAGCTTAATCGACACAAATTATTTCATTTGTTACTAAATTTAAACAAGTTTGTAATTATTTTCAAGTGGTGACTAAATGCGACTTGGTGAGTCAATGTGACTTCCAAAGAGAGATGTTCTATTTTTGTTTGTTTTTTCTCGCTGACTAAATATTTTCAAATTGTCTGCTGTGTGGGTCGTTAACATGTTTTAATGAAATATAGAAAAACTGGAGACACGTGATGTATTATATAAAAATGGCATCATAAGTTAGTTTCGAATATAGCTGAGTTCTATTCATTTTAAATGAATTATTCAGACCAAATGTTTATTAACATGGTTCAACTGAACCATCTTTTTTAATAATAATAATTAGCCATACAGAGGTCGTTCAATAGAATGTAATGATTTTTACTTGATTTTACCCACCCCCCCTTCCCGAGGGGGTTAAACAGATGACATATAAATATCAACAATAGGCTATTTGTTGTATCATGTTGTATCTGTTGTATCATGTTGTATCATGTTGTATCTGTTGTATCATGTTGTATCATGTTGTATCATGTTGTATCTGTTGTATCATGTTGTATCATGTTGTATCATGTTGTATCTGTTGTATCATGTTGTATCTGTTGTATCATGTTGTATCTGTTGTATCATGAATAAATAAAAGGTCTGATAGTAGGTTTAGATTAACCTGGCTACAGTCCACTTCATTGTTAGTTTTCTAGGGAAAAAAATAAACTTTATTTTTGTGATTAATGTCCAAAGGATTTCATCACAAATTCCACCCCTCAACAAGTTCCACCCCTCAACCTTTTTTACAAGTGTGCAGCTTTGTGTCTCTGAATGCGTCTGTGAATCTGTTTGTGAGGTTATTAGAGAACTTATCTAATGGGTATCTTTAATTTAATCAAGCGAGGCATTCAAATGTGACATTCTTATAGGATGAAGTCATACTCATACACATGCACACACAACACACATTTAATGATACTCTGCCAACACAAAGATTTATAAGTACTGTAACCAAATATTTAAGTCTGTATTACTTCTTCAATGACTCATGTTGCTGGGGGTATATACAAATAGTAGGGACAGGTGTGGTAAGGTGCTAACAAATAGGACTCAATCACATAAATACAAACTATGGATTCACACTGCTTTTATCAAACTCTGATACTGATCGTGTTGAATAAAAAGCTTATATTTGGAAAGTAAAGAATTCAGTTCCATGTTCCCTCTAAAAGCGGCTTATTAGCACATAAAAAGGTTTTTGTTTGTATTAAATTCATAAAATCTTTTACTAGAAATGTTTCAGCAGTTCATCATATGTTCCTACTTCCTGACATGACTATAGATGGTATTGGTGACACATGTATTCTACTCTAGTTGGTATTGGTGATACATGCATTCTACTCTAGTTGGTATTGGTGATACATGTATTCTACTCTAGTTGGTATTGGTGACACATGTATTCTACTCTAGTTGGTATTTGTGACACATGTATTCTACTCTAGTTGGTATTGGTGATACATGTATTCTACTCTAGTTGGTATTGGTGATACATGTATTCTACTCTAGTTGGTATTGGTGACACATGTATTCTACTCTAGTTGGTATTGGTGATACATGTATTCTACTCTAGTTGGTATTGGTGACACATGTATTCTACTCTAGTTGGTATTGGTGACACATGTATTCTACTCTAGTTGGTATTGGTGACACATGTATTCTACTCTAGTTGGTATTGGTGATACATGTATTCTACTCTAGTTGGTATTGGTGACACATGTATTCTACTCCAGTTGGTATTGGTGACACATGTATTCTACTCTAATTGGTATTGGTAATACATTTATTATAAACCATTTCATGAAAATAATTTTTACATTTTTTAAAACAATAGTTTGTCTTTAATCTTATTTCATGAAAATAATTGTTTAATCATTATTATTTGAAGAATTATTTCCTCTTAAATTTCGCTGTATGGTTTAAACAATAAAAACTGTTTATTTAAGGTATTAGGATAAGATCATAAATGCTGTCTAAATTGATGCATTGATAAAAAATATTTGGATAAATAGATTGTTAATAGGATAAATTTTCTAAAAAATTTAAACTGAATAAATATTAGGCCTAAAATTAAAACAGATTTTAAATAATAGCTACACTACATGTACAAATAAAGAGAATGTTTCTGACATAATTACATTGTAAGCTTAACACAGGTAATACAATAGTTTTTGTGTGAGATGCCCTGTCTCTATATATGTCAGTGTTTAATAACGTGTTTATGACATGTGGAGCTCGGTGCGAATGACAGGTATGTTGTATGATGTACTTACAGTGTCTAAACTCTAACTGATGTACTAACAGTGTCTAAACTCTATCTGATGTACTCACAGTGTCTAAACTCTATCTGGTGTATTCACAGTGTCTAAACTCTAACTGATGTACTCCCAGTGTCTAAACTCTATCTGATGTACTCACAGTGTCTAAACTCTATCTGATGTACTCACAGTGTCTAAACTCTATCTGTTGTATACTCACAGTGTCTAAACTCTAACTGATGTACTCACAGTGTCTAAACTCTATCTGATGTACTCACAGTGTCTAAACTCTATCTGATGTACTCACAGTGTCTAAACTCTATCTGATGTATTCACAGTGTCTAAACTCTAACTGATGTACTAACAGTGTCTAAACTCTATCTGATGTACTCCCAGTGTCTAAACTCTATCTGATGTACTCACAGTGTCTAAACTCTAACTGATTTACTCCCAGTGTCTAAACTCTAAGTGATGTACTCCCAGTGTCTAAACTCTAACTGATGTACTCCCAGTGTCTAAACTCTAACTGATGTACTTCCAGTGTCTAAACTCTAAGTGATGTACTCCCAGTGTCTAAACTCTAACTGATCTACTCCCAGTGTCTAAACTCTAACTGATCTACTCACAGTGTCTAAACTCTAACTGATCTACTCACAGTGTCTAAACTCTAATTAAATTATTTTAATCTATTGTAAAGTAAGATGTAATAAATCTGACGTAGAATATATATATATATATATATATATATATATATATATATATATATATATATTTAACCACAAGTTTTAAATTATATGTCAAATAGTGAAATAAGCAGAATTATGACAAACACACACACACACACACACACATGATATATACCAATTGTAAACTAGAATAAACAAAAACATACACATTTTAACCGCGAAATTATAGGCTACAAACAAAATGAAAGATATGACCTCATTTATTCGGAGTAAACACAATAGCAAGGCCAAATACATTGAAATTATTTTTTAAGGTGAATGGTGGGGGGGGGGCTTGAAATGGAATTATTTTAAAAAAAATGGTCACCATTTTGTAAGAAGATCAAATGAGATAGTGAAGTACGAGTGTAAACCTTAGGCCGGTGCACACACAATAACACACACACAATAACACACACACAATAAAACACACACAGTAACACACACACAATAACAAACACACAATAACACACACACAATAACACAAGTGAAATTGGTAGACGGGTTGGCAGAAAGGTGAACAGAGAGGAAGTAGACATGGACACAAAGGTATTAGATTAAATCAGATCAGTTTGGCTTAGACTGGGTTGGATTACACTGAAAGAAAATTAATGACATACCAGGAGATACACATTACCTTTCAAAATATAATAATAATTATTGTTTAACTAAGGCCTTTATGAGGATCCAGACCGTGAAATAAACATTTCAGCAAACTAATTACAACTTTGATTGAAATATATTATAAATACTGCTTACACCATAATTGAATAGTACTCCACATAAACAACTTAAAAGATATTCCATTACAGAATGAAATCCAGTTATCCAATATTACATCCCGAAATCCAAAAACATTCCTCTGTACTATATGTCACAGAAACACACAGAAGTAAACACACGCAATCAGTAATATTAAAGGTGTTGTCTAACTTACATCATTGACTGAATGAACAACGGACTACTATAAATAGTCAACAGAAACCAGACGGAGAACTGTCAAGATAGGTCTCCGTATTGAAAACACAAATAGTCCCCCCGTCTACTACCTAGATAGTTCACAGTTCAGGTAATGTTCACAGTTCAGGTAATGTTCACAGTGTGAGAGCGGAGTGGAGCATGTAACACTATAGCCAGTCTTTGGGACGGCGCAGAGACGAGGAGAAAAAAAATTGGCACACCTGAGATGAGGCATTCAGTCGCCGGCTCGACGTTACCGTTGAGACTTAAGGGAGGGTAAAACGTTTTTTTTTTCAGTACGCCGTGAACTTAATTAATATATGTGAACTACAGGGTCGGCTCAAGTCGGCTGTATCGTTTTCGATATTTTAGATTTATACGTTTACTTGATATCAATAATCAATACCCACATTTTATATTTATGTTGAAGACAGACTGAGAGGAAAAGAATCATGTCAAGATTTCTTATAAAGTATATCAGCAACTCTGAAACATTTTAAAATCTTTGTTATTTTTTTCAGTTAATGCTATAACTCAGTCCAAATAAATAAATATAAGAAAAATATGAAGAGGAAGAAAAATATGATAGTTTGTTGAAAACAGGGCCGGCTTTAGCACTAGGCATACTGGGCATTTGCCCAGGGCCGCCAAATTCAAAGGGGCCGCCAATTTTGTAAAAAATTATTGAAAAAATTAAAATATCACAAATTATTTACAATGTTTTAAAAATTTAAAAACACGATTTTTATTTTATTTTCGTTCAATAGCTGGCGCAAACTAACGATCACAATAATATTGTTATTAACCCTTTACCCCTCATAGCCGCCGATTGCCGCCTCTACCGGTTAACCCTCGTAGCCGCCGATTGCCGCTTTTTGGATTGTTCCGCTGCTCAGGCCATTCTTGTTTTAATTAACTAATTTAAGCAATAACGATTGTGGATTCGTGTAAAGCGGAAAACAAACTTTCTGATCGTGTTTACATTATTGAAATCCAACGTGTGGTTATTTTTTGGTCTGTTTTTGAAATTGTGTAATTTTTTCAAGATTTTACGAATATTTAGGGATGTTTGGGAATTATAATCAATTGGATGATAATAATGTGGAAAGTGATTTAGATGTTTTTATAGTGGAAATTCACTTTTCACAAGCTAATGTTTTTAATAAGCACAACACTGATTGCTTTTAATCTTTTTAAAATTAAAAATTTCAGCCATGTAGGGTACTAATCGGATTCCGGAGCACAAAAACGAAAACGAAAAAAAAGTCGAAATGGAACTATTGAAATCACAAGAGGGTGCTATTTATAAACACTTGAAGATGAAGGATAAAAATACAGACGTTGTTTTAGAGTCCTCCTCCGAGTTACTTTGTGAAGCGTCCGAAGTCGAAGACAATGAGCAGGAACATATAGCTATAACCTATCATGACGTATTGAAAAAGATAGCATTGCCGACAAAACAGAAGAAACAACATCGGAAAAACGAAAAGATCAAAATCAAACAGAAATAGACGTAAAAGATGTATCCAAAAAAAATAATGGTCTCAGAGCTTGAGATAACGAATCCAGACAACGCAGTCGACTGGACTGACATTAGTTGTTGGCCATCATCTCTCAACAATCAGCAGCGTGTTTTTGTTGTTAAGCGGGGTCCAATACGTATTGAAAATTTTAATTTTCCAGAAACAGATGGGAGACGATTTTTAACAGCATACTACAAAAAGAAACTCTGCAATCAGGAACCACTTGACAGACGTTGGCTAGTTTACTCTGTCAAGCAGGACCAGGTGTACTGTTTCTGTTGTAAACTTTTTCTAACGCTTCTCATTTTCCTCTGACAGTTATAATAACTGGAAACATTTTCTTGCAGTTGTCATGAAACATCATGTAATCACATCACTGCGCAGATAAACTGGATCGAAATGGAGAATAGATTGAATTTAAATATAACGATTGATAAAGAAACTATTAGATTAATGAATGTAGAAAAAATGCATTGGCGTGGTGTACTTGAAAGGCTGTTCGCTATTATCCAATATTTGGCTAAAAATAATCTTGCATTTCGAGGAACAAATGAAAATTTGAATTGTGCTAACAATGGAATTTTTTTGGGATTGGTAGAGCTGTTAGCTAAATTTGATCCCGTTTTACAAGAACATCTTCGCAGAATAAACAATAATGAAATTCATGATCACTATTTAGGTAAAACCATGCAAAATGAATTTCTGCATTTGATCAGCCAGAGAATTTTAAAGAAAATTGTAGCCAGCATTATTGAATCCAAGTATTATTCTGTCATGTTAGATTGTACTCCGAATATTAGCCACCAAGAGCAAATGACATTAATCATTCGGTATGTTGAAATAAACGAGCAAACTATGAATATTGTGGAGCGATTTGTAGGTTTTATACCAACCGAAAATAGCACTGGAATCGGGCTTGTTAATGCATTTTTACAAAAACTTGATGAACTGGGTTGTCAATCGCAAACTGTGGTGGCCAAGGATACGATAATGGCGCAAATATGCGGGGTTGTAATAAAGGATTTCAATCCAGAATTTTGCAAATAAACAAACGAGCATTGTTTGTGTCATGCGGTTGTCACAGTTTGAACTTGCTTCTTGGAGATATGGCTAAATCCTCTGTAGTTGCTAAATCTTTTTTTGGTATTGTTCAGCAAATTTATGTTTTATTTTCTGCATCAGTTCAAAGATGGTAAATCCTAAAAAAAACATGTGAAAAATCTTACAGTGAAACCATTGTCCGACACTAGATGGGAGTGTAAAGTGAGCAGTGTAAAAGCCATTCGCATTGGTTGAGGTCTCAGAAACAGCTAATGATCCAAAATGCAGAACAGAAGCTAATTCTCTAGCAAAAGAATTAAAAAAAACTTCACGTTCCTTGTAACATTGTCAGTTTGGTATGAATTGCTAAATAAAGTAAATTTGCTAAGTAAGAGGATGCAGCGTGATAACATAGAATTGGATCTAAATTTGGAGCTACTACAAAAGTTGCGTGAGTTTCTTATTTCGTTCAAAGAAAATGGCTTCCAGCCATCAGAAATTGCAGCAAAGTCAATTGCAGAAGAGCTGGAAATGTGTGATGACGAAATGGGTTTTCCAGCAATTGTTACTTCTTTGAGACGAAAAAGAGTTAAAAAACAGTTTTTATATGAATCTGCTGAAGATGAATCAGTGCAAGATCCCATAGAAAACTATCGGATAGGTTTCTTTAACGTGTTGATGGATCAAGCTATAATGTCTTTTAATGAACGATTTGAACATTTAACCAAATTTAACAATAATTTTGGATTCCTCTTTAAAATTTCAAACTTGAAAAATCGTGACGACGCAATGCTAAAAAAACAATGCAAAAACTTATATGAAGTATTCTCTGATGTTAGCAATTCTGCCTCTGCGCATTTACCAATCACGGAAATCGATAGTGACATCGAGGAACACAATTTATTTACTGAACTAAAAACTTTAACTTTTGCCATACCTGAAGGTACATCTCCACTTGACGTGTTAAAGTATATTAATGCACACCGATTAAATGAGGTCTTTCCAAATGTTACAAATGCTTTACGCATTTTGTTAACAATACCTGTTACTGTTGCATCAGCAGAACGCAGTTTTTTCAAAATTAAAGTTAATGACGCAAGACCTTGCCCTGGTTTCCATTGAGAATGATTTAGCATCATCGTTGGATTATGCAAATTTAATTGACGAATTTGCAAGCATAAACTGTAGAAAAATTGTCCTGTAAATAAACCTAACTATTAAATTTCATAATTCTGAACACAATATTCTTTCGTCTATTAATTAATTACTATTAATAAAATATCGTTTACCAGTGTCACTATCTAGTCCAACTTTGCTGTTCATGATTACTATATAAAATGAATATGTAGAGGGGCCGCCATTTTACTTTTGCCTAGGCCCGCCAAATATCTAAGGCCGGCTCTGGTTGAAAATAATTGCTAGAGTACTAGTCTGTCTTTGTATCGGTAGTTTTGGTGACAGCATTTAGTTAGCAAACTGACTCAAGGGGCATCATACGTTGTGACATTTTAATTTTCTAACTAATACCATGCTCAAATGTCAAATAAATGAACAAATCTTAAACTTTGTTTTTTTAATCTTTCAAAGTATCATGTCCGATCAACATCGACATGGTGCGGCAAACAGCATATCGGCCAATAGTATAAACACATCAACAGCTAAAGGTTGACACATAGAAATTTACCAACAGTTGAGAGTCTTGACTCGGTGCGTCCTGTTGCGGAGTTGGCCCACTACCTGAACTTACGTGATGGGGGTTGCCCCCCTGGGGTTATGTATTCCCATGAGGTATTCAATACAGTAGATAAAGAACTAAGATAACATTTCGTAGAATAGATAAAAGTTTTAAAAGTGTAATTGAAAACAAATAAAAATTAATATTTTTAAAACTTTATTAAAAATATGGTTGTATTAAAATGCACTAAATATATTTAAAACAAATAATTAATTAAATATAACAAGTGTATAAATTAGTGTCAAATAGTGTCTGACTTTCCGTTCCCTTCCCCCAACCGAGTAAAATTACGTCAAAATGGATACCAATGGGCTCTATCTGTATAACAACATCAATGACCCTCTGTCAGTTTAACAACATCAATGACCCTCTATCTGTATAACAACATCAATGGCACTCTGTCTTTATAACAACATCAATGACCCTCTCTCTATCTGTATAACAACATCAATGACCCTCTGTTAGTATAACAACATCAATGACCCTCTGTCAGTATAACAACATCAATGGCACTCTGTCTTTATAACAACATCAATGACCCTCTCTCTATCTGTATAACAACATCAATGACCCTCTCTCTATCTGTATAACAACATCAATGACTCTCTCTATCTGTATAACAACATCAATGACCCTCTGTCAGTATAACAACATCAATGACCCTCTGTCAGTATAACAACATCAATGACCCTCTGTCAGTATAACAACATCAATGACCCTCTCTCTATCTGTATAACAACATCAATGACCCTCTCTCTATCTGTATAACAACATCAATGACCCTCTATCTGTATAACAACATCAATGACCCTCTCTCTATCTGTATAACAACATCAATGACCCTCTCTCTATCTGTATAACAACATCAATGACCCTCTCTCTATCTGTATAACAACATCAATGACCCTCTCTCTATCTGTATAACAACATCAATGACCCTCTCTCTATCTGTATAACAACATCAATGACGCTTCCTGTGTATAACAACATCAATGACGCCTCATGCTGGGTACAATTTGCAGTATCAATCTATTTATTTCCCATACACCAGGCTGGGATGCTAATTAACATTTCAAATGCCATGAAATGACCCCATAACAACACGATATCTCACTTCTCATGTGTGTGGTCAAACCTCTGAGAATGAAATATATAAATAAATTATCTATAATCTATGTGTCTAGACGGTGACCAACGATTATATTTAGTGTAAAATATTTTTTACTTTAAAAAAATGTTTTTCATATTAAGAGAGGAAGTAAAAAAATCAAAGTTGATAAATCTTTTTAATATCGGATTCCCATGTCATACGATAACATCTTAAGGTGACATGTGTTATAAGGTCACAGTGTGATAAAGTTGACGCTTTAGATTTGTGATAAATTTGTTTTGGAGTCGACGATCACTTGTTTCAGTGTCCAGCAATACAGGAAGATGGTATTACCTGAGACTATCAAAGTTTGAATGTCCACTGTTAGACTTGCGACTTTAGGTGTTAACCATGGGAAGTACACACACTCACTGACACATACCTACACACACACACACACACACACACACAGTGGACCACAACATTGGACTGTGCAACGTCAGATGGTCTCATCTTGTTAATGTTTGACCGGAAGTAGCACTAGAAGACCCATGGAGTTAAACTTGTTTGTTTAACCTGCGTATTAAGGAAGGTTTCAGATGGAGCACTGTTTACCGACTGCGACAATACAAGGCACGGGGATGAGGTTTAGAGTTGGCCAGTGTGATTATTGTAATCAGTAACAGATACATAGTGTGCCAAAGGACTGATACATACTGTTTCAAAGGAATGATGCATAGTGTGCCAAAAGACACATTACTATTCTCTCAGTATTTTTCTCATTCTCATCTTTCACTTAATTTAATTAAATTCACTCCCATGTTAGTCTGTCTTAACTTACAATCTGTATCTTACAACAGTTCTGGAAGGGGGGACGCATGACATCCGGATGGGGAGTCAAAGACAGCTGGGAAGCGTGTATACGTCTTTAATATAATCTCCATGTCTCGAATGAAACAATTTGAATTCAGTTCGAAGCTAAACACAGTTTGTTAAACTCGGTTAAACTCTGAGAAACAATTAAACAATCCAAATGTAAGAACATTTCTATTTATTGCATGGAGCCATGCGCCATTGAAATATATATCGTGACATAGCATGGCTTTAAAGATTGGATTTGTAGAAATATGGTCTAACAGGGAATAAAATACACCCTATGTCTGTTATTATTTTTAAGTAATTAATATGAAGCCAGGAGTATTTAATGTGGTTTTTCTTAATTTAGTTAACAATATAACAAAAAAAAAAAAAACACGTACAAAATGCAGCTCTGTATTACACTGACAACTTGTGACGCAATAGATAATTACATGTACAAGGTTTTATGTATTCGAAAATAAAGGAAAAAAAACTAAAGAGGTTAGGGCGGAGTGGATTGTAGTCACGTGACGTGGCCAAACAATTCATTGCACGAGAAACTGTTACAGCCGATTAAATTTAAGCATCACAACTTTAATGAACCACTGACAAAGGGGGATAATAATGTGTTTGATTTTTTTTCTATCTTTTTATTCAGGAGTTACTGAACTTTTTTAGATTTTTATTGATAGATACGTTACAGCAAAACCAAAAACATCCATTTTTCTTTTATTCTATAATTCTACCCCCCCCTCCCCAAATAATTATCCAGAAATAGATGGAAAAATATATCCATTAATATTTACACATATTCTGTATTGCAAATTATAATATATCTAATTGAAAGGACAAAATATCTAAGATATATTTAAATGGTAACATTTTGGTACCTAGATAGCTAAATAATGTCTACATCTGGATATAAATTATCTGTACCTAGATAGCTAAATAATGTCTACATCTGGATATAAATTATCTGTACCTAGATAGCTAAATAATGTCTACATCTGGATATAAATTATCTGTACCTAGATAGCTAAATAATATCTACATCTGGATATAAATTATCTGTACCTAGATAGCTAAATAATGTCTACATCTGGATATAAATTATCTGTACCTAGATAGCTAAATAATGTCTACATCTGGATAGTGTTGTTTCCGTTGACGAAAACTAAAACTAAAACCTTCGTTGACGAAAATGTTGACTTTTGTCAACGAAAACTAAAACTAAAACTAAAATTAGCAGCAAGACTAAAACTAGACGAAAACTGAAATTATTACAGAAAAAACGAAATAAAAACTGAAACTAAAATATAGTGTTGCTTTCGTTCACGAAAACTAAAACTAAAACCTTCGTTAACGAAAATGTTGACTTTTCGTCAACGAGAACTAAAACTAAAACTAAAATTAGAAGCAAGACTAAAACTAGACGAAAACTAAAATTATTACAGAAAAAACGAAATAAAAACTGAAACTAAAATATGACATGGGACTAAAACAACACTACATCTGGATATAAATTATCTGTACCTAGATAGCTAAATAATGTCTACATCTGGATATACATTATCTGTACCTAGATAGCTAAATAATGTCTACATCTGGATATACATGAACTGTTTGGTCACCGATACAAAAGGTGAAACGTTAGTTACTGAATTAAAAAGATGTTTCCATATAGAAACTATTCCACTGACTTGTACCTTTCTGTTGCTACTGTCTGTACTCCGGCAATGGTAGGTAGATACCAAGACCAAGGCTTTCTGGCTTAAAACTAGGGAGCGACCGATATGCCTTTTAACCGATAGTCCGATACCGATATTTTCCCCCAGCATTTACCGATACCGATATTTTCTTTTTAGGGGCTGTCCATTATTTATGTCAACAAATTTTTGGCGATTTTTACCTCCCCCCCCTCCCCCTTGTCAATAACTTGTCAAACTTCCAGAGACCCCCCCCCCCATAAAATTACGTCAACATTTGATTACCCCCCCCCTTAAATAGGTGGCTTCCAAAATGTTTATGTGGCAAAATTAGTAGGAATATAGTTAGTTTAATTAAAATACTGAATTTTAAGCGAGTGTGTAACACATAACTACAAACGCTGCTTAATTTTCCTATTTATTAAGTAATTATATTAAATTTAAAAATGTAACATTGTTGGCGTCAACTTTTCTTGACCTCCCCCCTCCCCTTGTCAACTATTGTCAAAAATTTTCTGACCCCCCCTCCCCCCTAATTTGTTGACGTAATTAATGGACAGCCCCTTAAGCAACAACAATGCCAAACACGTGTTTTTCTCGTGCTGTATGACGTATGTCAACCCATGTTCACATATTTTATAACACTTCGCCCACGCGTGTCTTGTTTACCCCCCCCCCCCCAACTTCCCATCCCCAAAAAAAAAATACACACAGATGTTCACTAATTGTATCATTCAAGGTCATACATTAGAATTAAGAAATGCCAATCCTATTGTTTCAAAGTCATATCTCTGATATAGACGTGACAATTTCTGTGTACGGGTTTTTTTTTCCTTTTTTTTAAATCTTGTCTGATCTGGTTATAGAACTGGGTTATTTACTGATTTTTATTTCTGCAAATCTGTTGTGAAAAAAAAAAACAATGTATCGGCAGCCAAAAAACGGCCGGTCCGATAGTTAACCCATAGTGCCAATATCGGTTCGAGTATCGGTCGCTCCCTACAACAATCGGCCGATCCGATATTAACCGATAGTGCCAATATCGGTCCGATACCGTTACCGATCCGATTATCGGTCGCTACCTACTTAAAACAAGCTGTTTTTGAATGGATCACTAGATTATGCATTATGGGTTATTGTTCAGAAGTTGTTGACTGCTTTCTCGTCTTCTCATCACACAAACAAGAAACCGACTAGAAATGAGAGGTTGTGGGGATTTGCAGTTGCTACTTACAAAAATTGAGCCAGACATCAAGTTCATCCAAGTCTTTTTTTTTTATTTTGTCTTAAACAAACAAAATTTTAATTTTAATAGATACTTAATCAACATTTTTTTTTATTTGTAATTTTCATGGATTTATGTAAATTTTAATTTGGGGGTCCGTGGGCAAGTTTTGACTATAAAAAGGGGTCCATGGATCCAAAAAGTTTGGGAACCACTGCTCTAGACCGGAGGCCTCCAGCCCCCGGGCCGCGTACCGGTACCGGTCAGTGGATCAAATGGTACTTTACATTATTTCCTTTTTATGTACTGTTGTGTATTTCTTTCGGGATTGTGCGACTTTCCATGGACGAAAAGTAATCCGGAAGCTGAGCGGCTGTGGTATTGTAAATCAAAACAATCTAAATTATAAATAAACCTCTCCTTTCGGGTCGTAGTGAAATTATCAGAGACAATCCTAAAAGTTGAAAGTTCTAGGCTACCTGGCATTTTGTTCAGAGAAGAGATTGAGACGTGGCTGGACACTACATACAGAACAGTCTGGACACTACATACAGAACAGTCTAGACAACACATACAGAACAGTCTGGACACTACATACAGAACAGTCTGACACTACATACAGAACAGTCTGGACACTTCATATAGAACAGTCTTATAATTAACATAGACATTACTTAATAAACTACCATAATTCGAAGATGTTAAATAAAATTCAAATTTCCCATTAAAAATATTTAAACTCGGTATTATCTTGTTGTTAGTGACTTAGAGTTGGCAAAAGTCCTTACTCCCGGACACTTAATGAAATACCCTTTGACCTCATTTTTGTGCGCTTCCATTAAATGATTTCACCGACTACACTTTATAGTTGGTAATATTTACCTTTCAGTTTCACACACTAGTATTCCATAATTCATTAAAATAACAACATGACTAACCTTCAAAGTATCTAGACTTGATAATGACTTACCTTCAAAGTATCAAGACTTGATAATGACTTACCTTCAAAGTATCAAGACTTGATAATGACTTACCTTCAAAGTATCTAGACTTGATAATGACTTACCTTCAAAGTATCAAGACTTGATAATGACTTACCTTCAAAGTATCTAGACTTGATGATGACTTACCTTCAAAGTATCTAGACTTGATAATGACTTACCTTCAAAGTATCTAGACTTGATAATGACTTACCTTCAAAGTATCTAGACTTGATAGACTCATAAGTATTGTCAGTCTCCGCCCCTGAGCCGTCTTCATTAAAATTGATGGACACATAACTGGCCTCGTCTTCCTCTTGCTTGTGGCTAATGAAATATCGGACACATAGGGCCATCATCCGTGTAGTACTCTGTGTCCTTACAGAAATGTCCACCTCGCATCAAGCTCCAACTACAAGAACTCCAATTAATCTCCTAGCAAATGAATTCAAACGGGCATGTCTAATCTATCCACGATCAGCAACAGGTTAAATTTGAAAGTAAATACACAATGTTTGTGTTTTAATGAATCCATTCGCTTGGTTTGAATTATACGTTTTACAGAGACCCGCGTGACACAAATATTTATAGTTTTAAAACTTAGTCCAACTAGAAGTCCTACACCAGATAGTGCCTATAAATCCTAAGTCACAAAGTAATTAATCATACGCAAGGTTCATTTCTTTCTGTCTAAAGAAACATCTAAATTTCATTTCTTTCTGTCTAAACAAACATCTGAATTTCATTTCTTTCTGTCTAAACAAACATCTGAATTTCATTTCTTTCTGTCTAAACAAACATCTGAATTTCAATTCTTTCTGTCTAAAGAAACATCTGAATTTCATTTCTTTCTGTCTAAACAAACATCTGAATTTCATTTCTTTCTGTCTAAACAAACATCTGAATTTCATTTCTTTCTGTCTAAACAAACATCTGAATTTCATTTCTTTCTGTCTAAACAAACATCTGAATTTCGTTTGTATGTTGACAAGAACATTTTCCTTCAGTCAGAAAGAAATTTAAAAAAAAAGAGTATGTCGATTACTTGTGTGTACTGTTATATCTGTTACCTATGATTCGATTAAATTATGATGGTTTGATTACCTGACGACGTAAACTCACACCCACACATACACAAACATACACGATCAAAGCGTCCATCACAGTCACACAACGTATACAGAGAGAGAGTGAGAGAGAGAGAGAGAGAGAGAGAGAGAGAGAGAGAGAGAGAGAGATTAGACATGTGTGGAGACAAAAAGACAGATAGATAGACATATGATAGATTAATGTATAGATAGTTGATGGATGAATAGATTGATATAGGGATACTGTAACAATAGCTTTAGATAGATTCATACAATTTTAGAACCACTGGTTTAGTTGGGTGGTCAACATTGAAAGTTCATGGGCCAAGGACACAGGCAGAGATTTTGATAATTAGAATTCCAGCGTGTTATCTTTGTTTTGGGTGGAATAAATCTGTCAATGAGCGTCGATGACACCGGATGTACGTGATAAGACGTAATTAGGGAGACAAAGAAATACTAGCCCAAAGTGAGTTTTAGCCGCACCAATCCCTAGGCTGGAATAAGAGTCATTAATATGTAGATGAGCTAGAAAGGGTGTTAGGGAGCCAATCAGAAGTTCTGGGCGTTTGGGGCACGTGATAATTAACCATCACATAAAAAGAGATGTAGCGAAAATTTCGAGAGACCGACGAGATACATTCAGACTGACGATAGACGTCGAGACCTACCGATCGACAGAACGACTATAGAGATAGAGACATCAGGACACCATATTAGATATACGTACTCTTACCGCAAGACAGTATACATACTAGATATACGTACTCTTGCCTGTAAGACAGTATACATGTTAGATATACGTACTCTTACCGCAAGACAGTATACATGTATTGACAAGTTATTAAGTATATGTACTCTTATACGATAAGACAGTATACAGGTGTTCAGAGAGAAATCAAGTTATTAAATATACGTACTCTTACTCATACGAGAAGACAGTATACATTCAGAAATAAGTTGAAGTTTAACAGTACACAGTCAACGTTTATTCTGCTAAAGCATATTTGTGAATATTTCGGCACTTGAGTGCATTTATTATTATTTAAATAAATGTTATTGAATCGTGGAACTTGGCTTTATTCATGGTGTGTTTGTGTGTGAGTGCCAAGAGACTGAACGCTACCATCTTTGAAGTAAAACCAGAGAGTTTATCGGCTACTACATAACCTAAGATCAACAAACTACATAACGTTCAAACCATAACGTCACATTGAAGCAGCAGTGAAGAACAAGAAGTATTGCATTTGGTGGAACAACGATAGTACCATAACGTTGGCAAATTCCAACGTTACATTGGTGTCTACAACAGTATCCATCACATACATAACATTATATACAAAATATACAGTGTTACAGATACATAACTGATAGAAAGATAAACGGATAGATATACAGAGAGATAGATAAATAGATAGATAGATACATACATAGATAGATAAATAGATATACTGATTGATTGATTAAGATATAGTTTAACAACCTAGTTATCTTCCACCTCTCTCACCACCATACATACAACATAAATACATTTTGAATTATTATGGGATGTTTTTATATGGTAAAACCAACTCAAGAATAATTAGACTAACTAATTACTCAGGTAATTTCTGACAAGGTAACAAAGATTGGCTTTCAGTGAGATACATCAGGTATGTAGAATGTGTCATGTAATTACTGACTTATAGGCCTTCACTATATGTAGAATGTGTCATGTAATTACTGACATATAGGCCTTCACTATATGTAGAATGTGTCATGTAATTACTGACATATAGGCCTTCACTATATGTAGAATGTGTCATGTAATTACTGACATATAGGCCTTCACTATATGTAGAATGTGTCATGTAATTACTGACTTATAGGCCTTCACTATATGTAGAATGTGTCATGTAATTACTGATATATGGGCCGTCCATATATGAAGAATGTATTATGTAATTACTGAAAGATGGGTGTTCATATATGTAGAATGTGTCATGTAATTACTCAAAGATGGGTGTTCATATATGTAGAATGAGTTTATGTTATATTTGAATAAATTTCAGCAAGTAAATTTACTAAGTAGGTAATAATAAACATCATAATCATGAGAAATGTTAATCAGAAGTACTAAGTAATAAGGGGTCGTTCATATATTGAGTCATCACGTTTTCGCACATTTTAAACACCCCTCCCCTTCCCTTTCGCATCTAGTGTCCCGTCCAAGTTGTACACAACCCAGTGAGGGCGCGCATACACAAAATAACGAAGCTTCAGAAACAGCGACAAGAAAGTCCTGAAACTAATGATTCCAATTAGGCAACAAAGAGATTTGTTTCGAATTATCATTTTCTTAGTTAGAAAGAGTAAATGTTTTTATTACTTATTTTACATTTAGTTTATTTGGTTGTTTTTTTAACAAATTAAGTTCCAACATACGTATTAATATAGACACTATTCTCGAATACTGCCATTGTTGAAGTGACACATACATCAAGACAGTATTGACCTATTCTAGAATACTGTTGTTCACGTGAAACATACATCAAGACAGTATTGACCTATTCTAGAATACTGTTGTTCACGTGATACATACATCAAGACAGTATTGACCTATTATAGAATACTGTTGTTTACATGATACATACATCAAGACAGTATTGACCTATTCTAGAATAATGTTACTCACGTGATACATACATCAAGACAGTATTGACCTATTCTAGAATACTGTTGTTGACGTGATACATACATCAAGACAGAATGGACCTAATCTAGAATACTGTTGTTCACGTGATACATACATCAAGACAGTATAGAACTATTCTAGAATACTGTTGTTCACGTGATACATACATCAAGACAGTATTGATCTATTCTAGAATACTGTTGTTCACGTGATACATACATCAAGACAGTATTGATCTATTCTAGAATACTGTTGTTCACGTGATACATACATCAAGACAGTATAGATCTATTCTAGAATACTGTTGTTCACGTGATACATACATCAAGACAGTATTGATCTATTCTAGAATACTGTTGTTCACGTGATACATACATCAAGACAGTATAGATCTATTCTAGAATACTGTTGTTCACGTGATACATACATCAAGACAGTATTGATCTATTCTAGAATACTGTTGTTCACGTGATACATACATCAAGACAGTATAGATCTATTCTAGAATACTGTTGTTCACGTGATACATACATCAAGACAGTATTGATCTATTCTAGAATACTGTTGTTCACGTGATACATACATCAAGACAGTATTGATCTATTCTAGAATACTGTTGTTCACGTGATACATACATCAAGACAGTATTGATCTATTCTAGAATACTGTTGTTCACGTGATACATACATCAAGACAGTATTGATCTATTCTAGAATACTGCTTTCTGATGTTCATCAAGACAGTATTGATCTATTCTAGAATACTGTTGTTCACGTGATACATACATCAAGACAGTATTGATCTATTCTAGAATACTGTTGTTCACGTGATACATACATCAAGACAGTATAGATCTATTCTAGAATACTGTTGTTCACGTGATACATACATCAAGACAGTATAGATCTATTCTAGAATACTGTTGTTCACGTGATACATACATCAAGACAGTATAGATCTATTCTAGAATACTGTTGTTCACGTGATACATACATCAAGACAGTATAGATCTATTCTAGAATACTGTTGTTCACGTGATACATACATCAAGACAGTATAGATCTATTCTAGAATACTGTTGTTCACGTGATACATACATCAAGACAGTATAGATCTATTCTAGAATACTGTTGTTCACGTGATACATACATCAAGACAGTATAGATCTATTCTAGAATACTGTTGTTCACGTGATACATACATCAAGACAGTATAGATCTATTCTAGAAAACTATTTTTGACGGCGATTATCTGCCCCCCTCCCCCGTTTTATTGAATACTTTTAAATTTTTCTATTTACCACGAATCAAATAAAATCACAGAGACAGTGTGACTATGACTATTTTGAATGTTAACGTTTGCAAAAATAATATAAAAACATAAACTAAACTGTTGCACTAAATTGTAGCACTAAACTGTAGCACTAAACTGTAGCGCTAAACTGTAGCGCTAAACTGTAGCGCTAAACTGTAGCACTAAACTGTAGCACTAAACTGTAGCACTAAACTGTAGCACTAAACTGTAACACTTAACAGTAGCACTAAACTGTAGCACTAAACCACCGAAAATATGTGTACACACTCTTTAGTTTAGTATTAACAAACACATGTCAAATTTAAATATTTCACCAAATTCACAAGTATGGATTCACTTTGACTGCTGCTGTATGCTGTACACAGAGACTGATGAGGAAGGATCCAATCAAAACTGAAGGCTGGGGAGATGAATTTTTTATACATTTAAAATCTGTTTGGTTTACACATGTCAAGATTTAGATTAACATTCCTTAATTAATAGAAATATCCACTTGAGTAGTTGGAGTAGAAAACTGCACGCTTGACCTATGTCCAGAGGGCATCATGAGATTTGTAAAGGTGTGTTTTGTCAATGGGGACATCTACGTTCCAGGCATTTTTTTTATTTATTTACTGGGTTGAAAGGGTGGGGGGGATATGGACTGGCATCGCAGCTCTAAGGCCTCGGCTTACTACAGAAGGAGAGAAAGGGTGGGGGGGGGGGCAGACAAGGTTGAATGTTGAAGACAAATTATCAGTACAAACGTAGGCCACGCGGTACAGGTACAGATATTGACACAGTCATCCAATGATGAGGGGCAGTCAACCAATGATGAGCTAGTGTCAATTTCAAATGCCAGGATTAAATAAATGTGCAAGTTGTCAAACGTCGAAGACTTCATAGTGAACCATCATCTAACAAACTTGCTATTAGTGAACCATCATCTAACAAACTTGCTATTAGTGAACCATCGTCTAACAAACTTGCTATTAGTGAACCATCATCTAACAAACTTGCTATTAGTGAACCATCATCTAACAAACTTGCTATTAGTGAACCATCATCTAACAAACTTACTATTCACTGGGCAATAAACCTAATGATTCATAACGCAATAGATCATTTCAGAAAGATCCTCCAGCACAAGAATTGACAAATTTCTCTTGATAGATTCTTTATGGAGAAAGATTCCAAGTCAGATGCCAAGAAACTGCAGTCCTCATGAAACTAATGATTAATAATAGCAATGAAAGTTATACAATTTTTCATGATAGTTTTCATGATAAGAGAGATGAGACTAATAAATCTTTTTTGTTGGTTTTACTGTTCATTTATTTGTTTACTTTCTCTTTACTTAATACGGTTTCGGTTACGAATGGTTCAAAACGAATTAAGATCATAACCACAGGTACCGCTTTATATATATATATATATATATATATATATATATATATATATATGTTTGTCCAAGTGTATGTAATTATGTATATATGTTGAACGAATTATATTGCTTAAAAGAAACCAATTAACAAACTTAGGGGTACATGCAATACACCAGAAAAAAGTCTGTCCATACATACACCAGAATTAAGTCCAAGGGTACACTTGTAAATTTTACAGACTATTTATATATACAATTATATACATAATATTATTTACAAATATATAATTGTTTTACAGTATGACATCAATGACAATATATTAGTGGATATAGACTTAGATACATCAAAACAAGAAAATATATAATATTTAAGACAATTATAAAGAAGTCCTGGGTATGGAAGTTCTAGAAACGGATCCTTTGGAAAATTTGGGAACAGTGAACGATGACATCACAAATCTAAACTTTATAAAAACAAGGGCCGGTATATTTGCGAATGTTTTGTTTACAAAAGTTTGAATTGAATTAGAGGCAGAACACAAAACGTTGTCATGTCATGTGCGTGAGATATTTCAAAACAAATTACTGGCACGAGTATTTCAACTTCACAACTATATTTATAATTTTTTTTAATTAGAATAGCAAGAAGTAATGAAACAATTTGAATGTCATTGGACAGCTAAACTTGTCAATATTATGAATGTCATTGGACAGCTAAACTTGTAAACATTATGAATGTCAATGGACAGCTAAACTTGTCAATATTATGAATGTCAATGGACAGCTAAACTTGTCAATATTATGAATGTCAATGGACAGCTAAACTTGTCAATATTATGAATGTCAATGGACAGCTAAACTTATCAATATTATGAATGTCAATGGACAGCTAAACTTGTCAATATTATGAATGTCAATGGACAGCTAAACTAGTAAACATTATGAATGTTACTGGACAGCTTAATGTGTATACAAATGAAGATATACTCGAGTTCATGAATCAACCAAATATAGAAATACGTAGAAACAATGATATCTTTGTGGCATGTGCAGGCTTGATTAATTGTTCAAACAGGCATATGTGATCTGGAGGTGTTTCCAGGAAACAACAGAAGTCTGTCCACACAGTTTGACAATGTTTCCAGGAAACAACAGAAGTCTGTCCATACAGTTTGACAGTGTTTCCAGGAAACAACAGAAGTCTGCCCATAGAGTTTGACTATGTTTCCAGGAAACAACAGAAGTCTGTCCATACAGTTTGACAGTGTTTCCAGGAAACAACAGAAGTCTGCCCATAGAGTTTGACTATGTTTCCAGGAAACAAAAGAGGTCTGTCCATACAGTTTGAAAATTCTAATGGATTGGTATGAAAAGAGTTTAAAATTAACTATTCAAAATATACTTACATTTAGCCACATTACACACGTGACTACTGACTTTTTCATACTATTTCCACATACTTACATTTAGCCACATTACACACGTAACTACGGAATTTTTCATACTATTTCCACATACTTACATTTGGCCACTTTACACACGTGACTACGGAATTTTTCATACTATTTCCACATACTTACATTTAGCCACATTACACACGTGACTACGGAATTTTTCATACTATTTCCACATACTTACATTTGGCCACATTACACACGTGACTACGGAATTTTTCATACTATTTTCACATACTTACATTTGGCCACATTACACACGTGACTACGGACTTTTTCATACTATTTTCACATACTTACATTTGGCCACATTACACACGTGACTACAGACTGTTTCATACTATTTCCACATACTAACATTTGGCCACATTATACACGTGACTACAGACTGTTTACTATTTCCAAATCACAAAACTTAATCAAGTTTATGAATAAGACACTGATACATAAATTATTATCAATCAAGTCTTTGTAAAATACACTGATATAAAAATCTTATGGTGAACCTAATGAGCTGTGCACAACAAACACACTACAATAGAAATACACAAGTAACGCTCAGTTTTGTTTTATTCATTGAAATAAAAACATAGAGGTACGTTTTGTAGTATTTCTAAATCTCCATCGATGGCCTCCATCATAGGTCACGTGATTTGAAAGATGAGTACCTCCCGATTGTGTGTGATGAGTACCTCCCGATTGTGTGTGATGAGTACCTCCCCATTGTGTGTGATGAGTACCTCCCCATTGTGTGTGATGAGTACCTCCCCATTGTGTGCGATGAGTACCTCCCCATTGTGTGTGATGAGTACCTCCCCATTGTGTGTGATGCCCTTTAAGGATGAGATGAAATCTGTCAGATCTTATAAACCACTAATGGGACGGTTTTGCAGTGCCCTTCTTTCATCACCACCATAGCCGGGAGTACAATGGCCATGCAGACTCCACGGGAGACATGGTGTGCCTCATTCAACCGTTTTTGTAATCTGTGCACTATTACGTGTATGTCTACTTTCTTGACAATTTTAGTTTAAATAAATTGTGCATTATTTCACATTGAGCCATATGACCTAATTAATTGAAGGTCAAAACAAGTCCTGGTGAAAATGCTACAACAAGTTGGGGGAGGTCACATAGCACTTAAATTTCCCGGTTTAACTCCCCTTGAAACATAATGGGTAGCTCCCCTTGAAACATAATGGGTAACTCCCCTTGAAACATAATTTCAAGTCATTTATCTCTTTAAATCTTTATACTGCAAATTAGGTATTGATAAAAAAAAAATTCCCGCTACATGCGATGACAAGGTAAGCATTTTAATTATTCAAATAAACATAAATGGTGTTTTTGTACTTAAAATTTCACCCTTTATATGAAACTTTTTGCTAATATAAGTGAATAAAACTAGTCATTTGTTTTTAGTCTGAAACTTTTACATTACTTTACACCTCAAAGTGATTTGCGCAGAGGTACTTCACTGTCACTAATATCTCTTCAAACTGGTACAATATTACTTCAACGTAACAAATATCTCTTCATACTGGTGCAATATTACTTGACTGTAACGAATATCTCTTCAAACTGGTACAATATTACTTGACTGTAACTAATATCTCTTCAAAACGGTACAATATTACTTGACTGTAACAAATATCTCTTCAAACTGGTACAATATTACTTGACTGTAACTAATATTTCTATTTAGGTATACTAAAGTACTTCACTTCACCGGACTACATCAACATCTGAAACTATATCACTAAGTCTCGATACAGTTCAAGCAGTGAAGAGAAAAAAATAAATCTTTTCAACTTTACAGTACAGCCATTCCCTGGAATGTTTGCGGTCCAGTAGCTCCTTAATGTCTTAGTATTTACGATCTTAGATCTACAATTAACGCCTATATATAAAAAAAAAAACTACATCAAAAAGTGGTTTGTCTAAAAAAAAAAACAGGGGAATGGGGAGATCATTCGGAATTCATCACATGTTCTCTCAGTCAGATTTGCATTATCTACCCTTCCCCACTTTGAAAGTACACAGAGCGGTACATAATTATGATTGACAACAATAAAGTTTTAAAAGGAAAAGATGTTTATCAACGGGAAACAATTTAGGTGGAGAAATTGATACAAGTGGAGCCATCACGTCCTCGGGGCACGTACACACACACACACGCAAACACGCACATACACAAACACACACACACACACACACACACACATACACACATTGCATTCACTGGCTGGGAAAGATTGGATTTGATAGGATTGTGCAAAGCTTCTAGATGGGATCAGAGACGTACCTTAATGGCTTCAAATACCAAACTTAATGGGACTTTCTCAAAGGTATTGTTTAAATGGCAATACACAATCACTGATGTCAAATAACACAATAACAACAAATAACAAAATACCAGTACATTTCTTTCTCTTATTTACTAACGGTACATTAAGCAAAAACAAGACAGTAACTTGACGATTCCATTTGGTAGAATTTCTCGAAAACCGAGCCATTTAATCACAAAATAAAATTGTGCTTAACAAAAGAACAGAGAAAGGTAATTTTTAATAGTGTTGTATAGCAATGGATCTCAAATGTTTGTTTTTAGGGAGGTCTCTGGATTTAGAATATGAAAAGAATGGATTGGGGGGGGGGATTTTATAAAGTTATTTCCCTATAACTGTTATATATATATATATATAAATATATATAGAGAGAGATGACAGACAGACAGACAGATAGATAGATAGATAGATAGATAGATAGATAGATAGATAGATAGATAGATAGATAGATAGATAGATAGATAGATAGATAGATAGATAGATAGATAGATAGATAGATAGATAGATAGATAGATAGATAGATAGATAGATAGATAGATAGATAGATAGATAGATAGATAGATAGATAGATAGATAGATAGATAGATAGATAGATAGATAGATAGATAGATAGATAGATAGATAGATAGAATGATTTATAAAAACTAAATGCATTCTCTAGAAACGTTTTTCAGACACCAACGATTGACTCTTACATCGATTGACTCTTACATCGATTGACTCTTACATCGTCTACAAAGAAGAATGCACAACGGTTTTAGAGCAGAGGCCGGCAATCTTCTGACCTCAGGGACCACTAAATTTGTTGGCTTTATTCCCACGGACCACTAAATGTGTTGGCTTTCTTCACACGGACCACTAAATTTGTTGGCTTTATTCACACGGACCGCTAAATTTGTTGGCTGTATTCCCATGGACCACTAAATTTGTTGGCTTTATTCCCACGGACCACTAAATTTGTTGGCTTAATTACCACGGACCACTAAATATGTTGATATAAAGATAGCTTGAAGTATATCCTTACAACTTTAGAACCTTTGATAAGTTGGAAAATTCCGTTTAATTATTTAAGTTTAAAAGTTCCAACGGCCAGGGCCATATTTATATATTTTGTAAAATTAAAAGTTAAGATCTTTGTTTGGTAGAAAAAGGTTAAAAATACAAGTCAGATTTTATAGAATTTATAGTGACCCAAGTTGGGTTAATTTGATAATTTACATCCGAAATACATTAACATTAGGCTGAGAAAAGTGTTCTAATTATGGAAATGAGTTAGAAAGGGGTAGAGGGGCCAATCAGAAGAGTTGGGGCCTTAGCATCATGGGACGGCTTAATTTAGTTGCAATTAATAGACAAGAAGTAACAGAAGTGTATTTTGTAAAAGTGTATTTACCTTAATCCTTCTGGACAGCTGTATACTTAAAGAGAAGATACAGTTGCAAGTTATATTATGTACGAGGTTACAGAGGCAAATTCTAATCTATTGATATTGTGCACCAAGTTACAGAGTGCATTTTGATCAAGTATTTCTGCTTCAACCCTTTGGGACGTTGAATTTTTTGTTTCAGGGCCTTTGTGAATATTGTTGTATACGATTCTATTTCATGTATGTTTTTATCTTTGAAATTCATATAACACACGTTATTAAATTCGTGGTACTTTGCCTCATTCATGGTGTGTTTTCTGTGAGATAAGATGTGCAACTAAATTGAACACTACCACAGGTGAACTGTAATAATATAGACAACACAACAGACCAAAGAAAAGAACACATCTTCAGCATATCAGATAATAATAAATTAAAATATAGCATTACAGTTGTCTTTATTCCCGCGAACTAATTTCATCTTGTTGGAGTTTGGTGAGTTTAGATTTTCTTGTTGGAGTTTGTGGTGAGTTTAGATTTTCTTGTTGGAGTTTGTGGTGAGTTTAGATTATCTTGTTGGAGTTTGTGGTGAGTTTAGATTTTCTTGTTGGAGTTTGTGGTGAGTTTAGATTTTCTTGTTGGAGTTTGTGGTGAGTTTATATTTTCTTGTTGGAGTTTGTGGTGAGTTTAAATTTTCTTGTTGGAGTTTGTGGTGAGTTTAGATTTTCTTGTTGGAGTTTGTGGTGAGTTTAGATTTTCTTGTTGGAGTTTGTGGTGAGTTTAGATTTCTTGAAAGGAGAACCACTGGTCATACCCTGAGGTTATGAATTAATGGATAAATAAAAACTAATAAATGCAATAAACGTGTCAAATGTGTAATTCATGGTTTCTGTAAACAGCACACACACACACACACACATATACTTTAAACTAAAATAAATCGTAAGCATGATATGTACAAATGGCGGAGAGATAATTTTACTATTTAGATACAAAACAAAAAAAACATCGATATCGTTTTTAGTCGATATATTCTGTAGTCGATATAGCCTGTAGCCAATATAGTATGTAGTCGATATAGTCGGTAGTCGATATAGTCTGGGATATAGTTAGGGATACATATCTTGCACAGTGTTTTGTATTTGGGGAAACATATCTTGCAAAGTGTTTTGTATTTGGGATACAGATCTTGCACAATGTTTTGTATTTAGGGATATATATTTTGCACAGTGTTTTGTATTTGGGGAAACATATCTTGCAAAGTGTTTTGTGTTTGGGTAAACATATCTTGCAATGTGTTATGTATTTGGGATACTGATTTTGCACAGTGTTTTGTATTTGGGGATACAGCTCTTGCAAAGTGTATTTGGGGATACAGATCTTGCACAGTGTTTTGTATTTGGGGATACAGATCTTGCACAGTGTTTTGTATTTGGGGATACATATCTTGCACAGAGTTTTGTATTAAAATGTTAAAGCTGATAGAATTAAAAGTTTGTACAAAACATAAGTCCATCAATATTTCTGTTGTTTACACAGTCTGTTCTTTACTTATGATGATACAGAGACAAAAAAAATTGAAGTAGTTTAAATAGGACATGTTAAATACATAATGAAAGGTAACTGTTCCACCATTCTATTATTACCAAGTAAGATCTAGAAGAAATGCCAGCAAGAGAATATTTGAATCAATCCGTATCTAATCCTGTACGGCTATCACCGCGTCCTATTTATACGCAAACATAAAGGTTTTATACATACCTAATTCGACGTAACGTGACGGACATCCGCCATTAATGGTGTAACTATAGACGCCTTGAAAAGAGATGCGTTTGGTACAGAGAGTACGTAACCAAATCTCTATGTCTCGTCGCCCTTGCACGAAACTAAACTATATAGTGTCAACGGTTAAACAAAACTCCACCAGCTTAAATGCAGTCACCCTAAACGGAAGTCAGCTGGAAGAAGTAGAGTCCTTTACTTATCTGGGTAGCATCATAGATCAGCAGGGTGGAACAAACAAGAGCCGCCTTTATCCAGCTCAAGAACATTTGGAACTCCAAAGAGCTGTCCCTGAACACCAAATTTCGCCTGTTCAATACCAATGTAAAGTCAGTCCTACTGTATGGAATTGAGACCTGGAGGATTACGAAGACCACCACTAAAAGAGTCCAGACCTTTATCAACAACTGCTTTAGGAAAGTTCTTCAAATACCTGACACTATTACCAATGCCAGCCTTTTAGAACGAACCGGCCAATCCTCAATGGAAGAAGAGATCAGGAAGAGGAGATGGGGCTGGATATGCCACACATTACGAAAGCCGGCAAGTAACATCACTAGGCAAACATTGAGATGGAATCCTCAAGGAAAAAGAAAAGAGAGGCCGGTCAAGAAACACCTGGAGGCAAGAATTTGAAGCAGACATCACCAGGATGGGGTTCAGCTGGAAGCAGCTGGAGAGAATGGCCCAGGACAGAAGTCGCTGGAGATCTTTAGTTGGTGGCCCATACTCCGATAGGAGTGACGGGCAATGATGATGATGATGTTAAAACTGTTGCTCTATATTGGGATAAAAGGCGATCATTCTAGTGTACCACAGTAAGGGAATGCTATTTAGATCAAACCAATAGAAATTATATTTTTTAGACAACTACATTTCTGATTAGGCTAGCATTGGGGCTGACAAACAGCGACTGACAGGCAACTGGTCACTCTGCATCCAGGTCAAGTCAGTTAAGATGACAGACCACAAGGTGTTCAATTCAGTGGAGATGACAGACCACAAGGTATTCAAGTCAGTCAAGCGTTAAAGTTTATCAGACATAGCTAGATAAATCTTTGAACTGTATTGCTGTAGTGACAGTTTTATGAAATGTGTGGATACAAGACACCTGTATAAACTGTGTGGCTATAGTGACTTCTCTTTGAACTGTGTGGCTATAGTGACTTCTCTTTGAACTGTATGGCTATAGTGACTTCTCTTTGAACTGTGTGGCTATAGTGACTTCTCCTCTAGAAGTCTAACGTCCCATACTACCTGTATGTTTGTTGTCAAAAAGAACCGTTTGAATTATGGAAAGGAAAATGTGTCGATTTGTTTTGGACACCACTTAACGAAAAGTACAAACTGAATTTAACTTCTGATTTTTATCTTATTTTTTAAATGTCGACAAAAAAAATTCATTTTTGTTTGGTCTGTTTTCTTGGGATAATGTTAAATTAAGTTTAATGTAAATGCATTATTTAAATATACACCTGTTTCTTATGTATATAAGCCTAATCCAAACCATTGATATGAAGATATCTATCGATTAATTTATTCCATCAGCCCTTTTTTAAAATTTCGTGTAACACAAAGAACATCATTCTAACAAAGAACATCATTCTAACAAAGAGCATCATTCTAACAAAGAACATCATTCTAACAAAGAAATAGAATAATGGTTCTCAAACTGTTTGCGATCTACTAAGAAACCTGTTCAGTATTTGCGTTCAACTAGTAAAGAAAAAAGAAAGTATGAAAAAAATCTAAAATGTTCAAATAACGACTTTAATTAAGGCCGAAACAATGCAAAGTTGTACGTGTCAAACAAAATAATATACTGAAACCATAGATATATACGACAAGACTGAAACATGCCTCCCATTTGTATAGCGGCCATCTTTGAAAAATTGTTAACATTTATGTAAAGATCATAGCAAACACATTTTTTCATCAAATGGAAAATATTACTGGAGTTTTTAGAAATAAAAATTGCAATAACCACGCCCAAAGATAAAGATTTTTTTTTTCATTCTTGTCATTGGGGTTGACAAAATACTGTTGCACCCGAGTAGGAGATAGGCACGGCACTCCAAAATATTTTAAACAATGAGATTTCAACTATTTTATCGTTATTTCTTGGTGCACCCCCTGAAGTAACCATCCAAACTTTATGCGACCCATTTCAAATTAGATCGAGACCCACGCTTTGTGAATCACAGAAACTAAAACACATGGGGGGGGGGGGGGTGACACTAATTCTAAGATACATACTGATAGGGAGTTTCAGACCTAGGACAAAATGTTCATATAAACTACACAATGTTCATATAAACTACAAAATGTTCATATAAATTACAAAATGTTCATATAAATTACAAAATGTTCACATAAATTACAAAATGTTCATATAAATTACAAAATGTTCACATAAATTACAAAATGTTCATATAAATTACAAAATGTTCATATAAATTACAAAATGTTCACATAAATAACAAAATGTTCATATAAATTACAAAATGTTCATATAAATTACAAAATGTTCACATAAAGTACAAAATGTTCACATAAATTATAAAATGTTCATATAAATTACAAAATGTTCATATAATTTACCATTTAATAAGGGAAAAAACACTTAATGTTATACAATTAATTCACCTTATCATAGTATTGAAAAGTAATAAAACAATTAGGTCAAAATAATATTAAGATTCACTGAAGTATCAACAACTGGTCCCCCCCCCCATGCTGACTTTAGTTGAGGTATACATAGAACGTATAATGATCATTCACGTCTCCATATGTTCCTTTCACTATTCCACAAACTCCGTTTTTCCCCTTCAGCTCTCACATCCTATTCGTACGTGTATATCACGTAATAAAGTTATCCTCGCAACAGGTAGCATATACAATCTCTCTACAGGTAGCACATTCAGTCTCTCTACAGGTAGCACAGTCAATCTCAATGGATCTCTGTCGATGTTCTTTCATTATTGAGACACGGGAGGGGGGAGGGGATTGTGGGGGGGGGTCAAGAGAAAAAAGTCTTTTGATGTACGTCGATCAAATCAATTTACGTCAGTTCGAGTGCCGCGAAGCCGTACCGAGCTTGTTTACACGGGGCTATTTACACTTGTAATCTATACAATGACTACATACGGATAGATACAACTGGCTCCCTGGCCCGAGTGGTAATAATGTCATTAGGGGCAATAGAACCAGCAGTGCTACCTGATGGGTTTGAATGCCAGTTTGAGCCTAAAGAACTCAGATGATTAACATTGAATTGTATAATACCTAAAATGCCATGTTAAGTCAAGGTATGCATTGTGTGTGTTTTGATCAGCTCTAAGCTCTATTTGTTCAGTTGCCAGCTGAACACCATGTCTACCAGAAAATGATCTACACCTACACTGAACACACATCATACTATAACGCTGATATAAACAGATAATCATGAGTTGTTTTAATGGTAGAATGTTATGTTGGCTTGTTTTAATTACACTAACACTAACAAACTTCAATGTAGTCAGTATCATCAGCTTATTAAAATATTAAAACTTCCCATTAATTGGGGAGGGGGTAAAGTAAAAATATAGTAGAAACGTGATTATTAGGGAATGGCGCATCATAGAACTATGTTTAGTGGATCTATCATAGAATAGAAATATGTTTAGTGGATCTATCATAGAACTATGTTTAGTGGATCTATCATAGAACTATGTTTAGTGGATCTATCATAGAACTATGTTTAGTGGATCTATCATAGAACTATGTTTAGTGGATCTATCATAGAACTATGTTTAGTGGATCTATCATAGAATAGAAATATGTTTAGTGAATCTGACATAGAACTATGTTGAGTAGATCTATCATAGAATAGAAATATGTTTAGTGGATCTATCATAGAACTATGTTTAGTGGATCTATCATAGATTAGAAATATGTTTAGTGAATATATCATAGAACTATGTTTAGTGGATCTATCATAGAAATATATTTAGTGGATCTATCATAGAACTATGTTTAGTGGATCTATCATAGAACTATGTTTAGTGCATCTATCATAGAATAGAACTATGTTTAGTGGATCAATCATAGAACTATGTTTAGTGGATCTATCAGAGAACTATGTTTAGTGGATCTATCATAGAACTATGTTTAGTGGTTCTATCATAGAACTATGTTTAGTGGATCTATCATAGAATAGAACTATGTTTAGTGGATCTATTATAGAACTATGTTTAGTAGATCTATCATACAAATATGTTTAGTGGATCTATCATAGAACTATGTTTAGAGGATCTGTCATAGAACTATGTTTAGTGGATCTATCATAGAAATATGTTTAGTGGATCTATCATAGAACTATGTTTAGTGGATCTATAATAGAAATATGTTTAGTGGATCTATTATAGAAATATGTTTAGTGGATCTATCATAGAACTATGTTTAGTGGATCTGTCATAGAAATATGTTTAGTGGATCTATCATAGAACTATGTTTAGTGGATCTGTCATAGAAATATGTTTAGTGGATCTATCATAGAACTATGTTTAGTGGATCTATCACAGAACTAAGTTTAATGGATCTTTCATAGAACTATGTTTAGTGGATCTATCATAGAACTATGTTTAGTGGATCTATCATAGAATAGAAATATGTTTAATGGATCTATCATAGAACTATGTTTAGTGGATCTATGATAGAATAGAAATATGTTTAGTGGATCTATCATAGAACTATGTTTAGTGGATCTTTCATAGAACTATGTTTAGTGGATCTATCATAGAACTATGTTTAGTGGATCTATCATAGAACTATGTTAATGGATCTATCATAGAACTATGTTTAGTGGTTCTATCATAGAACTATGTTTAGTGGATCTATCATAGAATAGAACTATGTTTAGTGGATCTATCATAGAATAGAAATATGTTTAGTGGATCTATCATAGAACTATTTTTAGTGGATCCATCATAGAACTATGTTTAGTAGATCTATCATAGAAATATGTTTAGTGGATCTATCATAGAATTATGTTTAGAGGATCTGTCATAGAAATATGTTTAGTGGATCTATCATAGAACAATGTTTAGTGGATCTGATATAGAAATATGTTTAGTGGATCTATCATAGAAATATGTTTAGTGGATCTATCATAGAAATATGTTTAGTGGATCTATCATAGAACTATGTTTAGTAGATCTATCATAGAACTATGTTTAGTGGATCTATCATAGAAATATGTTTAGAAGATCTATCATAGAGCTATGTTTAGTGGATCTATAATAGAAATATGTTTAGTGGATCTATCATAGAACTATGTTTAGTGGAGAATCCTGTTACTCTTGAGAAAAGCTAGGTACGATAAGAACAGGATTGTCTCCCCCTCCCAATCCCTTTTTTAAATGAAACAAATAGAATGAATTTTATGGAATTATGAAATATCTATTTATAGTAGCTATATGTGTGCAACATTAATAAAGTGAGAATTTAAAGAGCCATGAGTGACTATTAGCGGATAGTTTCAAGAAATAAAAACATAATACAGTTAGACAAGGTTAGCTTGACACACAGTAAACTGAAGCAGTCCAGACATGAGGTGAGCTCGTCTTATTAAAATACAAACTGGTTTCATGATGGGCGTAGTTTACGTCTAACATGCTGAACACAAGCAGAATGTGACATGCTGAACACATGCATAATGTGACATGCCATAACACAAGCAGAATGTGACATTCCTTAACACAAGCAGAATGTGACATGCCATAACACAAGCAGAATGTGGCATGCCATAACACAAGCAGAATGTGACATGCCATAACACAAGCAGAATGTGACATGCCATAACATAAGCAGAATGGGACATGCTGTGACCAAAGTAGAAATGGCACAACAGTTGTTGGTTTGTTTATTTTATCCTCATGATGTGACATATTTCTCTATCATGTGACAGAAGTAATTTGTACACACGTCATGTTACCTGCCTGGGCACATTAGACAACGGCTGTGTCACCATCAAAGGTGACGGTGATTAAACATCAGATGCCTCCCATCGCGACCAACAAAAAATAAAATGAATGCCCCTCCCTTTGTTTTAAAATATATCACTCCCCGGGCAGTGCCGTCGTAAACGTCTGGTGGGGAGAGAGGGGGCGAGTGTAATGGCCGCATGTTAATGATTTAAGTCTTATTATTTCAAGAGTGAATCTTACGTTGCAACAGTTTCGTTTGTTCTGGGCTCATAAAACTGATTATTGCCTCTCTGTCATTAAGTTCTTTTAAATTCCCTGACACCCACCCACTTATCTGAGGCGTGACCCACCCAAGCAGGGGCGTGCAGTATATTTTCTCAATATGAAATAAACCTACGACATGTCGCCCCTTATTGTTTTGCAAGTAAATTGACTTTTTGTTGTTAATGCCCCCTCCCCTCCTTCATGTGGCCTGCCTGTAGCATGGCACGGTCCTACGCCCACGTTACTTAAACCTTATCACGTGTGACTATAAAGGTAAGACTAGTACTTAACTCGATTCAGTCAGGTAATTAACCGTGTTACAGCACACACCAGGTAGTTATGGTTAACGTGACACAATAAAAACTTTACACCTAGACTTTTCACATCACAACACAATGCCTAAAACAACACAATGCCTAAAACAGCACAATGCCTAAAACAACACAATGCCTAAAACAGCACAATGCCTAAAACAGCACAATAAATGTGACCCTCCTGTACAGATTCAACTTGTAATTTATTTCTACATCTTGAGTTACGGCCTGCTTACATAGTAAGTCTGATTCAGATTAAATAGTAAGTCTGATTCAGATTAAATAGAAAGTCTGATTCAGATTAAATAGTAAGTCTGATTCAGATTACATAGTAAGTCTGATTCAGATTAAATAGTAAGTCTGATTCAGATTACATAGTAAGTCTGATTCAGATTACATAGTAAGTCTGATTCAGATTAAATAGTAAGTCTGATTCAGATTACATAGTAAGTCTGATTCAGATTAAATAGTAAGTCTGATTCAGATTAAATAGTAAGTCTGATTCAGATTAAATAGTAAGGATAATGAAATAAAATTCGTTTTAAAAGTCAACCTAGTAAAAAAAAAAAAACTTTTACGATAATTGGAAAAAATAGTTTTTTCTATATAATTGTAAAAAAGTAGAATTTGAGTATGCGTTTTAATGGTCGAATGGTTCAGTAATAAGCATGAGAATATGGTTGTTGGGGCTCGAATCCCATTCACGGTATCTTTTGTTTTTAACTTTAAAAATATGAATAAGCTGTAAAAAGAAGGGGAAAATTCACAATTTCTTTCTTGACATAAAATAAATAGAGTCATATAATAACATTAATCTATTTTTGATTAACTAAGTTGAGCTATGTATGATTAACTCAGAGTTGATCTTTGTATGATTAAATCAAAGTTGAGCTGTGTATGATTAACTCAAAGTTGATCTATGTATGATTAACTCAAAGTTGATCTATGTATGATTAACTCAAAGTTGATCTATGTATGATTAACTCAAAGTTGATCTATGTATGATTAACTCAAAGTTGATCTATGTATGATTAACTCAAAGTTGATCAATGTATGATTAACTCAAAGTTGATCTATGTATGATTAACTCAAAGTTGAGCTATGGTCTGTCTCTATGCAAAGTCTTGCCGGGTAGCCTACAGCGTGTACAGTCTAAATATACATTCTAATTTCATACAACCCGAAAATGAGAAAACTCTAAATCAAACTTTTTTGTCACAAATGAAATTTCGCCGCGGGATCAGAATGTTTTGCTGGAATTAAATGATCTAACCGACTCTAACCGTTATTGTGACTTTCTGAGTACACTTTCCCAGTGCTCCGCCTCTTTTAACGTCACTAGTTTGACGGCTGGATAGTGAAGTCGATATTGAACTCGACTCACATGTTAAGGGTACAGGGTTCAACCCCCGGTATAGCCAAAATACTTGTAGTGGAGATGGGCGCCACCAAGTCTATAATATAGCCCACAGAAAGGAAGTTTGAAAGCACATCTGTTGATGTGTCAGTTCGTCCCCCCCCCTCCAACGACCACATCAGTTAAGGGAATTAAAACAAATCAGATTCCAACGTAGATAAAAAGTTCTAGCTCGATAACGTCTATTATTTTAATCAAAAAAATGGGACACCGCCCTGCAGTGTTTAGGGAATAAATTAAATAAACTGGCATACATAATTTATCTGCAGTCTTTTTTAACCATTTAAAAATCGTACATTATCATATTGCTGAAACAAAATATTATTTTTTTAAGCTATTATTTTTTTTCCAATAATAGTACATGTACATTTGTTCACTTATACCGCACCTGACACTAAAACTATATATTGCAAACAGATTAATTTTTGGTTTCAATGTTTACAGCTGGTTGGCATGTGCTGAATCTATTAATGAAATGGCACACCATTATTATATCAGTCTGGTGGTGATCTCACTCTGTGGCACACCATTATCATATCAGTTTGGTGGTGATCTCACTCTGTGGCACACCATTATCATATCAGTTTGGTGGTGATCTCACTCTGTGGCACACCATTATTATATCAGTCTGGTGATCTCACTCTGTGGCACACCATTATTATATCAGTCTGGTGGTGATCTCACTCTGTGGCACACCATTATTATGTCAGTTTGGTGGTGATCTCACTCTGTGGCACACCATTATTATATCAGTCTGGTGATCTCACTCTGTGGCACACCATTATTATATCAGTTTGGTGGTGATCTCACTCTGGGCACACCATTATTATATCAGTCTGGTGATCTCACTCTGTGGCACACCATTATTATATCAGTCTGGTGGTGATCTCACCCTGTGGCACACCATTATTATATCAGTCTGGTGATCTCACTCTGTGGCACACCATTATTATATCAGTCTGGTGATCTCACTCTGTGGCACACCATTATTATATCAGTCTGGTGGTGACCTCATTCTGGGCACACCATTATTATATCAGTTTGGTGGTGATCTCACTCTGGGCACACCATTATTATATCAGTCTGGTGATCTCACTCTGTGGCATACCATTATTATATCAGTCTGGTGATCTCACTCTGTGGCACACCATTATTATATCAGTCTGGTGATCTCACTCTGTGGCACACCATTATTATATCAGTTTGGTGGTGATCTCACTCTGTGTCACACCATTATTATGTCAGTTTGGTGGTGATCTCACTCTGTGGCACACCATTATCATATCAGTTTGGTGGTGATCTCACTCTGTGGCACACCATTATTATATCAGTTTGGTGGTGATCTCACTCTGTGGCACACCATTATTATGTCAGTTTGGTGGTGATCTCACTCTGTGGCACACCATTATTATGTCAGTTTGGTGGTGATCTCACTCTGTGGCACACCATTATTATATCAGTCTGGTGATATCACTCTGTGGCACACCATTATCATATCTGTTTGGTGGTAATCTCACTCTGTGGCACACCATTATTATATCAGTCTGGTGATCTCACTCTGTGGCACACCATTATTATATCAGTCTGGCGGTGATCTCACTCTGTGGCACACCATTATTATATCAGTCTGGTGATCTCACTCTGTGGCACACCATTATTATATCAGTCTGGTGGTGATCTCATTCTGGGCACACCATTATTATATCAGTTTGGTGGTGATCTCACTCTGGGCACACCATTATTATATCAGTTTGGTGGTGATCTCACTTTGTGGCACACCATTATTATATCAGTTTGGTGGTGACCTCACTCTGGGCACACCATTATTATATCAGTTTGGTGGTGATTTCACTCTGTGGCACACCATTATTATATCAGTTTGGTGGTGATCTCACACTATGGCACACCATTATCATATCAGTTTGGTGGTGATCTCATTCTGGGAACACAATTATTATATCAGTTTGGTGGTGATCTCATTCTGGGCACACCATTATTATATCAGTCTGGTGACCTCACTCTGGGCACACCATTATTATATCAGTTTGGTGGTGATCTCACTCTGTGACACACCATTATTATATCAGTCTGGTGATATCACTCTGTGGCACACCAGGGTGTTACTTACATTACTAACAAAGCTGTTAGTAACCTAAATTGTGTTGACTATTGCACACATGTACCGCAACAAGAGGTATCAACACCACAAGGTAGACAGATTAGTCAATGTAGTTTATTTTTAGTCTAATCGGTTCTTATCATTTATGAAAGTTTCTCTGAGAGTTGTCATAGTCATTTTATCGAGTGGGTGACAAGGAAAGACAACTCCATTTGAAATGAATCTTTCAATAATAACAATATACGTGTACTTTGTAAACCTTGAGATAGATTAGTGGTCTCCCTTAGCAGTTAACTATGCGTTCGCCCCCCCCACACCTTTTCCCCATCTCCAGTTCCCTAACTCTACGAGCTCAAAGTACATTATGTAAGACTACACGTTGACAGGTGTCTCGTCCAGTTAATTAATAATCACGTGGTTTCATTATTACGTTATGGCGGACAGACAATAAAAAATGTAAAGAGTTCAAGTGTCATAAGAAGTTCAAGGTCTTCTATTGAGATAAGTCTCGACGATTAAAAAATATATCAAAGAATGGGGGGGAAGAGGTGGGGGTCAATTTCAGCTTGATATATATGTATTAATGTAATGTAACTTGTGCAGACGACACATTTAAACTACAGACTCCAACATGTAGTGTAACTTGTGCAGACGACACATTTAAACTACAGACTCCAACATGTAGTGTAACTTGTGCAGACGACACATTTAAACTACAGACTCCAACATGTAGTGTAACTTGTGCAGACGACACATTTAAACTACAGACTCCAACATGTAGTGTAACTTGTGCAGACGACACATTTAAACTACAGACTCCAACATGTAGTGTAACTTGTGCAGACAACACATTTAAACAACAACTCCAACATGTAGTGTAACTTGTGCAGACGACACATTTAAACTACAGACTCCAACATGTAGTGTAACTTGTGCAGACGACACATTTAAACTACAGACTCCAACATGTAGTGTAACTTGTGCAGACGACACATTTAAACTACAGACTCCAACATGTAGTGTAACTTGTGCAGACGACACATTTAAACTACAGACTCCAACATGTAGTGTAACTTGTGCAGACGACACATTTAAACAACAACTCCAACATGTAGTGTAACTTGTGCAGACGACACATTTAAACAACAACTCCAACATGTAGTGTAACTTGTGCAGACGACACATTTAAACAACAACTCCAACATGTAGTGTAACTTGTGCAGACGACACATTTAAACAACAACTCCAACATGTAGTGTAACTTGTGCAGACGACACATTTAAACAACAACTCCAACATGTAGTGTAACTTGTGCAGACGACACATTTAAACAACAACTCCAACATGTAGTGTAACTTGTGCAGACGACACATTTAAACAACAACTCCAACATGTAGTGTAACTTGTGCAGACGACACATTTAAACTACAGACTCCAACATGTAGTGTAACTTGTGCAGACGACACATTTAAACAACAACTCCAACATGTAGTGTAACTTGTGCAGACGACACATTTAAACAACAACTCCAACATGTAGTGTAACTTGTGCAGACGACACATTTAAACTACAGACTCCAACATGTAGTGTAACTTGTGCAGACGACACATTTAAACAACAACTCCAACATGTAGTGTAACTTGTGCAGACGACACATTTAAACAACAACTCCAACATGTAGTGTAACTTGTGCAGACGACACATTTAAACAACAACTCCAACATGTAGTGTAACTTGTGCAGACGACACATTTAAACAACAACTCCAACATGTAGTGTAACTTGTGCAGACGACACATTTAAACAACAACTCCAACATGTAGTGTAACTTGTGCAGACGACACATTTAAACAACAACTCCAACATGTAGTGTAACTTGTGCAGACGACACATTTAAACAACAACTCCAACATGTAGTGTAACTTGTGCAGACGACACATTTAAACAACAACTCCAACATGTAGTGTAACTTGTGCAGACGACACATTTAAACAACAACTCCAACATGTAGTGTAACTTGTGCAGACGACACATTTAAACAACAACTCCAACATGTAGTGTAACTTGTGCAGACGACACATTTAAACAACAACTCCAACATGTAGTGTAACTTGTGCAGACGACACATTTAAACAACAACTCCAACATGTAGTGTAACTTGTGCAGACGACACATTTAAACAACAACTCCAACATGTAGTGTAACTTGTGCAGACGAAATATTTAAACAACAACTCCAACATGTAGTGTAACTTGTGCAGACGAAATATTTAAACAACAACTCCAACATGTAGTGTAACTTGTGCAGACGAAATATTTAAACAACAACTCCAACATGTAGTGTAACTTGTGCAGACGACACATTTAAACAACAACTCCAACATGTAGTGTAACTTGTGCAGACGAAATATTTAAACAACAACTCCAACATGTAGTGTAACTTGTGCAGACGAAATATTTAAACAACAACTCCAACATGTAGTGTAACTTGTGCAGACGACACATTTAAACTACAGACTCCAACATGTAGTGTAACTTGTGCAGACGACACATTTAAACTACAGACTCCAACATGTAGAGTAACTGGTGCAGACGACACATTTAAACTACAGACTCCAACATGTAGTGTAACATGTGCAGACGACACATTTAAACTACAGACTCCAACATGTAGTTTAACTGGTGCAGACGACACATTTAAACTACAGACTCCAACATGTAGTGTAACTGGTGCAGACGACACATTTAAACTACAGACTCCAACATGTAGTGTAACATGTGCAGACGACACATTTAAACTACAGACTCCAACATGCTGCATTTATTCACTTGATGGCACCCTCAATGGCGTAATTGGGAAGGGAGGGTGGGCCGTACGGGCGCCACTGACGCTCGTTTGTCCACTGCTGTCCCCCAGGTTTTTAATGAGGGTTGTCATAATTATGTAATTTGTTATGAAATGTTTGTATTAAAAAAACGGTTACAAAAATAAAGGTCAAGTTTAGAGTACAGGCCCGTATCTTGTGTTAACGGAATGGATCTTTCTCACATAGACCTTAGGGTCACTGGTTCGATCCAGAGATCGAGGACCAATGGATATTTCAGGTCATGGCTTAAGTCCCGCTATGTCTCCATGGTCAATGTACCCTCGGCTATGGTGGGGATGAAAGAAGGGCACCATAAAAACCGTACCATTAGTAGTTTATAGGATCTAACAGATTTCATCTCATCCTTACAGGGACTTCATACAAACACGAAGAAAAGCAAATCACATGACAGAGTTTGTAATTAAACCTATCCCGGACACACAGAGATGTTATCAGTGGACTGGATATTTTATTTGTGAATGATAGATGTTGTTCTCTTATGATTCTTTTCATTAGTGTAATTTGGTTTAGGGGAAAAGGGCTTAGCCCAAAGAAAAAGATAAAACTACGGTAATTTAAACTAATTACTGAAAAACTTACATGTCTGATGGCAGTCTGATGAATTAAGCACAAGTCATATAATATGTCAAAGAGTGAGTACATATAAGATGTCAAAGAGAGAGTACATATAAGATGTCAGATAGTGAGTTAAGTATATAAATATAAAACCAAAAACTTGATAACACACAATAGAGATTGTTGCTATATGTGATTTATGATTTTCACTTTCCTGATGTTTATAGCACTGTAATGATTTATTGATTTCACTTGGTGGTTTATGATTGCACAGTTGCATGACCTTTCAATATGACAAAGTTCCGGGAAAACCCAACGTTAAAAATATCTACCTTTTGACCTCATTGTTAAATTGTATTCATTAAATGGCATATAGAAAAAGAAAGAAAGGAAATATAGAAATGTAGACTATACTTATAACTTATAGAGAAAAATGAAAAAATATGAATATTGTAAGCAGTAGCTGGTTAGTATTTTAGACATAATAAATGGTGACATTAGAAGAGGAGGGGGAGGAGTCCTAGACAGAGGCGCCCAGATATGTTTGGAGCCTTGACAGAGGTATCTGAACGGTTCTTGCCACATTAGAAGAGTTTTTAAAGTTTCATATATATTTAGGCCCAATTATTTACGTCAGAAAGTTTCATTACTTCTTGTTACTTGTGTGATGATGGAATGTAATGAGACATATACAGATAAACTATACTGTCTGTGGTTTTACTAGCGATAAATTACAAACTCTCTCCTAAAAAAATAGTTTTATTAATTATCATGATTGTAAAAACATGCTCTTTATTTTCTTCTTCTGTTGTCTAGTAATGCAGCATGAATGTTCAATGAAATATGTAATTTTTATTCACTTACCTACACCGTGTTACCGAGAACATTAACAACATTAGCAATATTTACTCATTAAACAGATTTTTTTTGTGCTAAGATTTGAATCAATTTATATTACAATATACTTCGGTGCGTTTGTTTTTCGTCAATTCTGGATTGTAAGAATGTAACTTACTTTACTGTACATCACAGCAGGTGTCACCATTAAAATAATTAGACCGATACTAAAATTGGAAACATGGTAATCCTCAACGAATGCACACAACTGTGTCAAAGGTATCACTTACAGAAGTATCACTTCACTGACTAGAATATCACTGCAGAATGTGAAGTTCATCTTTACTTTGTAGAACTCACAAGAACACAACATAAAATAAAACTAAATATACAAACACTAGTACTATAAGGGTTCGACTGCAGGATGAACAGTGAATGACTGAACGTAAAGTCAGAATGGCTTTGAAAAAATAAACTTCGTTTGTCGCCAACCACCCAAAACACGTCGAACAGTCTACACTGCGTCTGTGATAGTTGAATAGAGGTTTTGTATCCTGCCAGTTCAATTCACTGTCGCGAGGGCAGGAGGGGCGCGGGAGGGGGGGGAGGTGGAGAGGGGAAGAGGTCTTCGCGTCTCCAGGTTAGATTGTTCATTCTACTTCATGATCTCTCCCCTCTCACTGCTGGAGGAGGGGGGGATGGGGAATGAGAAGAAGGTTTGGGTGGAGGATGGGCTGGTGATTTGGGAGGATGGAATTAGTGGGAGGTCACCTACGTTGGTAGCCTCCCCACCCTCATACTCCCCCCTCCCCGCCCACATGTTGCATTAGTAACAGTGACATTGTCAGGGGTGAAGGTAGAGGGGAGAAACGATGGAGACTAGCAGATGTCCTGATGTGATAAACACTGTAGCGATGTTTTGATTGTAAAGCACTGACTCCTTACAGTATATGGCGACGGCGGATGACCGAGTGGTGTAGATGCTCGACTGTCAACCAGTGCCGACCCAAGGGATTTGGGAGGCCCGGGGTCTTGGCCTCTTTGGGAGCCCCTGAATTTTGAAATTCGACACCATGACATGAGATAATGTACTTAATATTTAATGTAAAAAAATGTGGGGTCCCCCCTCAAGCTGGGGGCCGGGGTACTTTCGAATTGGGACCCCCACCCTAGGTACGCCTCTGCTTTCAACCTGAGAGTCCTGGGTTCGATCTTCGGTGAGAACCATGGGCATATATCTAGGTCCTTGTAAGATTTGGTCAAATGTCCACCAGGTTCGCCCAGCTTTAAATGGGTACAAGACTTAAGTTAGGAATTAAAGGCGGCTTGGCATTGTGCTAACCATGACATCCCTTTACATGTGGAGGTTACATAAACATATGAATAATACACTTCATCTGCCTCGATGGCTTTCAGACAGGGCGCATTTTAACGGATGCTTGCGAGCCCCTCTTCTATATTTTACATTAACAACTAATAATTTAAATTTAATTTGCTGGGCCCCTGCCAAGCGCGTGGCCCGATTCGCAACAATTGACCACATCGGCCTAAGACCGGCCCTGTGCGTTAACAAATGTAAATTTAATTATGAAATGTAAAGAGTGTGACAGTTGTCAAGTTTTACCCTCGACTTATGCGCGGGTCATAACATATTTCGTAATTTTTGGCTTTAAATTACTATCGACTTATCTGCAATATCGACTTATACGCGAGTATCTACGGTACAGTAATATGCTGCCCGTCGAGTGTCACACCCTGGAGGAAAGGGGGGGGGGAATAAGTAGAAATAAGGGCAACAATGTGGCTATAGAGATAAATGGTGGTGTGGATGAGACCATGTGGCTATAGAGATAAATGGTGGTGTGGATGAGACCATGTGGCTATAGAGATAAATGGTGGTGTGGATGAGACCATGTGGCTATAGAGATAAATGGTGGTGTGGATGAGACCATGTGGCTTTAGAGATAAATGGTGGTGTGGATGAGACAATGTGGCTTTATAGATAAATGGTGGTGTGGATTAGACAATGTGAATTGACAATAATAAATAGTATTGTTTACGAAATGTATACACACCTATAGGTGTAATTGTGAATAGCGTACATATTGTGGAAACTGGGAAACACTGAAACGTAATGTTGTGGATATATGCAGTGTACACATTTGGATATACAGATAATTGGTGTTGTGAAAATATACAGTGTACACATTTGGATATACAGATAATTGGTGTTGTGAATATATACAGTGTACACATTTGGATATACAGATAATTGGTGTTGTGGATAATATAACTGTACTGATATATTGAACGGTGTTAGGGGCCATCCATAAAAGACGTCCACACAAAGGGGGGGAGGGGGGTTCAGCAAAAAGTGGACTAAGGTGGACATGGGGGGGGGGTTCAGGACAGAGTGGATGTCCACAATGTATTGTTTTTGCATAAATTTACTGCAAAAAATTCCAGTTTAATGACAAAAGAAGTTGCATCGCCTTTCATTTGACCGGAAACGAAAACGTTCAGCCCGAGCAGACATGAAAGAAGCATTGCTATTACTTGTTTCAGAAAATCCCACTGCAGCAAAAAAGCTCAAAAAGTTCACTAGGAAGAAGCTTGGCCGACCTTGTATTGAAAGCGATCAATCTGACTTGCTGAAGTCAATAGTCGACATTGTGTCTGCGAGTGGAGCTGCTGATGACCGTCGACGCAGCGAATTGATCCGTTCATGTAAAACGCTTGATGATCTACATTCAGAGCTGTTAAGTCTTGGTTTTAACCTAAGCTGATCTGCAACTTATCTTCGTCTTCTACCACGCAACTATATGACTGCTGAAGGTAAGCGCCACATAACTACCGTTCCAGTAAAACTTATCAAAGCTGCCAACAATTTGCGCAAAGAGCACATAGATGCCCATTTTGCAACATCAGCTATAGCTTATTTGAAAGATTTGGCAGTATTGATGGGCAGTCAGTGCACATTCTTTCTTAGCCAGGACGACAAGGCTAGAGTTCCTTTGGGCCTTCCAGCTGCATCAAAACAGGCACCACTTCTAATGCATCTGGAATATCGTATCCATTTGCCTGACCATGATTGGGTTGTGGCAGATAGGCATAAACTAATACCTTCAGTTTATGCTGCATGTATTATCAAGGATGGCAGTGTGACCTATTCTGGACCAACATCTATATCAATAAGGAATGGTAAACAGGACTCCAGTACTGCTGCCTCACATGTTGCGGATTTTGATGTACTTGTCTCTCAGGATATTTTCAAGAATGTGGCATGTACAAATGGTGGATTAGTAAAGCCTATAGTTATTATTACTGTTGACGGAGGCCCAGACGAGAACCCACGTTATTCAAAAACATTGAACGCTGCATATAAATTGTTTACCAAGCACAATCTGGATGCTTTTTTTTATAGCCTGTCATGCCCCGGGTCACAGTACCTACAACGCGGTAGAACGACGAATGACCCCATTGTCTCATGACCTGTCAGGCCTCATTCTTCCTCATGATCATTTTGGGTCCCATTTGGATGCAAACGGTAAAACTATAGACCAAAACCTGGAAAAAGCAAACTTTAAAAAGGCTGGAGAAATACTCGCTGAAGTTTGGAGTCAGGCTGTCATTGATGGCTATGATGTGCATGCACAGTATGTTGAACCAAGCAGCAAAAGCACATTTCTTCCATCTCCCTCTGTGAATTGGTGTTGGAATCATGTCCAACAGTTTCAATATTTTCTGCAGATCATCAAATGTAATGATGTAACGTGCTGTGGAGCAAGACGAACCAACTATAATGAACTATTTCCCAAACGTTTCATTCCAGCTCCTGTACCTTTTGTTAGTCGTGAAGCAGGCGTCATGGCTGCAGCTATTGGGAGTAGTAGTGGTACTTATGGATCACTGTTTCAGAGGCTTGCACTGATTGGTCTGGAGCCCGATCACAGTTACAGTAGCATGCCTTTTGATCTCTATTGTCCATCAGTGGCTGGAAAAATTCCCAAGCGAATGTGTTTCTGCGGCAAATACTTCCCATCACAGGTGGCAATGAAAAAACATAAGGTCGTCCATTACAATATTCCTGTTTGTGAACATGATGAGGCAGAAGTATCAGACAAGGAGATTGAACCAGAAATTGAAAATTCACCAACAGATGTAGTCATCATACGAAATATGTTTGAACGGCTGCAATCGGAATTTCAATCCCGCTGAATAATTGTGGTTTAATGCTTTGCATTTTTAAATTATAATTCAATAAAATGTTTTTAAACAGTAATTTTTTTCATATTGAGAATTTTGAATTTCTGAAAAAAATGTTTGTAAATATGTTCTCTTTATATTGTTTCAATTCTCACAATTTAAAAATTCGAAATATTCATTAATTCATGTTCGGTAAATTTTATGTTTTGGACGTCCACAAGTGGGGGGGGGGGGAGGGGGGTCCAGTCAAAAGTGGACAAATGTGGACAAGGGGGAGGGGGGGTAAAAAATAGCAAAAAATTGGTGGACGTCTTTTATGGATGGCCCCTTATGGCGTATGCACGACTTGGTCACGACACAATAGATCACAACACAATAGATCACGACACAATAGATCACAACACAATAGATCAAAACACAATAGATCAATGTATAACTCGATGATCATCTCCGCCATTGTTATCATTCCAAAATATGTCAATGAATTAAAGGCTTGGTAAATAAAAATATGTCAAGCAAACTTATTCTCTCCCCCCCCCCTCTCTCTCTCTCTCTCTCTCTCTCTCTCCATCCATCTATCTTATTATATATATATATATATATATATATATATATATATATATACTGTCTATAATATACAATAGATACAATACAATAAATGCTTGAATCATATTTTTCTCTAGGATGTGAACGTTTTCCAACTTTATCTTTTATGAATGTTTTATCACTGAACTCTGTCCACAACTGGTCACCTCCCGGTCATTTTTATAGATCTGTTATTACATCCGCCCTTTGTGTAACGTATCAGTGTCAAGGTATTACCTGTGTACTAAACACGGACTAAACAACAGTCCATAGCTGGCCAGGGTCAATGAGAAGGTCGACCACCAGACAGAGCCCGTGACGTATCTGTGTCAAGACATTTGACCGCAAGGACTCGGGTAATGAAAGTCACGTGGTTGTTGGCACTTACAGCATTGAAGGTAATGTACACCGTACTGACACCACTGGAGGACACAGTCACTTGAAGGTAATGTATACCGTATTGACACCACTGGTGGACACAGTCACTTGAAGGTAATGTACACCGTATTGACAACACTGGAGAACACAGTGGAGGATTAAAGAGTGACCAGACAATGAACGACTCCTCTTGGAAATTCCGAACATTATATATGACACCCAACTTTTACTTTTGTAATTAAATGTAGAAGTAGACTACTACTTCAGAAGTATTTCAAAGAGAATTCATTGTTTATTATATTAGTCATACTAGTTTGTAACTCGCCTTTTTACACAGAGTATGAATCTAAACAGATATGACATTTCTTTTTAAACTAATTGCTAATGGGTTACAAAATATGTTTTTTTTTTTCGAAAATGCTCTATTGTCCCCGTTTTGTCTGTCTGTCTGTCTGTCCGTCATCACCCTAGATCTCAAAAACCATAAGTCCTAGACCCATGATGTATATATCATTTTGTATGTCTTGGCCTGCCAAAAAATGACTTTGGTCCATTTCGCGATCTGACCTCTGAGGGCCGAAAAGGAGGCGTATTAAGTACCGTTTTTTACTATATAAGCTATATTAACAAAAGGAGCGCCCTATATCTAAGCAACCATAAGTCCTAGACCCATGATGTATATATCATTTTGTAGGTTTTGGCCTGCCAAGTGTACATCAAAAGTCCATTTTGCGATCTGACCTCTGAGCGCCGAAAAAGGAGGCGTTTTAAGTACCGTTTTTGCTTATATTTTAAATATAAAAAGTAAAAGCTAATCAAAGGGGCGTAATCATTATTTATTTTTGTAACAGTTATTCAACATGATTACTTCCCTCTCTATTTATCGTAACCGTAGCCACTGCTTACATGAAAATGCTCTAAAATGTCCTTTGTCCGAAACGGAAAAGACTTAAATTGCTTGTTTTTCTAAAGGCTGTGTGTGGCAGTATTAGCTGTGTGTGGCAGTAATAGCTGTGTGTGGCAGTAATAGCTGTGTGTGGCAGTAATAGCTGTGTGTGACAGTAATAGCTGTGTGTGGCAGTAATAGCTGTGTGTGGCAGTAATAGCTGTGTGTGGCAGTAATAGCTGTGTGTGGTAGTAATAGATGTGTGTGGCAGTAATAGCTGTGTGTGTCAGTAATAGCTGTGTAGGTACATGACTGATGTGATAACTGTGTATGGGCATGACCACTGTAATGTTAAACTGGTCATGTCCGGCCAATATCCAATACAGCAACAATTAACAACAGTCCAGCCAATATCCAATACAGCAGCAATTAACAACAGTCCAGCCAATATCCAATACAGCAGCAATTAACAACAGTCCAGCCAATATCCAATACAGCAGCAATTAACAACAGTCCAGCCAATATCCAATACAGCAGCAATCAACAACAATCCAGCCAATATCCAATACAGCAGCAATTAACAACAGTCCAGCCAATATCCAATACAGCATCAACCAACAACAGTCGAGTCGATTGACCAATAGAGCCGCAACGAGCAGCATATCAGCGAATACCAAATAAATCAACGATTCACCAAGTGGGTGATAGGGATAGAGAAACGTAGCAGAGGGCGGAAGAAGCCTCGAACTCTAAAAGGGAGAGGGGGGGGGTAGAATAATTTATGTGGGTGGTGGAACACAAAAACACTTTAATAAAAAGTATTTGAACATCTATACACTTCAAAGAAGAATTTACGAAATTCATATTTGTATATTTTAAAATAATCTACTCATATATATGGACATGTCATGGTATAAGTGCTTAAAAAATTGGCATAATTTTCTTGTTCTTTTCGAATATACTCTAAAATTATGACAAAAGATATTTTTATTTTAGGTATTTATTTTTACCGGTCCTGTGTAATATTAAATGGGGATAGATTTGTTTTTAGAGGTCTACCAGTACATTCAAAAGAATGTATCAATTGCTGACTTCATGTTGTGCGTGTGTGAAGTCTCTGTAAGGATGAGGTGGAGTCTCTTAGATCCTATAAACTACTAATGGGAAGGTTGTTATAGTGCAATGGCCACGGAGGCACCACGGGAGACATATCGGGAACTTGAGCCTAGACCTGAAAATTTTCCTTGGTGCTCACCGGAGATCGAACCAGTCGACAGTCGAGCGGTTTACCGCACGACCATCCGTCCCCTTCATTCTTCAGTCCATTAGGCTATGTGATAATATAGGAAGTAGATTATATACATACATTTCGGCGGTCTTGCTTCTTAAGAAACACATGCATGTGTTTGTGTGTGTGTGGGGGGGGGGAAGGTGTTATTTCATTTGTACATTTTTGCCGTCTTGCTACTCAAAGGCATACATGTAGGGGTGGGAAAGGTAAGTTCTTTGGTACACTTCACTTTGGCCGTCTTGCTTTTTAAGAATACTTGTATGAAGGCGTAGTGAGTCCATTTGTACACATTTGCCGTATATATGGGGAGGGATGGGGTTCAGTTCGTGTGTACATTAGCCACCATAACAAGTGACACACAAAGCTCACGCCTGACCTATTCGCTGCCCGTGTGTAAAAAGTATTTAGCTGCATCCCCCCCCCCAACACCCCGCACCAGGTTTAAGTATCAAAAAGTGATTTATTTTAATATCATAAAAAATGTAAATAATTTCAACAGGCTTTAAAACCAACAACATTGATGGTCATTTTTCTAACTTGTTCTAATGAGAGTATGGATTCTATATTTGACATTTCTAACTTGTTCTAATGAGAGTATCGATTCTATATTTGACATTTCTAACCTATTCTAATGAGAGTATTGATTCTATATTTGACATTTCTAACATGTTCTAATGAGAGTATTGATTCTATATTTGACATTTCTAACATGTTCTAATGAGAGTATCGATTCTATATTTGACTTTTTTAACATGTTCTAATGAGAGTATTGATTCTATATTTGACATTCTAACTTGTTCTAATGAGAGTATTGATTCTATATTTGACATTTCTAACATGTTCTAATGAGAGTATTGATTCTATATTTTACATTTCTCGAAAACTGGCATTTTAAATTTCTTTTTGAGTTTTGTATATTCTTTAAAACATCTTTATCATAATCCCTTCGCAAAAAATAAATAAAACTAATTCTAATGTGAGTTTTAAATAGTGACATTTACAGAGGGTTGAGATCATGAAAATTAAAGTAACAGAATACATGTTTCTTGATATGACCATCATCTATAAATTTGAGGTTTGCGATATGCGTTTTTAACTTCTCACTTGTTTCAAAAATCTATATGTATTCATGTTTCTTAGTCAAAGACATGGCTTTGAATTGTTTCATCATACTTATTTTTGAAAAAAAAACGTTTTCTCAATTGGTGGGAAAGAAAGTTGTGGATGAATTATATCTTTCATTATACCCACCATCATTTTGGTTGTGGATGAATTATATCTTTCATTATACCCATATCGTTTTGGTTGTGGGTGAATTATATCTTTCATTATACCCACCATCATTTTGGTTGTGGGTGAATTATGTGTTACTTATTTAAGTACATTTCCCAAAATATCTCGTAGATAATGTAATATATAATTCTACGTTTTTTGAAAATTTTGCATTTTAAAATATAGCCTACATGAAATACAACATTAATGAAGAATACTATTACAAAAACTATTACAAATATTATTACAAAAACCTTTACACACGTTATCCCAGTGGATCTCAAACTTTAACGCCACGTGACCCAATGGGAAAATCGATTTGTTTGTTTTTTTGTGACCCACCTGAAAAATTGATTTATTTTCGCCACTCACCTGTATAGAGAAAGATCGATAAAACAGAGAGGATAAAAATGGAAGTAATTGTATTTTTACGTTTGTCATTATACTTTGCAGATAAAAGTAATTAGTTTTATAAGATGTTGCCAGAGAGAGAGAGAGAGAGAGAGAGAGAGAGAGAGAGAGAGAGAGAGAGAGAGAGAGAGAGAGAGAGAGAGAGAGAGAGAGAGAGTAGTTATCATGCACTTATCGGTTCTCGGTTGATCCATTAAATATTTAATCTTTATCGAGACCTCACTAAAATTCGCCAGTGATCCACCAATAGTTCGTGACCAACACGTGGGGGGGGGGGGGGGACTTGGCCAGTCGCTGTCGCCTAGTTTCCCTAAACTTAACAAAGTATCTGCTTGACACAATACATAACGATGTGTCATATATGACTCATTTAATGAATATTGTTTACACACTGCTGCGCCATACAATGAACAGAATAGACATACATTGGGTATTGTAACAGTCTTCTCATATACACATACATTAATATGTTCCATTCATTATAAAATTACATGGATCTATTTATTTTTAATTCGAAGTCATGTTTTTTCTATTCATACATTCTGTCTCCAAACCAAGATTTTGCCGCCCCAAAGAGGCTGCCGCCTTGGTGTTTTTAACCCCCTTGCTCCATAGTACACAATAGAGATAACAAAGACATAAAGCCATCATTACTAAATATACATAATAGAAATAACAAAATATCAAGCCATTATGACAAAACCCATGCACGTATATTTACGTCTTACTATTTAAATCACTATTATTACTGAAACTTTCTAATTATAGTTCAGCGATATGGACTGAGCTGCATGGTTCTATAGACTGAGGGTGTCAGTGTTTGTCCAGTGTACATACAGATGTATCAGATGACGGCACACACTCTGCTTGTGTGAAAACATTCATATCAGTTTTAATCCGACAAAACTAAGAAAAAAAGACTAGCCGTTTTAAAATGGCTTGTGACCAAATAAGTTGGAAGTCTAGTGGTCAAAGGTAACTGATTTAGTTCTATAAACTACTTCAAGAACATTTCACCTTATTCTCCAGTATTATCCTTTGCCTGAAATCGTTGCATTGCTTCATATTTTTCCCTTATATGTGACATTTTTTTCAGAATCTCTACTACATTAAGTTCCTTTATTTAGAAAGAGTTTTTTATGATCTAATTACTTGAAAACATAATCTGAATCACCACCATTTTATGATTTCTCTGACCTCGTCTATAAAATCTCAATTTATGCTCTACCTGCTTGTTTTTTTTATTATTTATAAGTTTGCACACGGCCTCGGTGGTTTTGTTTAAAATTTACCTTTATATTCTTCTTTACAATATTTAGTCTTATCAAGTATTTTTACCCCGCAATTCTCAACGTTTAACGAAAGACAAACGTTTAAACAAAACGGATTAAAGTCTTTTCAAAAGACACAGTGGAGATGAAATTTGGGAGGGGGGCGTAAATGACATAGAGGTACGTGAATCAAATCACTCACTTCACATACTGTATAATGACATAGAGGTACGTAAATCAAATCACTCACTTCATGAACTGTATAATGACATACAGGTACGTAAATCAAATCACTCACTTCATAAACTGTATAATGACATAGAGGTACGTGAATCAAATCACTCACTTCATGAACTGTATAATGACATAGAGGTATGTGAATCAAATCACCCACTTCACGAACTGTATAATGACATAGAGGTATGTGAATCAAATCACCCACTTCACGAACTGTATAATGACATAGAGGTACGTGAATCAAATCACCCACTTCACGAACTGTATAATGACATAGAGATACGTGAATCAAATCACCCACTTCACAAATTGTATAATGACATAGAGGTACGTGAATCAAATCACCCACTTCACAAACTGTATCATGACATAGAGGTACGTGAATCAAATCACCCACTTCACGAACTGTATGGATTGAACTGGCAAATTTAAATATCTGTTTTCGAATATTTACTTTTTATCGTTGTAGTCTTTTTTTTGCGTGGGGTGGTGGACATGAATGTTACTGGCTGGTAGACATGAATGTTACTGGCTGGTGGACATGAATGTTACTGGCTGGTGGACATGAATGTTACTGGCTGGTGGAAATTAATGTTACTGGCTGGTGGACATGAATGTTACTGGCTGGTGGACATGAATGTTACTGGCTGGTGGACATGAATGTTACTGGCTGGTGGACATGAATGTTACTGGCTGGTGGACATGAATGTTACTGGCTGGTGGACATGAATGTTACTGGCTGGTGGACATGAATGTTACTGGCTGGTTGAGCCGTTTTGAAAACGGTGGCTGGTCAGAAACTTGCAGAAATTATTACGTCGTAGAATTTATTAAGAGAAGGCCAAATATTCAACCAATCAAAGTATTTGAGTAACAGCCAAAAGAAGAAGATCAAAGACATGAAAAATGGTGTGTTTAATTTCAAACTGAACACAGCAATATTTATGGTGTGTTTAATTTCAAACTGAAGACAGCAATAGTTATGGTGTATTTAATTTTAAACTGAAGACATGAATATTTATGGTGTGTTTAATTTCAAACTGAAGACAGCAATATTTATGGTGTATTTAATTTTAACCTTAAACTGAAGACAGCAATATTTAAACTAACGAAAAAACCAATCGGGAGAAGGAGAATGTACGTGGACTTATTTCGATTCTCGTTTTTATGGGATCAATTTATTCTTTTACACCTGAAATTAAAACAATTTTTTTCGTGATTTCATAGCAGAACATCAGGACAGAACATCATGACAGAACATCAGGACAGAACACTAGGACAGAACATCAGGACAGAACACCAGGACAGAACACCATGACAGAACATCAGGACAGAACACCAGGACAGAACACCAGGACAGAACATCAAGACAGAACATCAAGACAGAACATCAGGACAGAACATCAAGACAGAGCATCAAGACAGAACATCAAGACAGAACATTAAGACAGAACATCAAGAAAGAACATCAAGACAGAACACCAGCACAGAACATCAGGACAGAACGGCAAGACGATCATTCTAAAATGAGTGAATGTCGTCATGGCATCACAATGATGGGTCAGTATTTTGATTTCAACATCAAATATATACTTTATATATTACGGAAATACTCCATACTAAAACCGAAATGTTTAGGAAAAATAAAATGTTAAAATGTTTTGTCACCATGGATCAAAATTTCTATTTGCTCAAAGAGTTCAGACCGTTAGCATATTGCTATATGGTTTGTTGACCAGATAAGTTTGCCACATTTCAAACGCCTTATTGACGGCAACAAATACTGACTCAGTTTTTGTTTAAGATTCAAAAAATAATTCGCGATGTATTTATAGCAGTACTCGCTATCAAATAAATATTTTATCGAAAATGAACATCAACCGAACTAATTACGGTCATGCAGTAATGAATGAAGTGAAATAGCCAGTAGTAAATATTATTCTCTTCGTCAGAAAAGAAATATCCTTTGGTTCTTGTAGGAGGATTTTTATTTTGTGTATTTGACAAATTTGCTGACAGAATGTCACATTTGTATTATATATATTTGTATGTGTATGTGTGTGTCTGTGTGTCTGTGTGTTCGCAGTTCCCGTGATTAAACTGGAAGATAACACGTCAAATGGATTTACAGAGAGAGAGAGAGAGAGAGAGAGAGAGAGAGAGAGAGAGAGAGAGAGAGATGAGAAGGAATGTAAGTTAATAGAAGGAATGTAAGTTAATCTTACTTGTGTTGACATCCACTTCAATCTCTTCATCATCAACCACATCATCATCAACATCATCATCCACAGCATGCTCATCATCACCCAGTGAGACATTGGAGTCGGAGTCATCAATGACAAGGAATGATGGGAAACATGGAGATGGGCGATCTTTATCTTCCTGAAGACACCAAGCCTGAATGGGTCGAATGTGTTGAGCGTCACGCCAATTTTCTAAACAAAATAAAAAGTAGATAAACAAATTAATCTGAAGCACAGATTATATAATAAACTATAAACTAAATTATATACTAAACTATATACTAAACACAATGAAACTTCACTATACAGAAAGCAATATATAATGAATGATGATAATGACTGAAATTTTAGTAAAGATATGGCTCCAGATGTAGGCTTCTTGCGCATGTTTAATCTGTTGAGAATACTTTGTCAGCATTCTGGGCTCCATATTTTTGTAAGCAACGGATCTTATAGATTGTTAAGCACTCAACTGATTTTTCATATTCAACTTACAGAAATATAAGTTACAGATTTAATATGTGTGTTTAGTTCTGAACTAATTATTCTCTTCTAAACGTAATGTTTATTTTCAACAACACTCGACACAATACGGAATAAAACAAACAGAAAACGTATTTAGAAATATAAAGGGTTTTTAATTAGAGTATTAGACAATGCACAATTGCAAATATTAATTTAAGCAATGTTCAGAGTCCGTGATACATAGTCATACATACCTCCATCGGCTATGGTGGAGATGAAAGAAGGGCTCAGCATAAACAGTTCAAATAGATATATTTGTGTGTGTGTAAGCTAAAAAAAAAAACAATGGTATTTATCTCACCTGGGGCATTATTATCGCAATATAAAATAGACACACAATGTAGATAACTTGTTATAAAGCCAGTCTTTGTGCAGGTGGTGTATGTATTATGTAAGAGGTTTAAACAAATTATGTTATCTGTGTATCAACGATAGACTACTAATTAATAACCACAGAAGTAGTTAGTATATCACGTATGTGTTTAACTCATTTGAATCAGAAAACGGCATTCTCAGTTATATGTCTCAGTTATATAATATGTCTCAGTTATATAATATGTCTCAGTTATATAATATGTATCAGTTATATAATATGTCTCATTTATATAATATGTCTCAGTTATATAATATGATAAGAACAAGGTAAATGGGTAGATATAACGTCTTATAACTAGTCAGTTTTATTAATTTTACTTACCGGTTATCGATGTTCTTTAGTTGAATCTTATTTCTTTCCCAAACTCCCTATTATATTTTGTAAATACGCCATTTTGATATAGGCCTATTGAAATATTCAATGCAACGGGGAATATTTGTGCAACCCGTTTACCGTATAATACAAAACATGTTTCGCCCATTGCAGATTGTATAAAACTTAATACAATAATGTAAAACGGCATTATTATTTCCGATTTTTAGACAACGTATTAATGCGTATTAAAAATAGTATATTTAAAAGGGAAATACTGGAATGAGAGCCATTTTTATCCCGGGATAAACAAACAGCCGGGAAAAAAGAAAATAATGACAGGAATGTGTACTGGAAGGGGTATAATAGAGCCTATCACAGTTACCTAGTTTGTCAATGTCTTAGTACGGCTCTGACAGTTATTTCACCAGTACATATCAAACATACTTCTAAATATGTTAGAGGGCCCTCCTCACACCCACCCACACATACACACATTTGTCTATTGGTCTCGAGATGTAAGAGACAGCCACACATACATATATTTGTCTATTGGTCTAAGAGATGTAAGAGACACCCACAAACATACATACATTTGTCTATTGGTCTCGAGATGTAAGAGACAGCCACACATACATATATTTGTCTATTGGTCTAAGAGATGTAAGAGACACCCACAAACATACATACATTTGTCTATTGGTCTCGAGATGTAAGAGACACCCATACATACACACACACATTTGTCTATTGGTCTCGAGATGTAAGAGACACACACATACACACATTTGTCTATTGGTCTCGAGATGTAAGAGACACACACACACATACACACATACACACATTTAACTATTGGTCTCGAGATGTAAGAGACACACACACATACACACATCTGTCTAATGGTCTAGAGATGTAAGAGACAGCCACACATACACACATTTGTCTATTGGTTTAGAGATGTAAGAGACAGCCACACACACTCATATACACCCATTCGTTTTGGGAGCTAGAGGAGAAAAAGTCCCCTCCCCCACACTTACACCCACACATCCGCTGGTTTGTTTTAACCAAGAGCAGCCAGTGTTTGTTATGTCATCTCATTACCAGGGACTTGACCAGTGGCGATGGCTGACCACAGCCGCACTTGGGCAAGCAAATCCAGGCTTTCCACGTGTAATGTTTTGAAAGCCAATGTTCATGTTGTGCAGCAGGTGTAATGTGTCAACAGTTCTATTACCTCCCATTCCCACACCAAGCTACAGAAATAATACTTTTTTTTACATCAAGTCCAATTCCTGTCAACAAACAAATTTCATTATAAATGTTCATAAATTATTAACTTGTTCTGTTATAAGTCATTCCAGACCAGTTCATTAAATGTATTCAGTTATTTTTTCAATTGTTGTTTTACACAATGCGATCATTATTTTTAAGATACTGCATATATAAAACATCGTGTGTTTGACGATTTAACGAATAAAATCACAGAACAACTTAATATTAAAACGTGTTTCATTTTATCTGGGTTTTCTAGTCGTGAATTCGTGATATATACGTGATATTTCCTCGTTGATAAATTGGTACCATTAAATGATAATACTAAATACTATAGATAACATACACGAAATGGAACTTGTTTTTAAATATAAATTGTTTCTGTATTAAAGAAAAGAATAAATCCAATAACATCGTCATGAAGCGAGCAGAGAAAACAATATCAATACATATACTGATCAAATCGACCAGGCCTATAGTATATATGTTTGCCTATCAATACATATACTGATCAAATAGACTAGGCCTATACTATATATGTTTGCCTATCAATACATATACGGATCAAATCGACCAGGCCTATAGTATATATGTTTGCCTATCAATACATATACGGATCAAATCGACCAGGCCTATAGTATATATGTTTGCCTATCAATACATATACGGATCAAATCGACCAGGCCTATAGTATATATGTTTGCCTATCAATACATATACGGATCAAATCGACCAGGTCTATAGTATATATGTTTGCCTATCAATACATATACTGATCAAATCGACCAGGCCTATAGTATATATGTTTGCCTATCAATACATATACGGATCAAATCGACCAGGCCTATAGTATATATGTTTGCCTATCAATACATATACGGATCAAATCGACCAGGCCTATAGTATATATGTTTGCCTATCAATACATATACGGATCAAATCGACCAGGCCTATAGTATATATGTTTGCCTATCAATACATATACTGATCAAATCGACCAGGCCTATAGTATATATGTTTGCCTATCAATACATATACGGATCAAATCGACCAGGCCTATACTATATATGTTTGCCTATCAATACATATACGGATCAAATCGACTTGGCATATACTATATATTTTTGCCTATCAATACATATACGGATCAAATCGACCAGGCATATGGTATATATGTTTGCCTATCAATACATATACGGATCAAATCGACCAGGCCTATAGTATATATGTTTGCCTATCAATACATATACGGATCAAATCGACCAGGCCTATAGTATATATGTTTTCCTATCAATACATATACGGATCAAATCGACTAGGCCTATAGTATATATGTTTGCCTATCAATACATATACGGATCAAATCGACTTGGCATATACTATATATTTTTGCCTATCAATACATATACGGATCAAATCGACCAGGCCTATGGTATATATGTTTGCCTATCAATACATATACGGATCAAATCGACCAGGCCTATAGTATATATGTTTGCCTATCAATACATATACGGATCAAATCGACCAGGCCTATAGTATATATGTTTTCCTATCAATACATATACGGATCAAATCGACTAGGCCTATAGTATATATGTTTGCCTATCAATACATATACGGATCAAATCGACCAGGCATATATTATATATGGCTCGCTGTGAATAATTCAATTAGCTCATTCAGCAAACAGGCAGTAGTAACTTTTTAATAAAAGACTTTACTTTCAATTTATAACATTGAATCCTTTTTATCTGTTATTAGTTTCATGTTTTTAACCTCCCATTCCCATTTTATTCCAGCTGATTTAAAAACCGTGTAAACCAACTCACCTTCTGAACAGCTCTGTGACTCAACGGCTCCCATTGTTATAGTCACACCCCCGTGTCAATGACGGTCATTGTCAACGTGTTGACATGAAGACATCTTTTCTTCCTCTTCATTTTTGTAAACACAACACATTACAATTGCTGTTTCCAACGTATTTTTTCAACGTTTGTTATCTAAATATTATTTGCATCACACATTTATTTTATCTGATCTCATTTTCCGTTGTGTAAGGAATTTGTAATATTTCTAAAGATTAAATTTAATGTAGGACTACGTGTAGCAATTTCCCCAAATATTTTCAAATCTTGTTATCTAAATGTTTGTGTAGGCAAAGACTCCTCCAATTGAAAAAAAAACAAGTATGTCAATTAATAATAATGTAGGCACAAGAGTTCAACATCCATTTTTTCCATAAATTTGTTATCCCCTAATTGAGAAAACATTTTTTTTCCACAAAAGCACAGGATTATATAGTGATTGATCTACACTGCAATGATATGTCTGTAAATAGCACTCTTTGTATCATGTATATGATACATGTAAAGCACACATTGTATCGTGTATGTGATACACGTAAAGCACACAATCAGCTTGTCTGCGTTATTCCTTAATTAAACAAATCAATGCCATATCGAAACATTTTGTTATTAGGATTATCTTCAGTTCACTGTTGTCTCCCTTGAAAAATAGAAAAGAATTATCGCTACTAGATCACACTGTGAGAGCCTGTCCTGCAGTAATCTAGCTAGCAGTCGTTGGACTAAAGTTCAAGCAAGTGTCGTCTGCAAGCTGCTATGAAAAAATCCCGTGTAAAATGAAATAAACTGGAGAATGGGACACCGCGTCCAGGATATGGCCAGTTTAACTAAGTGTCCGGGGAAACTGACCGGGGGTAATAAATGAGCTTAAACAGTTTTTGGATTCCAGGGCAGAGTTCTAGGCAGCCATGGGTTGACAATTTAGTGGTTCAGTCTTGTAGAACTGTGCAGCTAACACACCTGGATTTGGTTAAGCTAAAAACAAAAAATTAATTATCCATACCAGCCATGGTCAAACTATGTCCCGCGGGCTAAATACAGTCCGCCAAACGATTCAAACGGGCCACCAATAATTCAGAGTGAAGCATAGCACTTGAATTTTACATTATGACGTTTACCTATGATTTATATTTGTACATGTCAACAAAACATCCGACGGATCTTAATCTGGCCGGATGTAAAATGTACGAGCCCATGTGTGGCCCGCGACTTACAAAAATGCCCACCCTTGTTAGATAGGTAGGCTCACAATAATAAACATACATTGATGATCCTCTTACATTTAAAATAAATTTTAAATTGTTTTGGTCTGTAATATACAGTAAACTGACGATATATTTGAATAAACAAGATATTAAAATATTGAAATATTCTGAAAACAAGATTTGAAAGAGAGAGAGAGAGAGAGAGAGAGAGAGAGAGAGAGAGAGAGAGAGAGAGAGAGAGAGAGAGAGAGGTGAATTCTTTACTGCGGCATTGAATAGAAGATTATATATATATATATGTTACCGGCAAAGTGTGAAATCCGGCATTCTATAGAATACCTAGGCAATGTATAGAATGCCTAAATTTTTCAGGCAAAGTATGAAATAAATTGCTATTTCATACATTGCCTAGGCATTCTATAGAATGCCGAGTTCCAGTTCGGCAAAGTATGTAACTGGCCTTGTTAGGAACTAGAGTAGATTTAGAGACAGACTATCCTACTCGACGTTGTAAGATAAGAAGATATATCAGAAGTAGGAGTAATGCAAATAATGGTTGACAAGGTGACAGACGACTTAGAACAAGGTGGTCAGAAAACAATAGAGTAGTAAACAGCAAATGTGTGACGAATCTAGAAGTAGACCGGGAGGAGACGACGGACAGTTTAGGAGAGACAACAATGACGACAAGGGGCGCTCCTTAGGTGAGAACTATTCTGAAAGATACTGTGACGTAATTAAGGAAATTAAGGTGGGGACGTTAGGAGTATAAATAGGACTGAATTCGGACATTAGTTAGCGACGGGAGTTACGAGAATAGTTCTAGTGCCGATTACTGTGTAACCATGTTGGAAATCTGTTGGCAGATGTTATGAGCATGACAGAAGATGGCTTTTACCGCCTTGGAACTGCACATGGAATCTTGAAGCTACTTTATGCCAGATCTGAACTCACCGTATGTCCAAAAGATTTCATAAAAGCGGAAGACGTTCATGACCTTGATATAGCTATCCGATCTGCTGCTCCTTCTCAGTCTACAGGAAGCGGCCAAGGATTCGTCAGATGTATATGCAAGATGAAAAGCCAAACTATGAGGTGTCTTTGTTTGAAAAAGAAAATTAAATGCAATTCAAAATGCCATTCGAGTCTTCCCTGCTGCAATAAGTACCTCATTCCAGTTGTGTTCTGCTTGTTCTCACCAGAAACAACATCTTTTTATTATTTATTTATTCACTTATTCGTGAAATATGAACATGATAGATCAAAGTACCAAAATACGAAGTGTTTTGTGCGAAAGAAAATTAAGTACAGTACAATTCTAAGTATGAATCCAGTCTTACCTGCTGAAGCAAATACTTCAATCTCAGCTCTGCTATCGTTGTTTTTTTTTTCCGGTATGAACATCATATGCTTTATTTTGCATTCATTCCATATTTAAATATGTTTTTATCAATAAACGCTTTTGTTGTTCTTTTCTGATACTTTTCCTAAACGACGCTAGTCATTCTATACAATGCCTAGGAAAAGTATGCAAAATTTTAAAATTTTATACTTTGCCTAAAACCACCAGGCATGCTACACATTGCATAGGCATTCCATAGAATGCCGGCATTTCACACTTTGCCGGTAACATATATATATATATAATGTTGACCAAAGACATAATGTTGACATTGTCAAACTTGTTGCCTTTGTTTCTTTTCTAAATCTTTCATGAAAAAGTTTCTGTAAATAAAAAAAATAAAAATATGAAGTAAAGAATGAGAATCTTACTTAATCATATGCAGGGTCGTAATATTTTATAAAGTGGCTCCGAACCCAAAAAACTAAATATATTTAATTTTATCATTTTTGCTTCAATTTATTTTTTTGTTTTATTGTAGTTTATGATATATTTTACAATATTTGCGGTTTTTAAAAATGTCAACTTGAATACAACAGTACGATTTGAGGTTGTAAGCTTTTGTACTCTTTGCATTTGTTGATGAAGTATGCCATCTTGAAATATAATCATCACTAATATCTATTTACCATTGATAGTAGTGCAAAGCGAAAAACGCAATATCTCAGAAGACGAACTTAGTTTGAATAAAAATTGTTTCATTTTCTAATACAGAGGTTTTCAACCTGTGGTCCGCGGACCCCTGGGGGTCCGCAAGCAGCTTCAAAGGGGTCCGTGGGCAAGTCAAGGAAAGTAGTGATTTTTCTTGTATAAAGTATTGCTTGGCTTGGTTGATTGGTTAGCTTTTAGCTAAACAAAAAATACTAGCTAGGCCAATGTTTCAAGCAGAGACAGCAATTTGCAGAATTAAAAAAAAAACTTTGCTGGTATTTCCTTATATTTTCGTCTGAAGTCTGAACTAGACTGCATACTACATGTACTTGTGAGTGAGTTTTGTGTCATGTTATCTTACCAATAATTCTTACTCACTGAGCGCTGACATCACTGTTAAAACATCCGGATCTGCGCTAGCGTGTGTATTGTTGATAAATAGTCTGGTTAATCAGTGGTTACAATTATTATAAGCCTAGATTGGCCTAGAAACGGTGCGAAATTCTAGCTGTTCTGTTTTCATGTGACTTGCTTATATGACAAATAGTTTTTAAAATGTTAGTAAACAATTCAAAATATTTGATAAGATTTGTATATGTTTTATCATAGTAGTCGATTTAATTTTAAAATGTGAATTTTCATAATCAAAATGTGAAATATTTTTACAGATAATTACCTACTCAAATCGTCTCTACTCTTGAACTTTGTCTCTAATTTTTTTCCATGTGAGATCTGAGTCAACGGGACTAAACTGTATTTGGTCATTTTGTTTATCAATATTTGTAAAAGTAAACTGTCCAAGCCTAGTAGCATGGATAAATTTGTGAAGAGGAAAACTTACCAGAACCTGGAAGATTCTGATGATCAAGCAGCCAAAGACGAACGAAAAAGAAAACTTATTATCCAGAATATATACCATTTGGCTTCACCGCAGTGGTAACCGATGCTGATCAACTTCTTTGTGTCGTGTGATGCCAACATTATCGAGCGACGAGATGAAGCTTGCTAAATTGAGGCGCCATTTGACCACATTGCATTTGAAACTTGCCAGTAAAGCGAAGGAATACTTTGAGAGGCAGAAAGAGCTCTATTTGAAACATAAAGGCATACAGATGGCCTGCACTACTGTGAACGAGCAAGCTCTTCGAGCGTCGTGTTTGGTTGGTAGCATTGCGAATAGCGCGTTCCTAATAAACCTCACACAATTGTAGAGGATCTAATTATACCGGCACCAGTCGACATGTGCGACAGTCAAAAACTGAAAGCCATTCCACAGTGAGCAGACGAATCGCCAACATGTCAGAAGATGTTCGCTTCCAACTGATAGCACGCCTTCAGCATGCCAGACTACCAAATCAGCTTTACAAAAGTACAGACATTGCGAATGCAGCCAATTTTCGGTTTACATTCGATACTGCTGGGAAGGTGAAGTCATGGAAGTCTTTTGTTCTGCAAGTCGCTGCCGGGGTGCCCAACCGGTGCAGAACTTTTCCGTGTATTTGATGCTTTTTTTGAAGAATCAGGACTGGCCTGGACACAATGTGTGGGCATGTGCACGGACGGCGCTGTTGCGACGACTGGTCGTAAGTGTGGTTTAGTCGCACGAGGGAAACAAGCAGCGTCTCACATAGTATCAACCCACTGCGTGATTCACAGCGAGGCCTTGGCGGCAAAGGACATGAATAAAGATCTTGCCGTAGTGCAAAACAGGCACAGCCTTACCACTGAACAGAAAACTGTGTAATAGACATACCACTAGAATGAATACTAGGTGAGCAGAATTTAAGACATGCTGGGCACCTTGGGCTATGGGGGTCCACCACCCGGGCTTGGATGTCTATGGGGTCCGCAGCATAAAAAAAGGTTGAAAACCTCTGTTCTAATACATATAGTTCAATTTTAAAACTATGTTTGTCGTTTATAAGTTACCAGTGTATACAATGGATAAATTCACTAAATTTAGCCTCAGTCTGGGTCGGCATCTGTTGTACTTGTGTCATCCTTTGGACGGAGGAATCTGTTGTACTTGTGTCATCGTTTGGACGGAGGAATCTGTTGTACTTGTGTCATCGTTAGGACGGAGGAATCTGTTGCACTTGTGTCATCGTTTGGACGGAGGAATCTGTTGTACTTGTGTCATCCTTTGGACGGAGGCATCTGTTGTATTTGTGTCATCGTTTGGACGGAGGAATCTGTTGTACTTGTGTCATCGTTTGGACGGAGGAATCTGTTGTACTTGTGTCATCGTTTGGACGGAGGAATCTGTTGTACTTGTGTCATCGTTTGGACGGAGGCATCTGCCGACATCTTGACAGAAGTGAACAACATTCCAGTCTTGACAAACAAATGTAGCCAATGAGCTGCACAGAGTATTTAAGCTACATAGAAAAATTGTGTTTCTACTTTTTTTTTTTGCTAGATACCTTTAGTACACCCCCACATGTAAGACTCGTTGTCATTCGACAATGATAAAAGATGGATGTTTCAGACATATTCTTAGAGAAGACAGAAAGACATGTGAGAACACTACATACATAACAGGCATTATATGAAGAAAGTGATGTTACACACTAATTAAACTTGAAATGTGTAGTTTAAAAATATTCTTTATTGATTGTTAAGGTTCTCAGACTTTTGAGAACGGTAGGTAGGAGATGGGGCGCCACAAATTACTCGCACAGGGTGCAACAATGGCTAGCTACGGCTCTGTGGAGTGTGAGTGGTATAATTGCGAGGTGGATAGTCAAATAAAATTCAATGAAGAGCCAAACACTGTTATATAATATTTGAGGGCTAGTGATTTGTTCCAGCTTTTTTAAAACTCGCTTTATATATTACTATAAGCCAAAGTAGATTTCGACTGTTACAATTTAGCGGGCGAGTTTGAAGTTTGTTATTTAACGTTATATTTGGGATTGGGGATATTATATTTACCCATTTTTTTTTCGTTTTTTAAAAGTTTGTAATTTTTGGGGTGGGGAGGGTAAAAAAATTACGTGATTTAACAAGGAGGGCACCGAAAGTCTGACAGTTAGTTGTTGACATAGATTGTTGACTATGGGGGAAGTGCTGTAATTAATGGACGATCCCTAATTGTGTATGGATAGGATACCGCCATCTATGGATACCGCCGATTTTATCAAATTTTTCTTTATGGCCTTTTGTAAAGAAAATAGTAATGGATAATTTCGGCATAATGCAGTAAAAAGTAGTTGATATTTTTTTTGTTTTACAGAGATGGAGATGTATTCAATAAAAGTGTCGAAGTGGAATACTTTTTCAAATGTTAAGCATACTTTTTTATTATTAAATTTGTATGATTAGGCCGTATGGTATTCATGAGATTTGAAATTACGTTTCGATTTATCATGGTATCAAAATAACACAAGTTAAGATCTTATCATGGTTCATGTCATCAATTCTCAATACACAAACTGAGACTAATTCTCTGATAGACAAAACATATTTCATGTAGTACATTATAGGTCTATACAGTGCTCGATTTACCGCCGGGGATATCCCCGGCACTGAGGACTGTCATCCCCGGCTCTGCTTTAATTAATTTCATCCCTGCCGGGGATGACATTTATCTCCGGCTCTGCAGAAAATGTGTTTCATCCCCGGCACTGATTTTTTCTTAAGGTTAGCCTAAAGTAGGGAATTTATTTTATGGCAGTTGCTACGGGTACGTAAAAAAGTACTCCGTATTTGTTTTGGCCCGGGGCACGTAAATAGATGTGCGCATGCGCGACTTTCGGGACTCCGTATTTTTAGCAATATAATGTTAAAAAAAAAGAAATTTTGCAATTTTCTAAACAAATTAAGTTCTCAGCTCTTATAATATTTTTTTAAAAAGAAATACGGCTTTGAATTATTTTAAATTACAAAATAAGAATATAGGCCTAAACTAGGTCAGAAGAAAGTGAAAACACATTTTTTTTTTCAATAGTACATAATGAGAGACATTTTTTTAATTGTTCTTTTTTTTCAGAATGTATCCTTTTAGTTGTCAGGATATATGTCTAAGACTAAAGATATGTGCATGCACTGCAGTTATTCTTTATTAGTTTTTTTGGGGTCTGCCCAAGCCTAATAAAATCGGACAAATAAAACAAGAAATTATGCGTTAAATTAGTATCTATCGCACCCCCCCCCATCCCCCAAGAAAGCTAACACTCGTTAATTCGTCTCCGTCAGTGTTTGGTTCAATTCTCGGATAATAAATGCTTCCTTACCCCCTCTATTTTTGTTTCTTAATCTTAGTATTACTTAGTAAATTTGAAATATGTAGGCTACTCTGAATTTTTTAAAGTATGACGCAAAAATGATGGTAAGGAAAAGTTAGGTAATATTTAGGATTATAATTGTTTAGGTTAGCATTACGCAGGCATTTTTATTAGTAAAAGGATGATGATTTATTAATAGTACGAATCAGTGGGATAGCAGGCTAAGCTCGCACCCAGGGCACAATACCTCTTTAGCCCCCCCCCTATTAAAAAACCATATATTATATGTAAATTATACCATTTGGCGCCCCTCTGTGAGAAGTGCCCGGGGCGTGATAGCCCCCTTCCCCCCCACACACTGATAGGAATACAGGGTTTTTTATAATTATTTTTAAGGTGAAAGTTTAATTGTTATTTTGGAGACGAATTACCTCGAATTTAAATGGCAATGGACAGGGTTCAGGAAGACAGACTTTGGGCAGACTTTAAACACTGTAATCAACATAGATGCAAAAACAACACTTTCCTGCTGCTTGTTTTATGACTTGTATAAACAAGTGAATTTTTCCACAATTTTATTTGGATGGAATCCCGAAAATTTCAGCTATTGCATACATAAAGGAATAATTTTAAACTATATTGTTAAAGTGTTTATTTGTTTTTATTTATTCATGTTTATAGAAAATGTTTAGGTTGTCATTGTTATAAAAACATAGACATGAACACATAAATACAAACATTAACCTCTAATATTAGGTATGTGACATGAAAATTTATTTAAATATATATATATATAAATTTTTTATGTACCATTGGAAAGAGCTTTAAATAAGCTTTCCATTGATATAAACTTCTTAGCAGTAGGTCAACAATAAAAAAAGTTATCCTACTTTATAAGAACGACTTATGTTACATGAGACTAAGGAAAACTGTGTCAGTCACTTAAACTTTTATATTCTGAAAAAAATGCTATATATTAGGTATCAATAGAACCAAGTTAAAAAGGATTAAATATGATATTTAAAAAAAAATTAACTTGAAAATTGCTTTAAAAATAATTTATAAGTACATCGTAGCTAAACTATTAAAAGTGGAAACTTAATGTGATAAATTGAAGAGCACATGTATACATTAATGAATATAAAACTTATAAAAAACTTTCATAACAATCCCAAATTATAAAAAAAAAGGTAACAAAAAAAATGCAAAAAAAAATTCTTAAGAAACTTTTCTATTATTGAATTACAACATATATGTTACATCTCCTAATTATCTTCAAAAACTCGCACAAAATAACTTTATACAAAAAAAAACACTGATACAACAATGTCATAAAATGTTGGATATTTGCAAACTTATATAAAATTAATGCAAATATAAAACGAAAATAAAAATGTTAAAAAATATGTACATTTATAAAAAATGTTCATATCATATTCTAAACATCATTTATACATTTATCACAAAACCATTCTTTTTTTGGCTTATTAGAAATTCTAGCACACTTAAAATGGTACCATTCAAAAGAGCTGTCACATTCAATACAGTGTTCAGTGCTATTTGTGTGACAAATTGGGCACTGCCAAACAGCCATGTTCTTCCTTTTTCTTATTGATGACCCTAACATTTTCCATGCTCGATCTGAAAGGAAAGGTTTCAGAATATCTTTTATGACAATGTCATATTTGGTTTACGTGTATATTAGTAGTATGTAAAGTTTATATATATATATATTTATGGTACTTCTGTTCTTTGGTAGCTGTAAATATATTTCAGTCTCTTCAGAGCGTATGTTTTAACCAACTTGACTTGAGCGTGTATATAAATATATTATATTATTTAATGTCCACATGTATGAGACGAATCACAGTTATAAAGCACTGGGTAGACTTGGTTGTATAAATATATATATGTTTATTTATTAATTCTTATTCACGAAAATACATACATGGTATAAAATGATGTGAGATGAGGAATCAAGTCCGTCTGCTTGTCTACCAAATCTATCGTCTGCATAAAAATAATATAATTTTTACTTCCGCTAAGCTAATTGGCCAGATAATTCCAACCATCTCTGTGCCAACTGTAAATTCTCCAGCCTAAACTGATTATTATTACAGATAAGTTCATTTATCAACGATGATGGCAAATCAGTAGGGCTAAGTTTGAGTTCCTCCACATCTACAGGCCTTGTTGGCGATATATCTTCAGGTCTTCCTCCTACAAGTAAATGACCCACTAAAAATACAAAAAGAAAAAAATATAGAGGTGAATTAGTTCAAGAGGCGGCATACAACATTTTGATTGATGCAGAATGAAATGTATACTTTGCATTATAATCGAACTTGTTATAGTTATTAAAATCCCACTTTCAAACATTATCATAGAAATGTAGGTCTATACAATTTTATTATTTTAAAATTCACTTACAATTAACTTTTTGCTGAACTGTCTTCTTGGTAAAAAATTCCAGTTATTATTCCATTTTCATTTGTTCTCAGTTCTAGATCAGGTCCTGTTTGAAAAAAAAATTGTTTTTAATACTTCTAACTGAACTGTAAATTTTGTATCTCATCGCTTTTAATTCATATGCTATTAAAAAGCTTATTTAATTATTATTCATAACACTGCAGTTTTATGAACGAGTTTTGAAGAATAAACAATTTAATAAGTGGTTTTGATTTAGCGTTTATCTAGAAAAAAACCTCAAAACATGTTGCAGAACAATATATTTTTAGGAACTCGTTCACTTATAAGGGGTAGTGGGAGTGTGACACAGTTTTAAGAAATGGTAAAATCATTTGAGTAATAGATGTTGTGCTCTACATTCACCAAGATAAAAATATAATACGCTAATAACCAATAATAACGAACAGTGCCAATGTATAAAAATTACCAACTAAACTAACCATTGCAGTCACTGAAAACAGCCAAAAGAGACTCCACATCTACAGGTCCTTTTTGCTTTGCTGCCAAATTGTGAAAATCTTTTAGGTTATCTTCTTGCCTAAATAGAAAAAAACAATTTATAAAATCAAAAAAATATATCCAGTTTATTTTCACACAGTGCTTCCATTAATGATAACTGAGTAAAAAATAAACCAGGTATACATACTATACGAATATTACATAGTTGTGGTCTTAATATTTTTGACACTGCCTACCTGTTGCCTTTAAAATATGTTCTTTTATCAACCATTTGTTTCCATGTATGCTTAGCATTCGAGAAACATCTTCCTTTTCATCCTCATTTAGTTTTCTTCTCTTTGGTAGATGTTCGAAAATCACCTAAATGCGATTATAGACATAGAGTTGTAAATATGCATACGATTAAAAAAATAATTGTTAGATTGTTGGTTAATCCAGCACTTAAAAATATATTTACCTTGTCTATGATATGGTTATGTCCTTCAACTATTTTGTCAACCTGGAATTGACTTCCATTTTCTGCTACTTTTAACCACAATTCAAAAGGAGAATCCATCTGGAAAGTACTTGAATAGAATTTAAGTGTAAATGTTTAATTTTAAGTAAAATGTGTTTTTTTTATTATTTTCTTATAGTTAGTTATTAATTAGTTAAAATTGTACTAACCTTTGATTTGGCCTCTTTTCTGTATAACGACTCTTAAATCTTTTTCCACCATGATAGCATGCATAATGAATGAAGTAGTACATTAAATCAGATTTTAAATATTTTTTTACGCCACCTTTTTGTGCCGCAACAATTGTTCTGCTATCTCGCTTATATAAGGAGATGCATGATTCAGCTTCATAAGCTGCTATTTTCTCCTCCAACTCTTTTAAAGTATTAAATCGATCATCGACTTTCATCCTTCCCGCGAAATTCCTTGTGATTGTGCACACAAAATGACAAAAAAAAACAACAAACAACTTCCGCCGTCGAGTGACATCTATTTACGTACCCCAGACCAAAACAAATACAGAGTACTTTTTTACGTACCCGTAGCAACTGCGTTATTTTATAGTATTACTACAAATATTAGATGAAAAACACAGACAAAATCAGCTGATTTGAGCTACGCAACACTATTTCTGCTCAAAACTCTGTAAATAGCACTCGTCTGGTTGTTTGCAGATAGTTTTATGTAACGCAAACTGTCCAAAAAAATTCTGAAGAACTTATGTTGTATGGAGATCATGAAATTATAGAACTTCGCAATTTTTTAAAAATTGAAGCATGTCATACTTCAGCCATTGTACACCAATTTCGCATGACAAAGGATGGCCATGACGCTGACACAGAACTTAATGATTTTTATAAGCGATTAGATGTTCTGCCAATATCTAGCGCAGAATGCGAGAGAGGATTCAGTGCAATGAATTTAACACACATCTCTTCGCAATGCATTAGAAGTCAAAACCATCAAACATTTGCTGTTTATTAAAATTAATGGTCCACCACTTCAATATTTTGATGCAAAGTTGTATGCCACAATGTGGTTAAAAGACGGAAGGCATTCTGCCTGCAATGTACCTTCTGGCAAACCAACCAAAAGAATTTGTGATGGAACAGTGTCATAAATTGTTTAAATAACTGAGACAATTATGAATAATGGAATATTTGATTTCAACAAACAGAGAATAAATGAAAAATTTTAATTTTTTGTTAAAAATAAATTCATTACTTGTCCTATTAATGTGCAGCTTCAAATTTGTTTAAATCAACCTGAACTATGTTAGTTAAGATTCATCAAATTTTCTATAATTTTTGTTTGTTTTGTCTAAGATGCAAATCGAAGACCCTATAAAAATAAATTAGTTACTTGTCCATGGTTTGTAAATTGAAGATCCTAAAAAAAATTGTTGGCATCTCGCCGCCACTGGGGATGCTGTGGATATCCCCGGCACTGAGAATCGTCATCCCCGGCACTGCTTTAGATCTTTTCATCCCCGCTGGGTATGACATTTATCCCCAGCTCTGCAGAAAATTTTTTTCATCCCCGGCACTGGTTTTTTCTTAAATCGGGCACTGGAAAAAATCTTGAAAATCCAGTATTATAATGCGTTAAGATCATCTCAAAAAGCAGTCAATTTTGACTACTCTCAAAAACAAAAACCTTTAAAAGTGAAATAGTTATCTATAGTATAGTTTATGAACTGTAATGTGACCAAAAAAGTACTTTTGTCTCATGTTTAAATGTATAGCTTTAAACCAGTACAACATAAAACCATTAACTCTTTCCTTTCCCTATGGCACCATCCTCTTCACTGGGACACCGAAAAAGTTTATTATTCCAGACGCCCTCACTCCTGCTCTGCTGTTGATTACGTGATACTAAATCCATGACTTTGTATTTAAAATAAGCGTAACTTTATTATAAAACATGTTAAACATAAATGAATAAATTATATTTACAATGGCTTTGATATTATGAATAAAACAAAATTATCTTAGCGTGAATTGTTACCACTGTATTTGAAAACTAAGTGAAAGTAACAAAAAATCTTACGTTTGTTATTTATAATAAGCAAAACTCAAACAAAAATGTGATTCAATTCTGAACTACATAATAAAATTTATTACTTGAGTAATCAGAAATAAAAAAGTTCTTGATAAAAAACTCGTATTTGCACGGGCATCAGCCTATTGACATATTTATATAGGGATAAAATGAATCCATAAACACTCACAAAATTTTTGTCCGATTCTATGCTTTGATGCTATTTTGGGACTAGAATTACTAAACTGGTTATCCCTTTTAACCCTGGGAATTTCCTTTTAAACAATAAATTTATATGTTTGTTGTGTCAGAACTGCAAACATGTTTGGTGGTCCAACATTGATGGTGGCATGAGTCTAAAAATGTGGGTTGGGGTAGGAATAGAGTTAGAAAAATATTTCATTGTTTGTGGATATTTGAAAACTTAAAATGTACAATATTACCAAGTCAAACAAACTCATTCACTCTAAACTCATCCTTAATTTAAAAAAACAGTGTAAAATATTAATAATCAATCACTGGAGCTTGAGATTTTAAACATTAGTGCTGTGATACTTGATATATTTAAAAAAATTATCTTTAAAATTATAATGAATTTTTAAAGCATTAATTAATTTAATTAAATCATATAATCTAAAGGAATTTATTGTTTGAGGCATTTTATTATCAATTTAATTTTATCAGAAAATGAAAAACATCCAATGAGAGAATTGACTGAAGTATGCATTGTATTTTAAAATTTATTTATTTATTTTTTTTTTGCTGCAAAAAACCTTAATTAATGTGACTAATTTGAAATAGGTTTATCAAAGTACCCATGAGTAATATATAAAATGACTTACATAAAAGGACTTCTAAATTACTTCTCTGGAGAGTCATATAATGTGAATTTTGTGATTCGAACATTTTCAGTGTTCTTTTTTTCTTAGCAGTCTATGTTTGGTCATTGCTTTTTTTTTAAACAACTAGCAAAACTAACTAATATTTTCCAACATGCTATGATTATATCACTGTAAAATATATCACGGTAATAAAAGAATTTTAAAATATAAATAATGTATATTAAATTTATTCATAAAAACTCTCACCATGAATCTCCCTTTTTTTAACTTTAATAGGTTACAGTTTTATATGACGTAACTTTCTAAAAACAAGCATGGAGCAAATATCAATTAAGACTTCAAAAATGACTCCTAATTATGACAGGTAATAATTCTAATCAGACTAAGAAGATTTTTATATAAACAGTTTAAAACTTGAATTTTAATAGTATTTCAGTAGCTAATGGAGAAAACCAAAATGACAAATCATGTTTTTCTTTTTCTTAATCTATTTGAATTTATTTATTATTGTTTATTTTTTTAGATTTTAATCAACAAAATACTAATCATGGACAGCTGAAAAAGAGGGTTTAAAAACCTAACAGAATGGATTTTCAGAAACCTTCCTCACTGAAATTATCTGCATCACTTTTAATTTTCAATTGCATCTTCGTCATAAAAGCAGGTGTTTTACGTACTAATGAAAACCACTGTAATCATACTCTTGGTCGTCTTCATGATGTAAGTGTACAACTCTGCAATATCTTCCTTTGTGTCTAAATTGTATCCATAGCTTTATCGTTGACATAAACATTAATGTTGCAGTTTTTAATGATTCATTTATTTTATGATTTTTTTTTGTATGCTTTACCTCGTAAATTTTTTCATATTTTACATTTTCATTTACTTTTGTCTATTGTTAACATTTTTTTAAATTGATAGTTAAAGAAATTATATTTGTTTTTTCAAAGGGGGAAATTATCTCATTATGTCATTGATCATCAAAATTAATAACTAAAGTTTATCAAATAGTATAATCAGTTGTATTTTTAATACTATAAATAAAACTTTGCAATCTATTATCCTGAACAGGTTTTAAAAATAATTTCTGAAACTTATTTTTCATCATTTCCATTAAACATGACTAATTCTTTTCCTTTTGTTTATTAAATTTATTCCATTCAGGATGTGTTTTACAATGTTCGATTAGACTCAGAGCATATTATAAAGAAACGCAGTGCTGACAAACCACTGAGAATACATCTGCACTATGATAATAGTGTAAATGACTTACCTTTTGAAAATCAAAAGATTGTTAAAGTAAGTTATCCATGGTAAAATTAACCTTTTTTTTTATTACATATAAGAATATATTTTTTTATATGTTATTTAAATTTCTTTTTTTTTCTATATTTTATTGTCCAGTTGTCATATTCAATACCAAACTATCATAAAGTCTAATTTAATTTTTCAAAGTTTTTTGAGGGCATAGTATAGGTCAATGGTAACTCTCCACTTAGTTTAGTGCAGCTCCCAATGAATCAATTTCTCAATATCATTACTGATTCTTGTAAAATATAAAATTACGATGTACCTCTCATCATCTTGCTTGACCATCTTTTTAATTCCTTAGCTTGATATTTTATATTTGAAATATATTTAAAAAATTGAATGTTTGGTTTTTGTTTTTTCAAAAGAAAATGATTTCCATATTGACAATAATGAAAGGACTTACATAATTGTAGTGGTTTTTGATATTTGACTGTTTATGTTGTTTACCATATTTAATAATAACATTTATATTTATTTTTTTCCAATAAAAGATTTATGTTCAAAAAGCTGTGGAGTTCTGGCAGTCTGCTCTGAAAGTACGTCCCTCAAATGTACCTCTGAGGCTTCGTCGTACTTGCCTTGGGAATGTCAAACATAGTAACAGGACAACCTATTGTTTGCGAGGTTGTAAAGAAGTAACAACATGTGGAGCTGTCCGTGTTCCAGAGGAACATCTAGATGTTAGTTGTTTTTATTTTTATAAAATGTATACTGTAATGAAAAAGGCTTAATCACAATAATATCATATACTGTACTAGCTATACCCTGCAAAACCTTTGCATAGAGATCATAGTTCTACTTTGAGGTTATCATTTAAAAGGTCGTTGTAATTATATGGGTCTATTTATTTGTGTAATGAATGAAATTGAGAAACTTATTAGATTTTTTTTTCTTTTACCAAGGCAAAGGATAAATTCTTTAAAAAAAAGAAGTGTCTTTGAGTGGGACACCTGAGACAGTGGTCAGAAAATTTAAGTCATATTTTGACTATTATTTTTTTATATTTTCAGGGTTGTTTGTACTATGATGGAATAGCACAAACATATGTTGTAAATTCCCCATCTAACCCAGGAATTGAAGCAGACTTTATATTATATGTTGCTAGTTTACCTTCTAGCAGGTGCAATCAAGGGGAGACAATAGCATTTGCTGCTCACTGTCAACAGGAAGCAGCTCTTGACAGGTACATGTAATTGTTTTTGTTGAATCATCATTTATTTAAATGATACAAAAAGTCTGGAAAGCTGGGTTTATAAATTTACACTGGAAGTGTGGGTTCATTAAGCTGTGACTTTGAGTCAATGTTCATTTAGTTTTGACTGGAAATGTGTGATTATTTAGCTGTTACAGGAAGTCTGTGTTCAACTTATAAAAAAAGTTTAATGATTTTATGATAATTATTTCACAAAGTAAAATTTGTAGCATTGTCTTTATAATCTAATTAATCTAAAGGTAAAAAATTACTCCTAAACATATTGTTATGACTTTCTCTCTTTAGCTAAGGACATGTGGGTTTGTTAGTTGAATACAAGATTTATTCCCAGTCTACAAATAGTACAATGTACAAGTTATAATAGTTTAGGCTAAACCAGGGTCTTTTATGTGTACAACTGACAAAGTTGTACGAGTTAAACATTTAATGATAACAAGTCAATAACAAATTTGCTGCAACTACAGACCCGGCGTTCTCCAGCGACCGGGGGGGGGGTGTTTGAAGTTGAGTTATAACATGTTTTATTTAAGAAAAATGAACATAATGAGTAATACTGTATACCGAAGAATTTGATAAAATAAAATAATGTTACTGTTTTTTTTTGTTCCAGACCTGTAGCTGGCTACTGCAGTATCTGTCCCAGCACAATCTCCACCTCGGTACACCACACCAAACAACTGCTGTCCACTATAAAACATGAGATTGTTCATGCCCTAGTTAGTAGCCTTATAGTATGGGCTTGATGTTATCTCACATCACTTGATTAGTTACAATATTTATTGACTTGAAGATTTCTTTTTGACTTGCTATTACTAAATATAAATTGTTCACTTTTTAAAATCATTTTTTTAATTAAATGATTCAGTAATGTCTTATTATTTAATTTATTAGTTAAGATACTTGTCTTTACACAGTTAAAAAAAAATTCCATTTACTTATTTTAACCTCTACTTTCTTTTATTTAATATTAGGGTTTCACTGCTGCGTTGTATGCATATTATCGTAATTCTGATGGTGAACCATTGACTGAAAGAGATGCTATTACAGGATTTCCACTGAAGTTTAATCCACAGTAAGTACCACGACGGTTGGTCGTGCGGTGTAGAGCGCTCGACTGTCGACCGGAGGGTCCCGGGTTCAAATCTCAGTGAGAACCTTGGGATTTTTTCAGGTCCTGGTGATAGTCCCCAAGTCCACCCAACTTTAAATGGGTACCTGACTTTAAGTTGGGGGAGTAAAGGCGGCTGGGCGTTGTGCTAACCATACAACCCCTTCATATGCCGAGGTTATAGAAACAGATGAATTCTACACTTCATCTGCCCCGATGGCCCGTTAGGGTTAAGGGAACTTTACTTTTACTTAAGTACCATGTTTGTGTTTGGTGTCAGTATTTGCTAATATTTTTTTGGGAGAACCATCTAATTTTTTTTAGATAAAATAAAAAGAAAAAAGCTGTATTATTAGCGAGTTTGTATTAAAGATTTAATTTGCTAATTTTTTCACTCTTAAGCTGAGTACATTGTGTGGCTTATATTTTAGTCAGTTGTTGGACTATAATTTATAGATCAAATCTCAGTTAGTTGTTGGGCTGTATTTTAGAACAGAAAGCATCATTAATTCTATAAATAGATAAATAGATTTCCTCCTTTGCAGATTTTAAAAACTTTTATAACATAGAAAAATAAAGTGTAATTATGCATGTATAGATTCTGGATCCTTAATTTATTCATTTAAACTTTCTCAGAGCATAGAGACAGGTACAAATACTAGTTATTTCTTATGGAGAGATCTTCTTAAATAAACTATTGCTTTGGAGTATGGGCCCATTTCTGGAAGTGAGATTTGAGTGTGGACCCTTTGTTTTTTTTATTTAGTTTGACATAAAATCAATCATGATTAATTGTGTCACTAGGTCACAAGGCAGGGTGCTGTAGACCTGATGAGGTTGTGTTAATTCTAAAAGAAACTCTAATTCTCAATTTAATAGTAAGCCCAATAATAAGACTTAATATCTCTATGACTAACCAAAATGTTGATTTATTGTAATGGCACTTAAAATTGATTTTCTTTTTCTGTCTGTCAGACTTAGTGTTTACCAGTTCAGCAACAAAACCGTGAAGGAAGTGGTCAGACCAGACTGGTCTCAAATTTCCGGACTCACTGATAGAAGGATTCTCATGATGGTCACACCCAGGGTTGTGGTGAGTCTTAATACCCAAAGTCGTACATTCCTGTTGAATCAAACAGTTAAATAGGCAGTAGTATCTTCAGTATACGCTAACTCCTCATTAATATATTTATTATTCGTCAGCATTTTCTTTTTATTCATTAATGTTGCTTTGTTTTTTTTTAAATTATTTATCAATGTTGTTTTCTGATACTTTAAGCTGTTTATTATTTAAAGTAAACTTGATCAGCTGCCAGCATAGATTAACTTAAAGTTTCAGCATTTTGTTTATTGTTTATGATTTTCTAGTTATCTTTAATTTCTATTTTACTAGTCATTTTATATGAATTAACAAAACTTGAAAGAAATGTATTTTTATCTGTCAATTTGAAGATAAAGCTAGTGTGCTATGTTACAACTTCATAGCTATTAACAGTTTAGTGTATTGACAGATTCATTAATTTATGTTGATCTTATAAATTACATGTGTAATACTAATGTGTCAACAGCTTTATAAGAATTGCAGATTGGTTCACTTTTGGCTATTTCTGGTGCTGTGTTGAAATTTCTTATTGTGTAAAATTCAACCGGTCTACATTCTATTCAGTTATTGTTTTGACTTGTGTGTGTAAATGTTTGAGAAGATCTTGTGAAATTATTTAAATTTCTGGAACTTTGATGTGTATATAAAAAATATGAATCATGATTTCTAATGAAAAAGTTTATTCTTGTTCATTAAGCTAAGCAATAGTTAATCAGAATTTCTTATTTTACTTCATTTATAGTCTTGTTTTTTAGTAAACATAAACATTGTGATAGCATCCAAAAAGTGAATATATTTTGTTCCAGGAAGAAGTTAGAAATCATTTCAACTGCTCGGATTTAGAGGGAGCAGAGCTTGAAGACCAAGGAATCGATGGCACTTTCCTGACTCACTGGGAGAAAAGAGTTTTTGAAGTATGTAGACATTTAGTTCAATTCTCAGGCAGTAAGTTTTAAACTGTGATTTTAGAAATAGATTGATTAAAAAAAAAGTAGGGTCAAATAAGTGTTAAAATATTTATAATTAAAAATGCATTAGCTAATGGCTTTTATCATCTGTAAGTCAAAAAATAGATTTCTGAAGTCTAAAAATTAAAAGTAAATCTTTCTTTATAAAGCCTGAAGAGCCAATTTGGTTCAGATGTAGCAGAGATCATCTATTTCTGTAGCCATTGCATTCAGTGGGACTAAAGGCCTTTACTTCTCCCATCCCAGCATTGGTTGAACCCAAGAAACCTGTCATTTTCCAGATGGATTTCTGATAAACATAGATCACAACCAGGCTTGCGGAGCCGCCAAATTTTTTTCCAGCTCTGGCTCGCACAAATTTGACGGCTCCGGCTCCCTATTTAGATAGTATCACACGAGACAAAAATTTTTGTAATTGCACCACGCAAACATGCCGCTGATAAAAAGTTATGCAAATTTTGTCGCGTTCACCCCCATAGCAGGCCCGTAGCGATCGGGGTGCCGGGGCCCCCCTGCGTTTTGTCTGGCCCCCTCTGCTTATTTGTTCTACTTAGTAAAATGTATTACCTGCCCCCCCCCCCCGCTATTGCCTGGCCCCTGCTGTAGAATTTTCACGCTACAAGGCTGCCCCATAGTCAGGAACTTGAAAAATATACGCATGTCGGTTTTACTAAAAACAAACCATTTCAGTGCATCCAGAATCATATCATTATTTTCGACCGAGGTTTCACTAGTCGCCATTTTCATAAGAAATAAAAAGTTATTTCAATGATCAAATTAGCAAATAGTAAAATTTAAAATATTTTAAAGACTTCAGTATTTATATTTATTATTTATAAATTCGAAGTGACTATTCGGACCCGGGTACCAATAAACTCCGATTTTTATTCGGACCCCGTCCCAATAAAGTGTGATTGTTATTCGGACCCGTGGCAAATATGCACTTAGCTTAGCTATACATGAACTTTATTATTGTTTTTTAGAGCATTTTCGAAAAAAAATGCTCTATTGTCCCCGTTTTGTCTGTCTGTCTGTCCGTCCGTCCGTCATCACCCTAGATCTCAACAATCATAAGTCCTAGACCCAAGATGTATATATCATTTTGTAGGTCTTGGCCTGCCAAGAAATGACTTTTTTCCATTTCGCGATCTGACCTCTCAGGGCTGTAAAAGGGGCCTTATAAAGTACCGTTTTTTACTATATAAGCTATATTAATAATGGACCGCCCTATATCTCAGCAACCATAAGTCCTAGACCCATGATGTATATATCATTTTGTAGGTCTTGGCCTGCCAAGAAATGACTTTTTTCCATTTCGCGATAGGACCTCTGAGGGCCGTAAAAGGGGGCTTATAAAGTACCGTTTTTTACTATATAAGCTATATTAATATTGGACCGCCATATATCTCAGCAACCATAAGTCCTAGAGCCATGATGTATATATATATCATTGTGTAGGTCTTGGCCTGCCAAGTGTACATCAAAAGTCCATTTTGCGATTGGACCTCTCAGGGCCAAAATATAAGAGTTTTTATGTACCGTTTTGCTTATATTTTAAATATAAATAATAAAAGCTAATCAAAGGGGCGTAATCATTATTTATTTTTGTAACAGTTATTCAACATGACTTACTTCCCATACTTTATATAAAACAACAATTGACGGAGTTTTCGGACGATTAAATGACTACAATTTAGAATGTTTCAATTATAAGTCCTCAGCAACATCGTTTATGGTTGATAACATTGTTATTATCAACGTATACAAAAACCCAGCAACAAACAATCGGTTTGTAAAAGATTTCTTCAATGACAACTTTGCAGCACAGCTCAATCAACCAAACGTCATCATTTGTCGGGACTTCAATCAAGATTTCAAAGAGCCCGGGGCAGAAATTGAAAACTTCTTCGAAACAAACTTCAACATTGAACTACTTTCACCAAGATTGGCAACAACAATTTATCAAACAACAATTGACGGAGTTTTCGGACGATTAAATGACAACAATTTAGAATGTTTCAATTATGAGTCCTATTTCAGTGACCACAAACCACTTGTAGTTAGATTTAAGAGAAAATAATTTTGTTTTCAAATATAAAGAAACGTCTTTTTAATATCTTTTTTCAAATATATGCATTACACAATTGAATTTATAAACATTTACAAAATTTACAAATATTTACTGATACGTACTGATACATAATACGAAAATGCTCTAACACGTCCTGTGTCCAGAATGGAACAGGCTTAGATTGCTTGTTTTTTATAATTCTTTGAATTGTATGATTTAATAGTTACTCAGTGTCTAGGGTTCCACTAAGCGGACTCTGTATTATTATTTTTTCAGGTTCCGTCTAGTAAAGTTTAAATATAGCTAAGCTTAGTGCATATTTGCCACGGGTCCGAATAACTATCGGATTTTATTGGGACCTGGGTCCATATAGCCATAGCCTTATAAATTTATCTACCCTATTTCAGATATTCTGTTTATAATAAAATTGTTAAATACAGAAAGCGACCATTTTGTTTTTAGTCTATTACAAATTCGCGGCAGCCCCGTAGCGTGAAAATTCCACAGCAGGGGCCAGGCATTCTACAACAGGGGCCAGGTGATACCGGGGGGGGGGCAGGTAATACATTTTACTGAGTAGAGCGAATAAGCAGAGGGGGCCCCCCTGGCCCCCAAACACGCTACGGGCCTGATTCACGGTCAAATAATAATAATACGAAATGACGCGTTCTATTTGTCGTCTTAGTAAAAATTTATTTTAAATGATTGATACAATTATTTTATAAAATAAAACTGTTTTAACTTTATATATAACAAAATAACATGCCATTAAAAAATTTCGGATGTTAAACAAGATTTTAAACGAACACAAAACGATTCCCTGTTAAAGATTTCTTGTGGTGATGTGCGTGCACGCTATCATTTTAACGCTGTTACTGTTGTGGCGTTCGTAAAAATAACAACATTTCAAATTGTAGGAGGCAAACAATCAAACAAATTTGGAATATTAAAGCTAAAAAAAAAATTCTGCTGTAAAAAAAAAAGCATTTGGGAGCCGTGGAGCTGCCAGATTTTTTCGGCTCCGGCTCCAGCAAAAAGCAGTGGCTCCTCGGCTCCGCAAGCCTGATCACAACCAAGAAACCTGTCATTTTCCAGATGGCAGCACTAAAAGACATTGATCAAAACCAAAAAACCTGAAATTTTTTTAGATGGGTGTTCTGATGGAATAGATCAAAACCAAGAAACCTGTCATTTTCCACTTGATTCTTTAGTATGCAGTGTATTTTCCAGATTGTATAAAAAATAATTGTTTTAATTCGATCTATTTAGAATGAAGCCATGACTGGAACTTACACTCACAGCTCTGTGTTCTCTAGGATCACTTTTGCAATGATGGAAGATACAGGGTAATAATTTACTGTAAACAAACACAATACATATTGATTCATAAATTATCATGATTAAGTTTTTTTTACAATAGCTTAATTCAATATTTAATAAGCCATGTAATTGTCTTTAAGACAAAAAGTCAATAAGCCTCATTTTTTTAATCTTGAATTGTTTTGCTTGCGTAATTCTTTCTCTGACTTCTATGATGGAATTAAATTTTATATGGCGGAAACAAATCTTTAATCAAATAAATATATTTTTGCACAAAATGAAATGATCACCATTTTTTGTAAAGACATTTTAAATAAATACATTAGTAGATGAAAAATTCATGAATTTAATATAGTCTTGTGAGTTTAGGATCATAAAATCATCATGTCCAATTATATTTGTTTAATATTTTTAAAAAACATTTTCTGCTTTGTATAGGTGGTACAATGTTGACTATTCAAAAGCTGGATTCTATGAATGGGGACGTAATTTAGGTTGTGACTTTGTTAAAAACAGTTGTTATCACTGGATTAGTACCAGACAGGCAAGGTGACGTTTTGATGCATGTTAGTATTTAAATATGTGTCTGTCTTGTTTCCTTTGGATTTAGTAGAATACTAATTGAAGTTTGTATAGTTCATGACTTGTAGAGCAGTGTTTCTCAACCCATGTTTTATAATACTAATTGAAGTTTGTATAGTTCATGACTTGTAGAGCAGTGTTTCTCAACCCATGTTTATAATACTAATTGAAGTTTGTATAGTTCATGACTTGTAGAGCAGTGTTTCTCAACCCATGTTTTATACTACTAATTGAAGTTTGTATAGTTCATGACTTGTAGAGCAGTGTTTCTCAACCCATGTTTTATAATACTCAGGTGTTCCTTGGAGCCACTTCAAGTTTTCTGAAGAAAATAAAATAACTGAAAAGTGCAAGGTGTCAAACTTTTCATTTGGGTGTACATTTATTATTTCTTTAATGAATCTAATTTTGAGAACATGGTTCCTGTTTTTGTATGGGCTGTTAATATTTACGAAATTTCACCACCCTTACATTATTGTTGATGATTGTCAGTTGTCCTTGGAATTAAAAAATTCAAAGTTTATTGTTCTATGATGTCAAAAATTCAAAGTTTAGTGTTCTGTGACTTCAAATATTCAAAGTTTAATGTTCTGTGACTTCAAAAATTCAAAGTTTAGTATTCTGTGACTTCAAATTTCAAAATTAGTGTTCTGTGAATTCAAAAATTCAAAATTAGTGTTCTGTGAATTCAAAAATTCAAAGTTTAGTGTTCAATGACTTCAAAAATTCAAAGTTTAGTGTTCTGTGACTTCAAAAAATCAAAATTAGTGTTCTGTGAATTCAAAAATTTAAAATTAGTGTTTTGTGACTTCAAAAATTCAAAATTAGTGTTCTGTGAATTCAAAAATTCAAAATTAGTGTTCTGTGACTTCAAAAATTCAAAGTTTAGTGTTCTGTGACTTCAAAAATTCAAAATTAATGTTCTGTGAATTCAAAATTAGTGTTCTGTGACTTCAAAAATTAAAAAATTAGTGTTCTGTGACTTCAAAAATTCAAAATTAGTGTTCTGTGAATTCAAAAATTCAAAGTTTAGTGTTCTGTGACTTCAATAAGGCTGAGAACCACTGCTCTTGAGTTCCTAAAGCTGCACTTGATATTAGAACATTACTTAAAATATTTTATATTCTGGTCCTTTTTTTTTCTTCTATTTTAATTACACTGCAATTGAAGAAATTGATTAGTTTACTTTTAATAATAGCTATTTGATTTTTATATGGGGTTACCATATTGGCAAAAGTTTAAATCTCTTTTAAAATTATTTTATTTTTTTAGTTTATCGCTAATGTTAATAATTTATTACATGTATATTAAGGTGTCCCAAAAAAATGAAGTTTTGAAATGTTGATGTCTCACCCCACAGAATATGTCTGTATGGTAACAGTAGTTAACCTGCAAAATTACAGCTCATTTGGACAATGTTTAGAAGTCCCCCAAGAGGTTTAAAGTTCCAGATTTTGGTGTAAAATCATTCGTGGTCAAATCTAATACAGCGTTAATGTTGCATTATATGCGAAACTGATATATTAAGTAACAAATTGATGCTTAGTATTGTTTATAATATTAAATGAAACAAAATATATAAATCTTGAATGATTTATATTTTTAAATTTGAAATTTAAGTACAAAATTATGAAAAACAAAGTTTTATTCATTTTGTCAAGTTAATTCTTGAATCAATGTCAATCTGCTTGAAAAATAATAATAATAAGCAATGCAAATAAGCATTCCTGCTATTAATTTTGTACTTAGTACAGTAGGATAGACAAAAATTTAAAAAAGTTCTTCAAATTTAAATTTTAGCCAGCTGTTCACGATTACACTTTGCAAAATTTTTCCGATGTTTTTCAACCACTTGGAACAAAAATTGTCTTTGTTCTTCATTCTTGGTGATACTGTCATTGAAATTTTGTATCAATGCTACACTTCGCTCTGCAGAGTCATTGATACAAGCCAAAATCTGCTGCAACTTTAAAAGATGGTGTATCTGACCAGGCTTCAACAGGAACATCTAGAAAACTGGCATCAATGTTGGATGTTTCAAAAAATGTGGTAGAAGCACGCAAATCAACAACACTTTTTGATAGTGTTTTTATGAGATGCGGTCCACGTTCTGATTGCATTGTCCGAACCGGGCCAGTTTTTTCTTTGTCCTACAAAAGGGTTTAAAATAACGCAAGCGCCGACAGTTCTGGACTCAAGTACCACGAGTGACGCACCATCATTTTCAATCCAGTCGATCGAAGAACAACATCATCATATTCATATAAACGCTTTATCAACAAGATATCATTCACAGGTGCATCTGCGGTGAGCCTGCATGAAAACCATGATTGAAGATAAATACATATGGTAAACCGATTAAAGCGCTGATTACCTTGTAATTCTCGAGCTGTTAACTGAAAGATGGTTTCATTGCCTGCAAACAATAGATCGATTTTCAATGCATAGATTGCTTTCGCCATCCACCTTGCTCTATGTAGGGCACCAGGTCTGCGAATGCTGACATCAACCTCCAACCCAACCATTTGTGCAGCAAGCAGAAGAAATTCAAAATAATCATCACATGAATGACTGACCTCAAAATGACATTTCATCGAATCAGACACGATTATCAAAGGGGCGGATCTGGCTTCGGGTGTGTGGTTTAATTCTGGCCATTTTTCTCAAAACCTCTTAAAAAACAAGATCTCTGGTCCAGTGGATGGTCCAAGACAAACATTGAATGCATCGGAAAGGAGTACTTCCAACATGTGATGACGGCATGCCATCCATAATAGATTACGTCCCAGGGCTACTTCTAACAGAGTGCAAGCTCCATTGAGTCTTCCAGTATTGGAAGCCGTAGTGTCGAAGCACATGCCGATGACCATAGATTCGCACTTCCATGAATTGATATGTACATATACTGCATCAGCAGCTACCCATCCTGACCCGGATGCTAACTTGGGAACACCAAGAAGCTTTGTAGTGCCATCGACAAGTGGCGAGAGCAGGACAGGTAATCAATCGCCGTTGTTGGTAACATGTCCGGTAACATCGGGAAATAGCTTACCATCCCAATGTACAATTGATTTTGAGAGAATTTAGTCTTCTTTTATACATGCTGCAGCTTGTTGGCGTCAAAGCTTGCGATGATGATGCATTGTGCTCTTGGAAAATACTGTGTCAGATGTCGGAACACCAGCTTCGTTGAATGCGGATGCAAATATCATTGTTGATTTTCTAATGCTGCTGTTCGTTATGTCCAGCACTGCAGCAACTTTTGGTGATATGATGCCTGACAATTTAGCATGCTTAGTTTAAAAAAATTAAATCTTCAAAAAATATGCACATTGCTTAAATTTTGCACATTTGGTATTTTATATGTTTTCTAGCATATATTACATTTTCTAATTAAGAATCACACAATTTCAACTCTAGTTAATGGTAGCAATGAGATAAATATAAGTATATTTAAACTTCATTTTATTCAACTATGGCATGCAAAAACTGCAAATTATTTGAGCCATGATTCGTCTGGATTTTTATGTTGGCCTAATACTGGAATTTTAAAAGCTCTTGGGGGACCTCTAAATGTTGTTCAAATGAGCTACAACTTCACCAATTCACTCATTGTACCCAAGAGACACATTTCAGGGGGTGAGACACCAAAGATTTTAAAAAAAAAATATTTTTTCGAGCATTTTTGGGACACCCTAATGTATATCAATTATAAATATTTGTTTTCATTAGAAGTTTTGGCATCTACAAGAATATATAAAAGCTGGAATTATAATTATTAGGGACATTTATTCAATATTAAATCCACCAGAATATATAAAAATTAGCTGCAAATTATAATTATTTAAGGACATTTGTTCAGTATTAAATGCACCAGAATATATAAAAATTAGCTGCAAATTATAATTATTTAAGGACATTTGTTCAGTATTAAATGCACCAGAATATATAAAAATTAGCTGCAAATTATAATTATTTATGGACATTTATTCAATATTAAATGCACCAGAATATATAAAAATTAGCTGCAAATTATAATTATTTATGGACATTTATTCAATATTAAATGCACCAGAATATATAAAAATTAGCTGCAAATTATAATTATTTATGGACATTTATTCAATATTAAATGCACCCAGCAAAAGATTTTCCTTTAAAAGCCCTATAGATTGACTGCAATGAGTTTAATATATTTTTCTTCTTCTCCAATTATCCTTTGTTATACACATTTTAATTTTTTTATAGACTAATGATAGTACATGTAGTAGCCCACATTCAAAATACGATATCCCCCAAAATGAAGATTAATTAAACATTTTATTATACAATGTATGTAAGTCAAAGAATTATTTTTCAAGATGGTGACGAACTATTTTGTAAAATATAACTAAAAAATTACCTAGTTATAAAAATCAAATATTTTCATTTTTTATATATAAAAAGTAAATTACAAATTTCACACAGAGATACAGAGAAAAACTCTATTGTTAAAAATTAAGCTTTATAAATAAATTTGACATCATGTTTTACAACAAATGTTTACAGTTTGTGAAGAATTGCACTCTCACTCATGTATACACCTCCATAAATAATGATTTATATGCAAGGGCAGGACAGCTTAGCCTCATTAAATAGAGCATACACATATATTTATGACTGAACCAGATGAGTGACAACACACACTGACATACATAGTCAGCTGACAGTACATTACTCACATGAAGTAATTGCTGACATACAACGACGACTGACACAAACTATGTTTTTGATTTCAGGCATGAAAGTATTCATCCATTTTGTGATCTTGTGAAATCAGGAGAGTTGTGGACCGATTGCTCACAGAACAAAAAATCAGTTGTGATATGTAACTTAGTTGAATACAGCAGGCCACTCCCTGCTAAATATCAGGTTAGTTTAGTGTCACTGATGAGTGACAGTGGGAATTGGTCAAAAAACTCATTTTTCAGGGCAAGTTTAGTTAATATAGACAACTTGTATGGACTAAATATCACAGGATGTAAGACATACATGTATATTACTAGATGCTCATGTCTATCTCTTTAGTCAAAAAACGGAACATGGATATCGTGTATGGTCCATGAGTAAGGGCCACCATAGAGTACAGGGTCTAATTAAAACACACTGGCATACAGAACTTATCTGCAAGCTATTTCAGCCATTTCAAAATCATTTTTGATGATCATTTTTCATTTAAGAGTACAATGCTTCACTAACATTTTCTAGCATTTAGTCCATGCTGTCCATGAAAAAAAAAATTGATTCATATTTTGGCTTAATGGTTTATAGCAGCCTATCATAAGCTTAGAATAGAAATACATGTAAAAGTTTCATGTAAATACCAAGATTAAGTTTCATGTAAATACCAAGATTAAGTTTCATGTAAATACCAAGATTAAGTTTCATGTAAATACCAAGATTAAGTTTCATGTAAATACCAAGATTAAGTTTCATGTAAATACCAAGATTAAGTTTCATGTAAAAAAAAAAAAAAAACTTTCTTTATTTCTTTAGGCAATCTTTGCCCCTTTTGGTCACCAAAATTGTACTTGCAAAAATAGTGTGCATATACATATTTATAGGAGATAGTAATAGCAGCAATTATGACAGCTATTTACAACATAAACCACTTCATCTTTATCAAAATAAATATATGATGCTGCACAAGTTTAGTTTAGATAGACAACTTGAATTTAGCAAAAATATCAATATTTGGGACAATTTTAGTTATGATTTATTAATTACTATATATTTTTTGATATATATATATATAATGACTAAAGATCCATGTTTTTATATTTCATCTATAAACCATCAGGTTTGCATATGTTGGTGGTGGGGGGGGGGGACACAATGCTGTTAAGATGGCTGTCACTCTTGACAATGATGTCTTGAGATATTGTTGAATTATTGGATACATTAAATAGATCTACTATTGCTGGCCCATACCTTGACAAAGTTATTAAAAGATAATATAGCATAAAATGTTTATATTAATGTAGTTAGGGAAAGTAAAAATAACTGCATCATTGCTACAAGTACTGGTAACCTGAAATTCATTTGTCCATTTATCTACTTATATTTGGGAGAAGAAAAACATATATAATTTCTTTATCTTTAAATCCTTTGTCTGAAAATTTCAATCTTTGATCTGAATGTCTCTTCTATGAATTACAATCTTTTATCTGAATGTATCTTCTATGAATTACGATCTTTTATCTGAATGTATCTTCTATGAATTACGATCTTTTATCTGAATGTCTCTTCTATGAATTACTGAATTAATGATATTTGAGTAAATGATTAAGGATGTTGTACACCTTAGTTTTTTCAATGCTGAATTAATGCGATATTAATTTATTTTCAGTATTTCCATGCACTCCCTGGAATCACTGGAGAGTCTGTGAGCAAATTTGGTGGGTCAGTGGCACTAGCTGACTATTGCCCATTTTTACAGGTAACTGTTTTTTAAATGGTCTAAATTTACCCCTGTCTAGAAATGTTTCACAAACACAATAGTACAGTGAATGTCTATAGTTGAGTAATGTTAAGTCACAATAGTACAGTCAGTGTCTGTAGTTGAGTAATGTTAAATCACAATAGTACAGTCAGTGTCTGTAGTTGAGTAATGTTAAGTCACAATAGTACAGTGAATGTCTGTAGTTGAGTAATGTTAAGTTGTGAAGACTGAATCTCTAACTTCTCATTTATCTGTTCATATGACCAGGTAATATGATGTGTTATGTTTCTGTATGACAAAAAGTCCTTACTGCTGAAAATATTCAGTTGATAAAAACTGTCTAGTTGACAAAACAAGATTATCAGTGATTCACGTATTTCACAAGCCATAGAACAGTGGTTCTCAGTCTTTGAAGTTTTTTGACCCACTATGAAAACTGTTTTGTTGTGGTGACCCACCAGTATAGCATCATTGACCCGAAATATAGATTCATCTTTAACTTTGCAGACTAAAAAACTTGACTTTTATAACATAGAGAAATAAAGTTGTTATTATGCACGCAATATTTTTTGATCAATTGATTATATTGACTTATAATATGTCCAGTGGTTTGCGATCCACACTTGGAAAACTAATGACATAGACAATTCTCTTACATGTTTTTTAAATATTTTTTTAGATCTAAATTTAGTTCTAAGCCACTTAATGTTTTAGTGTTAGTGGCCAAAATTAATTCATAGAAATACCAAAATCAAACTTGTTCATGTTTAAAATTAAAGACTAATGAAGTTGTGGAAAAAAAAACATCTCTTAATGTAAATTTGTTTTAAAAAATTAAAGTAATAACTAGTGATGGTATGAATCAAGAATTGGAAGAATCTGTGCTTAATGCAGGAGTTGATATCAAATTGAAGGATTTTCAACCTAATTTTAAATTCCAAAATGATGCCCAGGAATTTTTTGCTTAAAACTGAATCTTTTATTTATGATAATTTCATAAAAATGAAATATTTTTAATAACTGTTTTATTTAATTCTAATACATTACAAACAAATTTGTTATCTTAGTGCAGTCGGACCTTTTTTTTTTTTCCTTTTCTAATTTAATAGAAAGAAAAAAAAAACTGACAAATGTGATCTTTATTTTTTTGTATTCTGTCAAAACAAAAGGGCACTACATACGTTGTCCAGTTTGGAGTAGTGATAGCATTTTTATTTGAAAACATTAGTCAGAACAAAAAAAAAAAAATTTAAATTTATTTCTGCAATGTTGTTTCCTCTAATTTACTTAGAACATTGCATTAACTCAAGATAGAATTTAAAATTTGTCTATGCATGTATGAACACATTACCAAAAAACACCAGCAGAGCTTATAAGTAATTAGATTGACTAACTTGAGTATATCCTCCTTTAGTATGTATGATAGTTTCTTCAACAAATGTCTGTCATGAATTTGTCTTATGTAAAACAGGACATTTAAAACTGTTTTATATTTTTGCTCCCTCAATTGATATCATCGTGATGTTGAACAGTAAAGGTGTATTCAGATTTAATTTCTATCTTTGTTAAAATGATAATAAATGTAAGGGTTGTACTGTTTGTATTTTCCAGATCCCAATTTTTTTAGATTTTTAGATCCCCGTTTTGTCTGTCTGTCTGTCTGTCCGTCATCACCCTAGATCTCAACAACCATAGACCTTTCTCATAAAGTAGTCCCCTTACTGAATTGTTTGTTTAGATGGACAAGTTACACTTCCGGTACCAATTAATGTTCTTGAATTTGCGAATAATAAATTTCTGTTGCCGCTATTCTTTTAATTTTAATCATGAAAATCAAATAATCAAAATTTAATATATTTTTCAGTGTGATTATTTATTATTATCTTAAAAGTTAAAACTAAAAAGTAGAATGCCAAGAAGTTGTTGTGTGCTTAATTGTACTGCAAACGTTGTTAAATGCAGAGGATTATCATTTCATAAATTCCCATCTGATGCTAATAAGAGAAAACTATGGATTACTAAAATATGAAGAGATATTGGAAAACATTTTCAAGTAAAGTATTATCTATTATTACACGTAGTCTATACTATAACAATGTTTTTCAGTTTTTTAATACTATACCGTATACGATATAATTGTTATAATTATAGATCACTGCTAACACTTGTGTGCGCTCTTGACATTTCATAAAGGAACATTTTAAAAATTGTGAAAACCTACAGTTTAATTAAGAACAAATTATTGAAAAAAGAAGTAGTGATGTTTTAGTCCCAGGTCCTATTTTAGTTTCAGTTTTTATTTCGTTTTTTCTGTAATAATTTTAGTTTTAGTCTAGTTTTAGTTTTAGGCCCAATTTTAGTTTTCGTTTTAGTTTTCGTCGACTAAAACTAAAACACCAGAGTTTTAGTTTTCGTCTTATTCATTTTAGTTTCACTTTTAGTTTTAGTCTTGTAAACACCAGTAACAAATGACATCATTGTTCCTGACCAAATGTTGAAACAGATTAGATATGTCCTAGGTCAGTGGTCGGCAAAGTGCGGCTCCGGAGCCGCATATGGCTCTTTGGCTAATTAAGTGCGGCTCTGGCATTTAGTTTTATTTAGTGTACTACTTATTTAGTGTAATATAATTTAGTGTAATAATTTTTGCAATGTTCATATTTGGCTCTTTGGCTGATAAGTTTGCCGACCACTTTCCTAGGTCATATTTATTTCGTAGAATAGATGGTTCGCCCGCAACCCGCAGTACCGGAAAAGAACGATAAATGGGGATTTTAGTTTTTATTTCGTTGGGGAGTTTTAGTTTCAGTTTTTATTCAGTCTTTTGTCTACCAGATTTAGTTTTCGTCTAGTTTTAGTCTTGCTTCTAATTTTAGTTTTAGTTTTAGTTCTCGTTGACGAAAAGTCAACATTTTTGTTAACAAAGGTTTTAGTTTTAGTTTTCGTCAACGAAAACAACACTAAAAAGAAGCTGTGCCTCTGTTATTTGATTGGAATAACTATCAGCTCCCTTTAGGCCGTTAAAGTATCCCAAAAAGAAGGCAGTGGCTACGGTTCGGTCCGACCGAACCCGTATTTTTTTTACTTCAGGTACCAGCCATAGATAATATTGCTCCACACCCTATCCCTAACCCTAATCCTGAAAAAAAAAATTCTGAAAAAAAAAACAAAAATTTATATATGCCATGTTCCTTATACCCTAATATAAGTCACTGCGCAAAAAAAAAGAAATGAACCAGCATCATCAATTGAGGTTGAAGAATTCTCCGACAATATAATAATATTTGAAAAGAATGATATCGGGACATTTTGTGACTTTAAAAACTTGTCAACATCACAAAAATTAAATTTTGGTAATAAATTTAAAGTCATTTTATCATATATTAGACAAAAAATTTAGGAAAAATAATCGAGCTAAGTATTAATCAAGTGTAAACTAAGCGACCGGAAGCCCATTATGATCCTTTCACAAAGACAGCTGACGCGCAGGAATACAAGTGAGAAAGGTGTATAAGTCCTAGACCCATGATGTATATATCATTTTGTAGGTCTTGGCCTGCCAAGTGTACACCTTGGTCCATTTCGCGATCTGACCTCTGAGGGCCGAAAAAGTGGGGGGTTTAAGTACTGTTTTTTACTATATAAGCTATATTAATAAAGGAGTGCCCTATATCTCAGCAACCATAAGTCCTAGACCCATGATGTATATATCATTTTGTAGGTCTTGGCCTGCCAAGTGTACATCAAAAGTCCATTTCGCGATCTGACCTCTCAGGGCCGAATATAAGAGTTTTTTTAGGTACCGTTTTTGCTTATATTTTAAATATAAATAATAAAAGCTAATCAAAGGGGTGTAATCATTATTTATTTTTGTAACAGTTATTCAACATGATAACTTCCCTCTCTATTTATCAAAACCCATACACGTGGAGCAAAAATCTATGGCTGTAACCCGGAAAAAAAAATACGGATTTCGTCCGGCGTAACCGTAGCCACTGCTTCCACGAAAATGCTCTAAAATGTCCTTTGTCCGAAACGGAAAAGACTTAAATTGCTTGTTTTATAAATGTAACTGGTGATCCGACTTTTTATTTCATTATTATTCCAAAATTAAAAATTGCTTTTTTATTGTAACGATGATGTCAGGAATCAAGAGTTTGAAGAAGAATTTGATCATTAAAAATCTTGTCGTTGCCTTATCACCAGTATTAACAAATGTATTTAACTAGTTTTTGGCTAATAATGCTCAGTTGATAATTATAAAATCTAACTCACAATTAGTTTCTTTGTAATTGTTTTGAAAATTTGTATCAAGTCTGATATGTGTGAATTGTTTCATTTGCAGGAACTGAGCTGGTTAAATGAATTTAATGTGTCTGACAGAGGATCTTACTGTGAAGATGCTGACAACAATATAAGTGAGTTGCATGATAGAAAGAGAGAGAGAGAATTCAACTCATTTGCTATTATTGAATAAATATATGCCGAGAAGCTCTCTGGTTGATACTGACTTACAGGTTTGACCTCAAGCCTCATTAATTGTGGAGACTTTTCATAGGTTACGATGTCAAAGAGTCCACCCATCTAGCCAAATATTTTAGCCATCAGTATGTCTTAGGTGATGATCAACTTTACTTTATCTTTCCTATGATTCTAATTTGTTCTTTAATGAATTTTTTTGTTACCGTAGATACTCGCGTATAAGTCGAAAAATTTATGCCTTAAAATTCACTGAAAAAAACAGGGTCGAATTATCTGTGGGAAACACAATGTTCCATAGAATTTGGGTAACTGCATTGTACATTCAACACCGCAAGGCAACGCGGGCAGTGGTGGAAACCGGAAACATAAACTCAACATGTATTTGGCACATCGTTTTGCAGCTCAATTAAATTTGCATCAAATTGTTTCTAACCTAAAGAATTTAAACAAACTCGCAAAAAGCTCTGTAATAAATATCTGTTTTATATTGGACTTAAATAACTTTCATAGTTGTCGTATCCCACTTGTGCTCTAATTAAATCAGACGACACAACTCCTTGTATTGTAAAAGAATTAAGGGCAGGAGCGCCAGATTGATTAAGTCCCTCGGTGTCAAATCAAATTTTTTTTTTATTATTTATTATTAAATTATTACCATCTCTGAATCGAATTATATGAGTTTTATAGTTTGCAGTGATTTATTTCTTCAATAAAAATGCATTTGAAAATCACATGTATCTTGACTTTGTCTAAAATTTTGCTTAAAAGCCTAAGTTTTTTTGATTTTTCTCTAAATTTTATTTTTCTTTCCTTTAGTCTCAATTTCTTCTACATTTTTGAATGGATTTTCTTGAAATTTGGCACACATGTTCTAAATACATGTGTAGTCAAATCTTATTGATGAAATTTTAAAATAGGCTATACTTTTTTTTTTAGGAATTTTTTTGATGGTAAATTTATCATATTTTGACCGATACCAAATACCCCATAGGAAAAAATTAATTAAAAAATAACCGTTAAAGATATCAAAAAATCATCAATACGATTTGTTACCCATACATCTATTATGGTATCTGCTGAATTTCATATAGATAGCTTTTATATTTTAAGAGAAATAGCGTTTTAAAAAATATACTCAAAAACAATATGGCCGCCGTTTCCATGGCAACCACTCATTGCAAAAATTTTTTTTTACTATATTTTAACTTACTATCTCCAGTACTATATATGTGTTAAATATTATACTAATATCTGCAAAAATAAGGAATTTTTTTCGATCTGGCCTTCCTGCCCTTAACTGAACTTTTTAATGCGTGATATTTACAGATGAGAATATGATAATCCAATATAAACACTTGAGAAGATGAATCAACAAATCACATGTATAATTCTATAATTTAACACACACGATAAATACTAATATCAATATTCAATGAGAGATGTGGCAATAAATCACAAGTAACTGCTATCACTATAGACCAGTACACGAGTCTATAACTATTATAACTCTCGACTGCACTGTCCACTTAGTCCACGTGTTATATCTAGTATCCCCTTCATGGGTCTCTAGTCTCTCTCTCTTGTGTGTGTGTCTCCGTCCCTTTTCAACCGTTGTAACTTCCCTATTTATAGGATATATCACCCCCTCATATTGCATCATTGGTGTAATTACATCACTGGGGTGATTGCATCATTGATTGCATCATGGATTGCATCACTGGGTGATTGCATCACTGGGTGATTGCATCACTGGGTGATTGCATCACTGGGTGATTGCATCATTGATTGCATCACTGGTGATTGCATCATGCATGCCTGACCCTGCAAGCACTTACAAGGGATAGGACACCCCCATTATCCCCAAAAAAATTTCATTACCTAATGAAATTTTGGCAATATCAACAATTTTAAATAAAATCATCTAACATTACTTTCTTGCCATTGTTTATAGCATTACATTATTAATTATTCTATTATTTCTCAATCTTTTCAATAAAACAAAATGTAATACATGTGAATTTTCAAAAAATATAAATACAATTACATCTCTATACATATGTCAATAATAAACGAATGTGTAACAAACTTTGAAAAGAAAAAAAAAAATATATGGTTCTCCTTGAGTAGATGTGTAGTCCATCATGTCATCAACATCAGGACAACGATAGATATGCGTAACATGTTTCTTACTACACTCTGCTTCAATGACGTCAGATCAAAGTTAAGCACACAAAAAAAATCAATAATTGTCTCTTCACATAATAGTCTCTACACAAAATAGTCTCTACACAAAATAAATGTCCACGGCAAAATTGTTTTCAGAATGTTCACGTTTAACATTGTCAGGATGACAATATGAGCAACGACTGCTCACAGTAACGATGAATTGTTCCATTAATTGCGACGAAAAATTGAGCAAAGACTGCTCACATTAATGATGAATTGCTCCATTAACTGCGACGAAAAATTGAGCAAAGTGTGCTCAACGATAACTTGCGTTGATAAAAACAGTTTTGTGACATCAGCTCAAACAACAATAACTCAATCAACATACATTTGTGTGTGACAAAATCGTTGACATCTCAATGTCGATGACGACAGTATAAAACTTCTCCATTTAAGTAGTAATACACATTCATTAATTGTCTGTAGATGTCCCAATTATCATTCTCGACATTAGATCTGATATATGATTGTTTGTACCCTTTATTCTTGAATCGTATTTTATGTCTTGTTTGTTGCCTAGCTTCATTTCTTTTTCTTTGTATCCAGTTCTTTACAATTGTTTCTGTGTGATATTTCGATACTCCTGGCACATTACCAATAATCATATCACATACAGGATTATCTAGTATAATAGCTTCACATATACCAGCTAACCATGATGAGTCTATTTTAATAGTTGCTACGTCACACGACTTTATAGTACCATCTCCTAGCTTGATGTGTGTTTTCTTTGACATGTACTGATCTTTGTTAACCAGACTTCTTTTAACAACTACAGTAGTACAACCTGAATCTCTAAGACATTTTATTTGTTGACCATTAACGATAGCAGGATGAAATATTATTTGACCTTTTGTATTTATAATATTTGCACAGCATTGTTCTGTTTCACCATTATCTTGAACTTTCTGTTTTGAATATTTTCTATCAGCATACTTTTGCGTAGAATTAAATTCTGGTCTGTTTCTGTTTTGACGTAAGTACAGTTTTTCACCGTCATCTTGAACTTTCTGGTTTTGATACCTTCTATTAGCATACTTTTCAGTAGAATAATGTTCTGATCTGTTTCTATTTTGACGTAAGTCAAGTTTTTCTGGTCTATGTTGTTCTAGTTCTTTCTTTCTCAAGTAGCAGTACTTCAAAATGTGACCTTTTTTCTTACAATAATGACAAATTCTTCTTTCAAAATAAACATTATTATCTTTAGATTGACTCATGTATCTTGGTTTGTATATATCATTCTTTAATTTGTATGTTTCATTCCGTGGTTTGAATTTATCGATAGATGCACAAATGTCTGATATACTTATTTCATCATTGGGATAGCAATCTTTATAGTCACTTAGAACTTTTATTAGGTCTTTGACAGTTTTTACATTCCTTTGTTTAATGAAGGAAAACACTTCTCTAGTGCACATGTTAAGAACTTTGTCGACTACCATCATTTCTAAAATCTCAGTTGGTTTATTTATGTCAACTTCTGCCATCATAAGCCATGATTTTAAATCACTCATAACTAAATCAATGAACTGCTGAGGTTGTTCTTTATTTGACATTTTTAGTTCATGAAAACGGTGACGATAATGTTCTTCTGTTTTATTAAAATATTTCAGAAGTTTCATCTTTATATCTTCATAACTCAACTCAGCATAGTTATGTATTGTCATGATTGCTTTTCTTGCATCATCTTTTACAAGCTTGAAAAGTTCCGACTTCCATTCACTGATTGGAATTTTTTGTAGCTGACATTGTTGTAAACATGTGTCAATATCTTCAGTTTTACCATTAAAAGGTTGCATTTTTAATTGAGTCGAGTAATTTCCTTTTGACTCTTCTATTACAGTTGTTTTATTATCTTTAGTTGCAGCTATTCTTGCTAGTTCTAATTCATGATTTCTTTTTCTTTCTAATTCTCTTTCTTCATAGTTTCTTTTTAATTCTCTTTCTTTTATTCTCTCATCTCTTTCTCTATCCTCATTTTCTTTTTTGTCTATATATTCCAACAATTCTTTACCTTTGAGACCTAATTCTTCTCCTCTAATTTTGTATTGTCTCCATTTTTCTTCTTCTGGGGTACTAGCCATTGTTATGTTCAGACGTATAAACAAATGAAAACGTTGGAATGTCACGTGGTAATATAACTAATCCAAAATATGACGAGAAATATTTCAAGAATAAAATGTTATTCTTACCGTTAAGTTTCAGAAAATTCTTCCTTTGTAGCGTATGTCCAATGAAGGAATGCACAAATAACGAAGTCCTTTAACACTGTAGAGACGTACAACTGGATTTACTTTAGCTTTTAGCTGCCACCAAATAATACATAGGTTTAATACTTTCCATGAGACCATGTGGCAATATCAATCACAACTGTTCCATCGTTGTATAATACTATATACACTACACACAGATAAATACCAGGATTAATATTCTATGAGAATACCAGGATTATACTTTCTTTTAACTGTTGATGATTCAGATAAAATCCAGTCTCTTCGAAATATACTATTTTATCAACCCAAGTGTTACTCACCACTGGGGTGTTTTTACTGCTGCCACCAGATAAATACCAGGATTATGTCGTATCCCACTTGTGCTCTAATTAAATCAGACGACACAACTCCTTGTATTGTAAAGAATTAACTGAACTTTTTAATGCGTGATATTTACAGATGAGAATATGATAATCCAATATAAACACTTGAGAAGATGAATCAACAAATCACATGTATAATTCTATAATTTAACACACACGATAAATACTAATATCAATATTCAATGAGAGATGTGGCAATAAATTACAAGTAACTGCTATCACTATAGACCAGTACACGAGTCTATAACTATTATAACTCTCGACTGCACTGTCCACTTAGTCCACGTGTTATATCTAGTATCCCCTTCATGGGTCTCTAGTCTCTCTCTCTTGTGTGTGTGTCTCCGTCCCTTTTCAACCGTGGTAACTTCCCTATTTATTGGATATATCACCCCCTCATATTGCATCATTGGTGTAATTGCATCACTGGGTGATTGCGTCATTGATTGCATCATGGATTGCATCACTGGGTGATTGCATCACTGGGTGATTGCATCTAGGGTGATTGCATCACTGGGTGATTGCATCACTGATTGCATCATTGATTGCATCACTGGTGATTGCATCATGCATGCCTGACCCTGCAAGCACTTACAAGGGATAGGACAATAGTATTTCTGTCAAAGTGATAATTACATATTAAACGTAAACTTTTCGATCATCAACTGGGAGCACTTTGTCATTTGTAAATTATATATCAATGAGTATGTTGATTTTAAAAAATGATTTTATGATTATTGTTGATGACAAAAAATTTGTTGTTGTTGTTTTTTGCATTGTTCCTGACATATCAGGGGATGATGAAAGAAATTATTTTGGTGAAGTCTATGGTAACAACAGTATGTGTTTTGAACATGCCAGTAAGTGGTATCTTCACCAGTGCAGTGCAATTAGAAGTCCTCAACACTCAGGCAGTGGATGTTACCAGGTAAAGAACATAGTAGTCATACACTTTCTATCTTAGTTTAACCATTCCATGTATTTATTCTATGCATACACTTCCTCTCTTATTTTAACCATTCCATGTATTTATTCCATGTATACACTTACCATTTCCTGCTATTGTGCTAAATCTGCTAAAATGAATGTAATAACTAGAAAGAAGATCCAGCATTATATTTGAAAATTAAGCATTTAGAAAGATTACAATGTAGAATTAACAAAGTTCACAATCGAACTGAAGCGTTTTAAGCCACACAGGGCTAGCTCACTTCTTGGGTTTGGCTTGTATGGCTGAAAATGCTTGTTTCAAAAATATATACATGTATAACTATTTTAGGCATTTATTAAGCTGTAGATACATTTTTATCTTCCATTATGACCATTATGTAGCCTGGTTTCAAATTATATGAGTATAACTTAAAGAGGTCATTGATACTTATACAGAAAATTTCATACATTGCTGTTTAGAAAGTTGTTGACTTTAAGTATGAAAGCGAAAAGTAGTTATTATTTTAGTCTATATAATTAAAGTTCCCTTAAGCCTCTACAGGCTCATCAGGGCAGATGAAGTGTAGAATTCATTTGTTTCATTAACCTCAGCATATAAAGGGGCTGTGTGGTTTGCACAACGCCCAGCCGCCTTTACTTTCCCCAACTTATAGTCAGGTACCCATTTAAAGCTGAGTGGACTTGGGGGCTTTCACCAGGAACTAAAAAAATCCCAAGGTTCTCACTGAGGTTCAAACCCGGGACCCCTCCGGTAGACAGTCAAGCACTCTACACCACACAACCACCTATCTCCTATGTTATAAAGGATGACTTAAATTTATTGAACAGGATTTAGCTTAGCTCTGGAAAGTTTATATCAATTGTAACATAACTCATAAAAAAAAGAAAAATTATTTACATGGTGTCAGTTATATTTTACCTTTTTGGTAAATTTGATTTTCTTTTCACAGTACAGTTGTAAACAAAATGTGGGACTGTTGATCCATGTACACAATACAACCTACCGGTGTCACAGGGAAAAACAAGTTATTAACTTTCTCTTCAGGTCGTCTACCTTCCTGCATCAAGGGAGTTTAGTCTGTCCAAATTGTGCAGATGTTTGCCCTGTAAGTTGAAATCAAGTTCATTTGTACTTTTTTAATGCTCTTATAAGTATATTACAAATATTATGACATCCCCTTTCTTTTATACATTGAGACACATAATATACCAGATTGTAATAGATTATCTAGCCTTCAGACTGGAATAATTAGATGTGTTAACATTTGTGAAGTATATCATAAGATTGACAAGTATTTATTTGTTTTCAGTTTTCTTTCAATCTGCAGAGTCAGAATTTTTCGCTTTACTGTAACTCTAACATCTTTTATTGTTGGTATATTTTATTAAATTAGCAAATGAAAATTTTTTTACTGTAGAAAAAAAATAAACCATTCAACTATGTTGAGTGTACATTAGGGCTTGTCGGTTTTTAAAAATTAGAGGCATTAAACCTGGACCAGAAGTCTATATTCAAGTCATCCAACACCTCCACCATTGCTAATACATCATACATGTTAATTAAATACAACATAATTTGAAAATAATTATTGCTAGAATGCTTTATATATCCTTTTTTTTCACGTCTTTTTTTTGAGACATTTGCCAACCAGTTTTTTAGAAAATCGGTTTTTGTATAATCTTTAGTACATGTATACATTGATATTCGTTTCTTCAGGGTACATTTATTTTATGATTTAATGATTTACTTAAGAGAATTTTATTTTGCAAAATATTTGGTGGAAGTGCTAAAGATGTATGCATTTTATGAATGTTAAAAAGAGTTCTGTGCACTCATGAATAGTTGGTCAGTACAGTATAGTCTATGAACAAATAGGATATTTGTATCTATATGTATATTTATATATATATGTGTGTGTGTGTATGTTATTATTGATATGATTAACAACAGATTGAATCAATACATTGAGGCTGATATGAATGTGTGGTTAATAGTCTCTATGGCGACCTCGGCTTAGGTGGGGAAATAGTCCCAGTTACTCTGGGTTTGGTCCTGGATGCAGTTGTAACGTTTCATCATTTTGAAGAAATATTTTGCTCACTTTGAGCTTAACATTAAAATAACAATTTATTTCTATCAGCCAAGTAAATTTTGTTAACTTGATATTTTTGTAGAACCATGGTGTGACCTGCCCACCAGATGTCAAGCCACCAGTCAGTCCACGTGTGGTTGTAGACAGAGATGCCCTGTGTGGATCTAGTTATGCCCAGATGACCTATCACCCAGTCTTTCTGTTGTGGACAGTTTTTGTTATTTTGGAGAGTTAGTCTTGGTTATGCTGAAGATGTATGAGAGACAGTAACACCATGACACTTTAATCTGTTTCATAAACAGTAGTAACTTAGGACTATGTGCTTAATGATTTCATTGAAGAGTTTATACTTTAAATCCTTTAACTTAATTTATTCATTTTTTATGAATGTGCATAACAGTATTGCCATTTTTTTAACTGACAAAAATATATGCAATAGACTGATAAGGGTGTCTGTAATGTCATGCACAAATGTCTGATGTGTCTGAATGTACAAATTAGTTATCGAGTGGGGAAATTTCAAAACTATTTTGCTACAGCCACTTCAGATAAACTAAGGTGTTGTAACCTTTTAATTTGGTCTGTTACAACTTTGTGTTATAAACAGGAATGTACTTGTCAACAGTTTCATGCATTTATTGATGCTGTTGTTTTAACAACACATTATTGACGTTGCTGAGGCTGATACTATCAACAATTGAATGTGTTATACAAAATAAGTTTGATTCAATAATTCTTACACTAGATGTGTGTACAATAGTTTGTTTTGTTGTCTGTGTTGCATTGTTCATTCTTACTTTTTTTTTTTTCTTTTGTGAAGTCTAAATTTATGTTGACTGAAGTGAGTCATGCACCCTGCAGATTCTGTGAACATTATTTTGTGAATTTACTCAAAGTTCATTTAGCCACACTAGATATTAGACATCATTTGACATTAGATCTGTGCTCAGATAAATTAATGAACAGAAATTAATACTCTTGAAATATTATTTGTTGCTGACCAGGATAGGATCTAACTTTGAGTGGGTTCTGCATTGAATCGAAAGTAAAGAATTAATACAACAGTATTCCAGTTTAAAATATTAAACAACATGGCTCCATCCGGTCTCTATTCAATATTTCTTTTAAAAAAAATCTATAGTTTTAAATAGTTTCTGTGGTTTTGTTATGAAACTTAAAAGTCCCAAATATTAAAAAGTAAAAATAACATAATATCATTCAAATTATTGTTGTTTTTATTACAACAAAAAGCATTTTAAAATCCTCAAATGTAAACAATATGAATAATCCGACGATGAGTATAGCGTAACTAATTTCGAAAATAAAGTTCGATCTAATATAAAAAAGAAATTCTGCTAATTTCTATACAAATAAGTTCTCAGCTATTATAATACTTCATTTTTTTAAATAAATATTGCTTTGATTTATTTTTAAATTACAAAATAAGATTATATTTTTAAGACTTACAAGTCAAGTGGGAGTGCAAAATAATTAAGCGATCTTAAATACAAAATAATTTCTTTAAATTGTGTGACTTTGTGGCTGAATGTGGCTAAGGTGTTTTTTTTTTTTGCTTTTTTTTATGCTGGCTATCCAGGTTTGATTCCTTTCACAGACGTTGTTGTTTTTTGTATTTAATTTTTTTTAATAATTTATCCTTTTGGTTTTTTTTATGAAAAGTAACAACAACCAAATAAGATCTCTTTGACAAAAAAATTTTTTTAATTGAAATAATTTAACCTTTAGGATGTTGTAGGGAAAAGAAACAACAATTAATCAGATTTTCAATTTCGTATATGTATCAAAGCTGAACAATAGTATATCTCTTTGCAAAGACTTTGCAGGGTACAGCTAGTGAATCAATGATAACTGTCAAGTATTTGTCATTTTGTGGGACGGATGGCCGAGTGGTGTAGATACTCGACTGTCGACCTGAGAGTCCTGGGTTCGATCCTCGGTGAGGCCCATGGAATTTTTCCAGGTGAAATATGGTGCAAAGTCGTCCCACAAGTCCACCCAGCTTTAAATGGGTACCTGACTTAAGTTGGGGAAGTAAAGGTGGCTGGGCGTTGTGCTAACCACACAATCCCTTCATATGCCGAGGTTATAGAAACAGATGAATTCTACACTTCATCTGCCCCGAAGGCCCGTTAGGGCTAAGAAGGGAACTTTTATTTGTCATTTTATTTCACATTCACACTCTATTACACATGCACCTTTTAAAATACGAACTAAAAAATGAGGTAATAAGACTTTTTTAAGTTCCCTAGCCCTACTGGGCCATCGGGGCAGATGAAATGTAGAATTCAACTGTTCTATAACCTCGGCATATAAAGACTTTACTATTCATAATTATTTCAACAACAGTCTAATGTTACCTGTCATAATAATTATGAAGACGAAGGAACTTAATTTACATACACCAGGATCACAGAGTTCAATAATAATTAATGAGAAGCATGTAACTGCTCACAATTTTGGATAATGTTCTTGAACTGTGGAACCAGTTTACTGATTGTGATTCGCATGATTGCATTTAAATTGCAGTCAATCAATATTGATCTGTTCTTAGACTTGTTTATTTTCATACAAGAAAACACTTAGCAGCAAAGTTTTTTAGGTGTGGAAATACCGCTGCTGGCAAACATCTTTAAAAACTCCAGCAATAAAACTGACTTGAACTTTTCCTTCAGGTCATAATCTGCTTGCAGGTCAAGCAGCTCTTACTAATATTCTGGAGCTATTAAACCGATTTAATATCCCTAGATTCCAATCAAATAGTCGGAATAAAAATTGTAAAATATAGCAAAAACTCTAAACAAAGAAAATAAACATTGACATAGGATCATAACATGTACATGCAACGGGCCGCATATTATACTCTGATGGGCCGCATGCAGCCCACGGGCCGTAGTTTGCCCACCCCTGTACTATTAGATAAACCTAAAAAAAAATTCTTAATAAAATTCTTTTATTAAAATATGAGAAAAAGAAACCAACCAAACATGATGCACTCTCAGTCATCTCTGTACATGTGTCCTATTGCCTGTCTGTGGGTGGCAGTAACAGTTACATCTGTTATGTTGTCTGTGAGTGGCAGTAACATTTACATCTGTTATGTTGTCTGTGAGTGGCAGTAACAGTTACATCTGTTATGTTGTCTGTGGGTGGCAGTAACAGTTACATCTGTTATGTTGTCTGTGAGTGGCAGTAACAGTTACATTTGTTTTGTTGTCTGTGAGTGGCAGTAACAGTTACATCTGTTATGTTGTCTGTGGGTGGCAGTAACAGTTACATCTGTTATGTTGTCTGTGAGTGGCAGTAACAGTTACATCTGTTATGTTGTCTGTGAGTGGCAGTAACAGTTATATATGTTATAATGTCTTTCTGTTGATGCAGTATAATTATTCATTGTCTGTATATTGGTGTAGTAGTAATGTTTGTCCAGTTGTTTGTGGGTGCAGTATGATATAACACTGTTCCATTGTCTGTATATTGGTGTAATAGTAGTTATGTTTGTCGAGATGTTTGTCTGTGTGTACAGTATCCCTTTGCTCATCTGATGACCTCAGTCCAATTACTCTCTGGTGCTATTATATATTGTAAGTTATTAGTTTTACTATTGAATTATTATTTTATATTGTAAGTTATTAGTTTCACTATTGAATTATTATTTTATATGAATCTGATGTACATTCAGTTAGTAACATTATATGACTTGTTGTTTGTTTTTTGTTTTTTTTTACACTTTTGATAATCTAGTTATTGTTTTTCTTTATAATGGTTTACATTTAATATTGCCAGATACTGAAACGATCTTTAAATGTCACGAATTATTATAATAATAGTTTACAATGTAAATAAACGAAGTGGTTTTAAAAATTGTGGTACTATTGTATTACATATTTCAGTTATTAAAAAATATAATAAACTCATATGGAATGCTTTCAAGGTAGTTTTATCATTTGAGAAATATAGCAACAAATATTTCTGAATTTTATCAACTTTAATTCAAATGATAAAAAATCTTTATTATATCTTGTAAAAACTAATTATTCATGTCAAAAAATCTAATTTCTTATTTTAATAACTATTTTTTACATTTGGAGCATTTATTTTAGAAACCTAGTCCAAAAAAAACAAAAAGTTGTGTTCATGTTTGGGTGACATTTGGTTGTTTTATTTATTGTTTTTACTATTTTTGTATCCCCTTTTCAAAAATAAATTCAAATTTTATGAACATTGTTTTTTTTTTCATTAAATTTTTAAAATAGTGGACTAGAAATATTTTTATTTGTTGTTTTATTTTCATTTTATATAAGATATTCACATTATGAAGTTGACTTGACCCATTTCTAGTAGCCACTGCACATAAGGATAACTGGTAGTCACCATCTTTTAAATTTTTATCTGTTAATGTCATGTTGCTGGACACTGAACTAGACAGGTCAAAGGTCACTACTGTTACCACTAATGTCATGTTGCTGGACACTGAACTAGACAGGTCAATGGTCACTACTGTAACCACTAATGTCATTCTGCTGGACACTGAACTAGACATGTCAACAATAACTATTGTATCCACTTATGTCATTTTACTGGACACTGAACTAGACATGTCAACATTCACTCGTCGGCATCCGTCCGTCTCGAGAGACGATGGTGTAGCTAATTTAAGTCTACAAGCACCGCCGAGAATGGCTGTGCAGTCCGACTCAGGAGTGGCAATCCCTGCCGCACTTGTCGCACTTGAATGTAGATGGTTGTTGTATCTGTTGTTTCTGCTTCCGCCTTGATCTTTTCAGGGCGGCATTTTCGTGTCGCTCAGCCTCTGCGCGCCATGAACCCTGCCGGACAGCGAGCCTCCAGGACTGGCGGTCAGCTGCTTGACACTCCCAGAAGTTGGGGTTTATGGAGCACTGTTTCATGTCCTTTTTGCAGGTATCTTTGAAGCACCTTTTAGGGTGACCTGTTTTCCTCTGGCCTGTAACTAAATCGCCATAGAGTAGGTCCTTCGGGATGCGGCCTGCATCCATTCTCTTGACATGGCCGAGCCATCTGAGGCGTCTCTCGCTAATAGCTGCGAACAAACTGCTCATGTTGGCCCAGTGTTGGGGATCTTGTCCTGCCACTTGATCTGCAGTATACGCCGCAGGCACCTCATGTGGAAGTGGTTTAGTTTCCTTTCGTGCCTCGCGTAAGTGGTCCACGTCTCGCATCCATCGAGGAGGGTACTGAGTATGCAGGCCTGGTAGACGCGCAGTCTGGTATTCTCAGTGAGGCTGGGGTTATTCCACACACGTTGATTTAGTCTCGTCATGACTGGCTGCCCTAGCGATCCTGCAGTTGATCTCCGGGTCTATGGATAGCGAGCTGGAGATGGTGGACCCAAGGTAGGTGAAGTTCTCGACGACCTCTAGGGTGTGCCCATCGATGTCGGGGTGGGGGGTATCTGTACCCTGTGCCATGACATTTGTCTTTTTCAGGCTGATAGTCAGTCCAAACTCCTTACACGCGTGGGAGAGGCGGGTGACAAGCTGCTGCAGTCCGTCTTCAGTGTGTGATGTCAAGGCTGCGTCATCAGCAAAGAGCAGCTCGCGAATTAGGACCTTTGTGACTTTTGTCTTTGCACAGAGGCGGGCTATGTTATAGAGCTTGTCATCGGACCTTGTCATAGGTGGTGATGGCGTAGTTATATACATTCATCGCGCAGATTCGACCACCTAGAGTCGATGGTGTCATCTGCTAACTTTCTTTCGCTGAGTGCAACTTCCAGACTGCTGATAAACTGTTGGTTTATTTCGGGATTTCTGGCACAGTTGGTATTGATGCGTGGGCGACCCTTTTTCTTGGAGTGATGCAGTTTCTTCGGCGTTATGCGCACCTTGCTTGCCACGAGGGCGTGGTCCGTGTCGCAGTCTTCACTATGGTAGCTGCGGGTGAGGAGGATACTGTCGATATTCCCTCTTCTGGTGAGGACGAGGTCGAGTTGGTGCCAGTGGCGGGAGCGTGGGTGCCTCCAGGACACCTGATGGATCTCTTTGCACTTGAAGAAGGTGTTGGTCACGCACAGGCCATGGTGGCACGAGAGCTCAAGCAGTCTCTGGCGATTTTCATTGATATTTCCCATCCCAAGGCTTCAGAGACAGGTGGGCCAAGCCACATGGTCAACTCCTACCCTTGCGTTGAAATCAAAAAGGAGATAAAGGCTATCAGTGCTGGGAATCTTCAATAGCGCTTCATCTAGGGACTGGTAAAATTGATCTTTCTCCTCGGCAGTGAAGCAGAAATATGTGAGCTGGGCCAGAGGACGTTGACAGTCGGAGGATTAGTAATCTCTCAGAGCCGTCTGTTGGGGGCTCTATGAATCTGACAAGCGTGTTTTTCACCGCGAAGCCAACACCGTGTTGCCTCGGTTGGTTTGAGGACTTTCCTTGCCAAAAGAATGTGTAGTTAGCTTCTCTGATGGTGCCGGTTTCAGCCAGCCGGGTCTCCTGTAGAGCGGCGATGTCTGTTTAGTCGTGAGAGTTCCCTGTCGATGACAGCGGTCTTCCTTGCGTCATCAATCTGCTGAAGGTCAGATGTGAGTCCGGTACACATGGTCCTGATGTTCCAGCTTGCGAATCGAAGAACTGGAGGCTTCTTGCTGGTTCTTATCTTGAATTTGCCTGGTGCGTGTGATTATTGGCCCACTTTTTGAGAAGTGCATCTCTAATCCCCACGCACCCAGTGGGGCAGGTGAGCCATGGCGAGACAGCACCCAACTGGCTGGGGGCTGCACAGCTTGAGGCGGGCGGTAGCTGTCCAATGAGGCGCGATGACCTCTCCCACCGTCGAAAGAGACCCATTGCACTCGTTTCCTTCGCCAATCGGATGAGCTTAAAACCGGTAACTGTCCCCTTCCGTGTTGTGTCGACATCGTGCGACGACGCTGGAGTATCCTCTTCAGTTTAGCTACAGAGCCTGGGCAGGGTAATATGGAGGGATAGCTGTTGCCCGTGCAGCAGTCCTCCCCTCTCCGCGCAGATGAGGGATCCAAGGGAAGGACAGAGTCGATACGGCTTGGCTTCAGCTGCGCCGCAGGAGTTGCCGGCGTTGACAATATAAGGTCTGACCGCCATGGGGACTCCAGCTCCGGATTTCTTTTTCAGGGTTTACTCCCTCATAGGAGGTATGCCGCTTGGCAGTGGAGGTTTGAAATTAGAGTTTTGCTTCTCCTAGAGGAGCTACCAACCAAGGTTGCCGAGCCCCATCTGCCCGAAACGGCTGGTTTTGAGGTGCCAGTGAACCGCCTTCGCCCCTTCTGTCAGTGGAAACAGTTTCGCCGGGCTTAGTAGCTAAGCCACACGAGAATGCCAGGAGTTGGACTTGGTTGTTACAGGCTATTTCAGACGCACGCCATTGGGAGCATTTTATTTGTTAGTGGGAGCTTATCCCCGCTACCAACCCCCGGCAGTAACAACATTGAAACCAAGATTCATGTTGCTGGACACTGAACAAGACAGGTCAACATTCACCACTATATCCACTTATGTCTTTTTGCTTGACACTGAACTAGACATGTCAACAATCAATATTGTATACACTAATGTCATGTTGCTGGACACTGAACTAGACAGGTCAACATTCACTAATGTATCCACTAATGTCATTTTGCTGGACACTGAACTAGACAAGTCAACATTCACTACTGTATACACATATGTCATGTTGCTGGACACTGAACTAGACATGTCAACAATCAATATTGTATCCACTTATGTCATTTTGCTGGACACTGAACTAGACAGGTCAACATTCACTACTGTATCCACTTATGTCATTTTGCTGGACACTGAACTAGACAGGTCAACATTCACTACTGTATCCACTTATGTTATGTTGCTGGACACTGAACTAGAAAGGTCAACATTCACTACTATATACACTTATGTTATGTTGCTGGACACTGAACTAGGCATGTCAACAATCAATATTGTATACACTTATGTCATTTTGCTGGACACTGAACTAGACAGGTCAACATTCACTACTATATCCACTATTGCCATTTTGCTGGACACTGAACTAGACAGGTCAACATTCACTACTATATCCACTTATGTCATTTTGCTGGACACTGAACGAGACATGTCAACAATCACTATTGTATACACTTATGTCATTTTGCTGGACACTGAACTAGACAGGTCAACGTTCACTACTGTATCCACTAATGTCATTTTGCTGGGCACTGAACTAGACATGTCAACAATCAATTTTGTATCCACTTATGTCATTTTGCTGGACACTGAACTAGTCAGGTCAACATTCACTACTGTAACCACTAATGTCATGTTGCTGGACACTGAACTACACAGGTCAACATTCACTACTGTATCCACTTATGTCATTTTGCTGGACAATGAACTAGACATGTCATTAATCAATTTTGTATCCACTTATGTCATTTTGCTGGACACTGAACTAGTTAGGTCAACATTCACTACTGTAACCACTAATGTCATGTTGCTGGACACTGAACTACACAGGTCAACATTCACTACTATAAACACTTATGTTATGTTGCTGGACACTGAACTAGACATGTCAACAATCAATATTGTATACACTAATGTCATGTTGCTGGACACTAAACTAGACAGGTCAACATTCACTACTGTATCCACTTATGTCATTTTGCTGGACACTGAACTAGACAGGTAAACATTCACTACTATATACACTTATGTCATGTTGCTGGACACTGAACTAGACAGGTAAACATTCACTACTATATACACTTATGTCATGTTGCTGGACACTGAACTAGACATGTCAACAATCAATATTGTATACACTTATGTCATTTTGCTGGACACTGAACTAGACAGGTCAACGTTCACTACTGTATCCACTAATGTCATTTTGCTGGGCACTGAACTAGACATGTCAACAATCAATTTTGTATCCACTTATGTCATTTTGCTGGACACTGAACTAGTCAGGTCAACATTCACTACTGTAACCGCTAATGTCATGTTGCTGGACACTGAACTACACAGGTCAACATTCACTATTGTATCCACTAATGTCATTTTGCTGGACAATGAACTAGACATGTCATTAATCAATTTTGTATCCACTTATGTCATTTTGCTGGACACTGAACTAAACATGTCAACAATCAATATTGTATACACTAATGTCATGTTGCTGGACACTGAACTAGACAGGTCATCATACACTACTGTATACACTTATGTCATGTTGCTGGACACTGAACTAGACAGGTCAACATTCACTGCTATATACACTTATGTCATGTTGCTGGACACTGAACTAGACATGTCATCAATCAATATTGTATACACTTATGTCATGTTGCTGGACACTGAACTAGACAGGTAAAATATTCACTACCGTATCCACTTATGTCATTTTGATGGACACTGAACTAGACAGGTCAACATTCACTACTGTATCCACTTATGTCATTTTGCTGGACACTGAACTAGACATGTCAACAATCAATATTGTATACACTAATGTCATGTTGCTGGACACTTAACTAGACAGGTCAACATTCACAACTGTATCCACTTATGTAATTTTGCTGGACACTGAACTAGACAGGTCAACATTCACTACTGTATCCACTAATGTTTTTTTGCTGGACACTGAACTATACAAGTCAACATTCACTACTGTATCCACTTATGTCATTTTGCTGGACACTGAACTAGACAGGTCAACATTCACTACTGTATCCACTTATGTTATGTTGCTGGACACTGAACTAGACAGGTCAACATTCACTACTGTATACACATATGTCATGTTGCTGGACACTGAACTAGACATGTCAACAATCAATATTGTATCCACTTATGTCATTTTGCTGACAACTGAACTAGACAGTTCAACATTCACTACTGTATCCACTATTGCCATTTTGCTGGACACTGACAGCACATGTCAACAATCAATATTGTATCCACTTATGTCATTTTGCTGACAACTGAACTAGACAGTTCAACATTCACTACTGTATCCACTATTGCCATTTTGCTGGACACTGAACTAGACAGGTCAACATTCACTACTATATCCACTTATGTCATTTTGCTGGACACTGAACGAGACATGTCAACAATCACTATTGTATACACTTATGTCATTTTGCTGGACACTGAACTAGACAGGTCAACGTTCACTACTGTATCCACTAATGTCATTTTGCTGGGCACTGAACTAGACATGTCAACAATCAATTTTGTATCCACTTATGTCATTTTGCTGGACACTGAACTAGTCAGGTCAACATTCACTACTGTAACCACTAATGTCATGTTGCTGGACACTGAACTACACAGGTCAACATTCACTACTGTATCCACTAATGTCATTTTGCTGGACAATGAACTAGACATGTCATTAATCAATTTTGTATCCACTTATGTCATTTTGCTGGACACTGAACTAGTTAGGTCAACATTCACTACTGTAACCACTAATGTCATGTTGCTGGACACTGAACTACACAGGTCAACATTCACTACTGTATCCACTAATGTCATTTTGCTGGACAATGAACTAGACATGTCATTAATCAATTTTGTATCCACTTATGTCATTTTGCTGGACACTGAACTAGTTAGCTCAACATTCACTACTGTAACCACTAATGTCCTGTTGCTGGACACGGAACTACACAGGTCAACAATCAATTTTGTATCCACATATATCATTTTGCTGGACACTGAACTAGTCATGTCAACGTTCACTACTGTGTCCACTAATATCATGTTGCTGGACACTGAACTAGACATGTCAACGTTCACTACTGTATCCACTAATGTCATTTTGCTGGACACTGAACTAGACATGTCAACAATCAATATTGTATACACTAATGTCATGTTGCTGGACACTGAACTAGACAGGTCAACATTCACTACTGTATACACTTATGTCCTGTTGCTGGACACTGAACTAGACAGGTCAACATTCACTACTATATACACTTATGTCATGTTGCTGGACACTGAACTAGACAGGTCAACATTCACTACTATATACACTTATGTCATGTTGCTGGACACTGAACTAAACATGTCAACAATCAAGATTGTATACACTAATGTCATGTTGCTGGACACTGAACTAGACAGGTCATCATACACTACTATATAAACTTATGTCATGTTGCTGGACACTGAACTAGACATGTCATCAATCAATATTGTATACACTAATGTCATGTTGCTGGACACTGAACTAGACAGGTAAAACATTCACTACCGTATCCACTTATGTCATTTTGATGGACACTGAACTAGACAGGTCAACATTCACTACTGTATCCACTAATGTCATTTTGCTGGACACTGAACTAGACAAGTCAACATTCACTACTGTATACACATATGTCATGTTGCTGGACACTGAACTAGACATGTCAACAATCAATATTGTATCCACTTATGTCATTTTGCTGGACACTGAACTAGACAGGTCAACATTCACTACTGTATCCACTTATGTCATTTTGCTGGACACTGAACTAGACATGTCAACAATCAATTTTGTATCCACAAATGTCATTTTGCTGGACACTGAACTAGTCATGTCAACATTCACTACTGTATCCACTTATGACATTTTGCTGGACACTGAACTAGACAGGTCAAAATTCACTACTATATACACTTATAATATGTTGCTGGACACTGAACTAGACAGGTCAATATATACTACTGTATCCAGTTATGTCATTTTGCTGGACACTAAACTAGACAGGTCAACATTCACTACTATATACACTTATGTTATGTTGCTGGACACTGAACTAGACAGGTCAATATATACTACTGTATCCACTTTTGTCATGTTGCTGGACACTGAATTAGACATGTCAACAATCAATATTGTATACACTAATGTCATGTTGCTGAACACTGAACTAGACAGGTCAACATTCACTACTGTATTCACTTATGTCATTTTGCTGGACACTGAACTAGACAGGTCAACATTCACTACTATATCCACTTATGTCATTTTGCTGGACTCTGAACTAGACATGTCAACAATCAATATTGTATACACTTATGTCATTTTGCTGGACACTGAACTAGTTAGGTCAACATTCACTACTGTAACCACTAATGTCATGTTGCTGGACACTGAACTACACAGGTCAACATTCACTACTATAAACACTTATGTTATGTTGCTGGACACTGAACTAGACATGTCAACAATCAATATTGTATACACTAATGTCATGTTGCTGGACACTAAACTAGACAGGTCAACATTCACTACTGTATCCACTTATGTCATTTTGCTGGACACTGAACTAGACAGGTAAACATTCACTACTATATACACTTATGTCATGTTGCTGGACACTGAACTAGACAGGTAAACATTCACTACTATATACACTTATGTCATGTTGCTGGACACTGAACTAGACATGTCAACAATCAATATTGTATACACTTATGTCATTTTGCTGGACACTGAACTAGACAGGTCAACGTTCACTACTGTATCCACTAATGTCATTTTGCTGGGCACTGAACTAGACATGTCAACAATCAATTTTGTATCCACTTATGTCATTTTGCTGGACACTGAACTAGTCAGGTCAACATTCACTACTGTAACCGCTAATGTCATGTTGCTGGACACTGAACTACACAGGTCAACATTCACTATTGTATCCACTAATGTCATTTTGCTGGACAATGAACTAGACATGTCATTAATCAATTTTGTATCCACTTATGTCATTTTGCTGGACACTGAACTAAACATGTCAACAATCAATATTGTATACACTAATGTCATGTTGCTGGACACTGAACTAGACAGGTCATCATACACTACTGTATACACTTATGTCATGTTGCTGGACACTGAACTAGACAGGTCAACATTCACTGCTATATACACTTATGTCATGTTGCTGGACACTGAACTAGACATGTCATCAATCAATATTGTATACACTTATGTCATGTTGCTGGACACTGAACTAGACAGGTAAAATATTCACTACCGTATCCACTTATGTCATTTTGATGGACACTGAACTAGACAGGTCAACATTCACTACTGTATCCACTTATGTCATTTTGCTGGACACTGAACTAGACATGTCAACAATCAATATTGTATACACTAATGTCATGTTGCTGGACACTTAACTAGACAGGTCAACATTCACAACTGTATCCACTTATGTAATTTTGCTGGACACTGAACTAGACAGGTCAAAATTCACTACTGTATCCACTAATGTTTTTTTGCTGGACACTGAACTATACAAGTCAACATTCACTACTGTATCCACTTATGTCATTTTGCTGGACACTGAACTAGACAGGTCAACATTCACTACTGTATCCACTTATGTTATGTTGCTGGACACTGAACTAGACAGGTCAACATTCACTACTGTATACACATATGTCATGTTGCTGGACACTGAACTAGACATGTCAACAATCAATATTGTATCCACTTATGTCATTTTGCTGACAACTGAACTAGACAGTTCAACATTCACTACTGTATCCACTATTGCCATTTTGCTGGACACTGACAGCACATGTCAACAATCAATATTGTATCCACTTATGTCATTTTGCTGACAACTGAACTAGACAGTTCAACATTCACTACTGTATCCACTATTGCCATTTTGCTGGACACTGAACTAGACAGGTCAACATTCACTACTATATCCACTTATGTCATTTTGCTGGACACTGAACGAGACATGTCAACAATCACTATTGTATACACTTATGTCATTTTGCTGGACACTGAACTAGACAGGTCAACGTTCACTACTGTATCCACTAATGTCATTTTGCTGGGCACTGAACTAGACATGTCAACAATCAATTTTGTATCCACTTATGTCATTTTGCTGGACACTGAACTAGTCAGGTCAACATTCACTACTGTAACCACTAATGTCATGTTGCTGGACACTGAACTACACAGGTCAACATTCACTACTGTATCCACTAATGTCATTTTGCTGGACAATGAACTAGACATGTCATTAATCAATTTTGTATCCACTTATGTCATTTTGCTGGACACTGAACTAGTTAGGTCAACATTCACTACTGTAACCACTAATGTCATGTTGCTGGACACTGAACTACACAGGTCAACATTCACTACTGTATCCACTAATGTCATTTTGCTGGACAATGAACTAGACATGTCATTAATCAATTTTGTATCCACTTATGTCATTTTGCTGGACACTGAACTAGTTAGCTCAACATTCACTACTGTAACCACTAATGTCCTGTTGCTGGACACGGAACTACACAGGTCAACAATCAATTTTGTATCCACATATATCATTTTGCTGGACACTGAACTAGTCATGTCAACGTTCACTACTGTGTCCACTAATATCATGTTGCTGGACACTGAACTAGACATGTCAACGTTCACTACTGTATCCACTAATGTCATTTTGCTGGACACTGAACTAGACATGTCAACAATCAAGATTGTATACACTAATGTCATGTTGCTGGACACTGAACTAGACAGGTCATCATACACTACTATATAAACTTATGTCATGTTGCTGGACACTGAACTAGACATGTCATCAATCAATATTGTATACACTAATGTCATGTTGCTGGACACTGAACTAGACAGGTAAAACATTCACTACCGTATCCACTTATGTCATTTTGATGGACACTGAACTAGACAGGTCAACATTCACTACTGTATCCACTAATGTCATTTTGCTGGACACTGAACTAGACAAGTCAACATTCACTACTGTATACACATATGTCATGTTGCTGGACACTGAACTAGACATGTCAACAATCAATATTGTATCCACTTATGTCATTTTGCTGGACACTGAACTAGACAGGTCAACATTCACTACTGTATCCACTTATGTCATTTTGCTGGACACTGAACTAGACATGTCAACAATCAATTTTGTATCCACAAATGTCATTTTGCTGGACACTGAACTAGTCATGTCAACATTCACTACTGTATCCACTTATGACATTTTGCTGGACACTGAACTAGACAGGTCAAAATTCACTACTATATACACTTATAATATGTTGCTGGACACTGAACTAGACAGGTCAATATATACTACTGTATCCAGTTATGTCATTTTGCTGGACACTAAACTAGACAGGTCAACATTCACTACTATATACACTTATGTTATGTTGCTGGACACTGAACTAGACAGGTCAATATATACTACTGTATCCACTTATGTCATGTTGCTGGACACTGAATTAGACATGTCAACAATCAATATTGTATACACTAATGTCATGTTGCTGAACACTGAACTAGACAGGTCAACATTCACTACTGTATTCACTTATGTCATTTTGCTGGACACTGAACTAGACAGGTCAACATTCACTACTATATCCACTTATGTCATTTTGCTGGACTCTGAACTAGACATGTCAACAATCAATATTGTATACACTTATGTCATTTTGCTGGACACTGAACTAGACAGGTCAACATTCACTACTGTATCCACTAATGTCATTTTGCTGGGCACTGAACTAGACATGTCAACAATCAATTTTGTATCCACTTATGTCATTTTGCTGGACACTGAACTAGTCAGGTCAACATTCACTACTGTAACCACTAATGTCATGTTGCTAGACACTGAACTACACAGGTCAACATTCACTACTGTATCCACTAATGTCATTTTGCTGGACAAGTAACTAGACATGTCATTAATCAATATTGTATCCACTTATGTCATTTTGCTGGACACTGAACTAGACAAGTCAACATTCACTACTGTATACACATATGTCATGTTGCTGGACACTGAACTAGACATGTCAACAATCAATATTGTATCCACTTATGTCATGTTACTGGACACTGAACTAGACAGGTCAACATTCACTACTGTATCCACCTATGTCATTTTGCTGGACACTGAACTAGACAGGTCAACATTCACTACTGTATCCACTTATGTTATTTTGCTGGACACTGAACTAGACAGGTCAACATTCACTACTATAAACACTTATGTTATGTTGCTGGACACTGAACTAGACATGTCAACAATCAATATTGTATACACTAATGTCATGTTGCTGGACACTAAACTAGACAGGTCAACATTCACTACTGTATCCACTTATGTCATTTTGCTGGACACTGAACTAGACAGGTAAACATTCACTACTATATACACTTATGTCATGTTGCTGGACACTGAACTAGACAGGTAAACATTCACTTCTATATACACTTATGTCATGTTGCTGGACACTGAACTAGACATGTCAACAATCAATATTGTATACACTTATGTCATTTTGCTGGACACTGAACTAGACAGGTCAACGTTCACTACTGTATCCACTAATGTCATTTTGCTGGGCACTGAACTAGACATGTCAACAATCAATTTTGTATCCACTTATGTCATTTTGCTGGACACTGAACTAGTCAGGTCAACATTCACTACTGTAACCGCTAATGTCATGTTGCTGGACACTGAACTACACAGGTCAACATTCACTATTGTATCCACTAATGTCATTTTGCTGGACAATGAACTAGACATGTCATTAATCAATTTTGTATCCACTTATGTCATTTTGCTGGACACTGAACTAAACATGTCAACAATCAATATTGTATACACTAATGTCATGTTGCTGGACACTGAACTAGACAGGTCATCATACACTACTGTATACACTTATGTCATGTTGCTGGACACTGAACTAGACAGGTCAACATTCACTGCTATATACACTTATGTCATGTTGCTGGACACTGAACTAGACATGTCATCAATCAATATTGTATACACTAATGTCATGTTGCTGGACACTGAACTAGACAGGTCATCATACACTACTATATAAACTTATGTCATGTTGCTGGACACTGAACTAGACATGTCATCAATCAATATTGTATACACTAATGTCATGTTGCTGGACACTGAACTAGACAGGTAAAACATTCACTACCGTATCCACTTATGTCATTTTGATGGACACTGAACTAGACAGGTCAACATTCACTACTGTATCCACTAATGTCATTTTGCTGGACACTGAACTAGACAAGTCAACATTCACTACTGTATACACATATGTCATGTTGCTGGACACTGAACTAGACATGTCAACAATCAATATTGTATCCACTTATGTCATTTTGCTGGACACTGAACTAGACAGGTCAACATTCACTACTGTATCCACTTATGTCATTTTGCTGGACACTGAACTAGACATGTCAACAATCAATTTTGTATCCACAAATGTCATTTTGCTGGACACTGAACTAGTCATGTCAACATTCACTACTGTATCCACTTATGACATTTTGCTGGACACTGAACTAGACAGGTCAAAATTCACTACTATATACACTTATAATATGTTGCTGGACACTGAACTAGACAGGTCAATATATACTACTGTATCCAGTTATGTCATTTTGCTGGACACTAAACTAGACAGGTCAACATTCACTACTATATACACTTATGTTATGTTGCTGGACACTGAACTAGACAGGTCAATATATACTACTGTATCCACTTATGTCATGTTGCTGGACACTGAATTAGACATGTCAACAATCAATATTGTATACACTAATGTCATGTTGCTGAACACTGAACTAGACAGGTCAACATTCACTACTGTATTCACTTATGTCATTTTGCTGGACACTGAACTAGACAGGTCAACATTCACTACTATATCCACTTATGTCATTTTGCTGGACTCTGAACTAGACATGTCAACAATCAATATTGTATACACTTATGTCATTTTGCTGGACACTGAACTAGACAGGTCAACGTTCACTACTGTATCCACTAATGTCATTTTGCTGGGCACTGAACTAGACATGTCAACAATCAATTTTGTATCCACTTATGTCATTTTGCTGGACACTGAACTAGTCAGGTCAACATTCACTACTGTAACCACTAATGTCATGTTGCTGGACAAGTAACTAGACATGTCATTAATCAATATTGTATCCACTTATGTCATTTTGCTGGACACTGAACTAGACAAGTCAACATTCACTACTGTATACACATATGTCATGTTGCTGGACACTGAACTAGACATGTCAACAATCAATATTGTATCCACTTATGTCATGTTACTGGACACTGAACTAGACAGGTCAACATTCACTACTGTATCCACCTATGTCATTTTGCTGGACACTGAACTAGACAGGTCAACATTCACTACTGTATCCACTTATGTTATTTTGCTGGACACTGAACTAGACAGGTCAACATTCACTACTATAAACACTTATGTTATGTTGCTGGACACTGAACTAGACATGTCAACAATCAATATTGTATACACTAATGTCATGTTGCTGGACACTAAACTAGACAGGTCAACATTCACTACTGTATCCACTTATGTCATTTTGCTGGACACTGAACTAGACAGGTAAACATTCACTACTATATACACTTATGTCATGTTGCTGGACACTGAACTAGACAGGTAAACATTCACTTCTATATACACTTATGTCATGTTGCTGGACACTGAACTAGACATGTCAACAATCAATATTGTATACACTTATGTCATTTTGCTGGACACTGAACTAGACAGGTCAACGTTCACTACTGTATCCACTAATGTCATTTTGCTGGGCACTGAACTAGACATGTCAACAATCAATTTTGTATCCACTTATGTCATTTTGCTGGACACTGAACTAGTCAGGTCAACATTCACTACTGTAACCGCTAATGTCATGTTGCTGGACACTGAACTACACAGGTCAACATTCACTATTGTATCCACTAATGTCATTTTGCTGGACAATGAACTAGACATGTCATTAATCAATTTTGTATCCACTTATGTCATTTTGCTGGACACTGAACTAAACATGTCAACAATCAATATTGTATACACTAATGTCATGTTGCTGGACACTGAACTAGACAGGTCATCATACACTACTGTATACACTTATGTCATGTTGCTGGACACTGAACTAGACAGGTCAACATTCACTGCTATATACACTTATGTCATGTTGCTGGACACTGAACTAGACATGTCATCAATCAATATTGTATACACTAATGTCATGTTGCTGGACACTGAACTAGACAGGTAAAATATTCACTACCGTATCCACTTATGTCATTTTGATAGACACTGAACTAGACAGGTCAACATTCACTACTGTATCCACTTATGTCATTTTGCTGGACACTGAACTAGACATGTCAACAATCAATATTGTATACACTAATGTCATGTTGCTGGACACTTAACTAGACAGGTCAACATTCACAACTGTATCCACTTATGTAATTTTGCTGGACACTGAACTAGACAGGTCAACATTCACTACTGTATCCACTAATGTTTTTTTGCTGGACACTGAACTATACAAGTCAACATTCACTACTGTATCCACTTATGTCATTTTGCTGGACACTGAACTAGACAGGTCAACATTCACTACTGTATCCACTTATGTTATGTTGCTGGACACTGAACTAGACAGGTCAACATTCACTACTGTATAAACATATGTCATGTTGCTGGACACTGAACTAGACATGTCAACAATCAATATTGTATCCACTTATGTCATTTTGCTGACAACTGAACTAGACAGTTCAACATTCACTACTGTATCCATTATTGCCATTTTGCTGGACACTGACAGCACATGTCAACAATCAATATTGTATCCACTTATGTCATTTTGCTGACAACTGAACTAGACAGTTCAACATTCACTACTGTATCCACTATTGCCATTTTGCTGGACACTGAACTAGACAGGTCAATATTCACTACTATATCCACTTATGTCATTTTGCTGGACACTGAACTAGACATGTCAACAATCAATATTGTATACACTTATGTCATTTTGCTGGACACTGAACTAGACAGGTCAACGTTCACTACTGTATCCACTAATGTCATTTTGCTGGGCACTGAACTAGACATGTCAATAATCATTATTGTATACACTTATGTCATTTTGCTGGACAATGAACTAGACAGGTCAACATTCACTACTGTATCCTTTTATGTCATTTTGCTGGACACTGAACTAGAAGGTCAACATTCACTACTGTATCCACTTATGTCATTTTGCTGGACACTGAACTAGTCATGTCAACATTCACTACTGTATCCACTATTGCCTATTTGCTGGACACTGAACTAGACAGGTAAACATTCACTACTATATCCACTTATGTCATTTTGCTGGACACTGAACTAGACATTGCAACAATCAATAATGTATACACTTATGTCATTTTGGTGGACACTGAACTAGACAGGTCAACGTTCACTACTGTATCCGCTAATGTCATTTTGCTGGGCACTGAACTAGACATGTCAACAATCAGTATTGTATACACTTATGTCATTTTGCTGGACACTGAACTAGACATGTCAACAATCAATATTGTATACACTAATGTCCTTTTGCTGGACACTGAACTAGTCAGATCAACATTCACTACTGTATCCACTAATGTCATTTTGCTGGACTATGAACTAGACATGTCAACAATCAATTTTGTATCCACTTATGTCATTTTGCTGGACACTGAATTAGTAAGGTCAACATTCACTACTGTATCCACTAATGTCATTTTGCTGGACACTGAACTAGACATGTCAACAATCAATTTAGTATCCACATATATCATTTTGCTGGACACTGAACTAGTCATGTCAACGTTCACTACTGTATCCACTTATGTCATTTTGCTAGACACTGAACTAGACAGGTCAACATTCACTACTGTATCCACTAATGTCATTTTGCTGGACACTGAACTAGACATGTCAACAATCAATTTTGTATCCACATATATCATTTTGCTGGACACTGAACTAGTCATGTCAACGTTCACTACTGTATCCACTAATATCATGTTGCTGGACACTGAACTAGACATGTCAACGTTCACTACTGTATCCACTTATGTCATTTTGATGGACACTGAACTAGACATGTCAACAATCAATATTGTATACACTAATGTCATGTGCTGGACACTGAACTAGACAGGTCAACATTCACTACTGTATATACTTATGTCCTGTTGCTGGACACTGAACTAGACAGGTCAACATTCACTACTATATACACTTATGTCATGTTGCTGGACACTGAACTAGACAGGTCAACATTCACTACTATATACACTTATGTCATGTTGCTGGACACTGAACTAGACATGTCAACAATCAATATTGTATACACTAATGTCATTTTGCTGGACGATGAACTAGACATGTCAACAATCAATTTTGTATACACTTATGTCATTTTGCTGGACACTGAATTAGTCAGGTCAACATTCACTACTGTATCATCTAATGTCATTTTACTGGACACTGAACTAGACATGTCAACAATTAATTTTGTATCCACATATGTCATTTTGCTGGACACTGAACTAGTCATGTCAACATTCACTACTGTATCCACTTATGTCATTTTGCAGGACACTGAACTAGACAGGTCAACATTTACTACTGTATCCACTGATGTTATGTTGCTGGACACTGAACTAGACAGGTCAACATTCACTACTATATACACTTATGTTATGTTGCTGGGCACTGAACTAGACAGGTCAACATTCACTACTGTATCCACTATTGCCATTTTGCTGGACACTGAACTAGACAGGTCAACAATCAATATTGTATACACTTATGTCATTTTGGTGGACACTGAACTAGACAGGTCAACGTTCACTACTGTATCCGCTAATGTCTTTTTGCTGGGCACTGAACTAGACATGTCAACAATCAATATTGTATACACTTATGTCATTTTGCTGGACAATTAACTAGACTAGTCAACAATCAATTTTGTATCCACTTATGTCATTAATCAATTTTGTCTCCACTTATGTCATTTTGCTGGACACTGAACTAGACATGTCAACAATCAATTTTGTATCAACATATATCATTTTGCTGGACACTGAACTAGTCATGTCAACGTTCACTACTGTATCCACTAATATCATGTTGCTGGATACTGAACTAGACATGTCAACGTTCACTAATGTATCCACTAATGTCATTTTGCTGGACACTGAACTAGACATGTCAACAATCAATATTGTATATACTTATGTCATGTTGCTGGACACTGAACTAGACAGGTCAACATTCACTACTATATACACTTATGTCATGTTGCTGAACACTGAACTAGACATGTCAACAATCAATATTGTATACACTTATGTCATTTTGCTGGACAATGAACTAGACAGGTCAACATTCACTACTGTATCCTTTTATGTCATTTTGCTGGACACTGAACTAGAAGGTCAACATTCACTACTGTATCCACTTATGTCATTTTGCTGGACACTGAACTAGTCATGTCAACATTCACTACTGTATCCACTATTGCCTATTTGCTGGACACTGAACTAGACAGGTCAACATTCACTACTATATCCACTTATGTCATTTTGCTGGACACTGAACTAGACATGTCAACAATCAATATTGTATACACTTATGTCATTTTGCTGGACACTGAACTAGACAGGTCAACGTTCACTACTGTATCCACTAATGTCATTTTGCTGGGCACTGAACTAGACATGTCAATAATCATTATTGTATACACTTATGTCATTTTGCTGGACAATGAACTAGACAGGTCAACATTCACTACTGTATCCTTTTATGTCATTTTGCTGGACACTGAACTAGAAGGTCAACATTCACTACTGTATCCACTTATGTCATTTTGCTGGACACTGAACTAGTCATGTCAACATTCACTACTGTATCCACTATTGCCTATTTGCTGGACACTGAACTAGACAGGTAAACATTCACTACTATATCCACTTATGTCATTTTGCTGGACACTGAACTAGACATTGCAACAATCAATAATGTATACACTTATGTCATTTTGGTGGACACTGAACTAGACAGGTCAACGTTCACTACTGTATCCGCTAATGTCATTTTGCTGGGCACTGAACTAGACATGTCAACAATCAGTATTGTATACACTTATGTCATTTTGCTGGACACTGAACTAGACATGTCAACAATCAATATTGTATACACTAATGTCCTTTTGCTGGACACTGAACTAGTCAGATCAACATTCACTACTGTATCCACTAATGTCATTTTGCTGGACTATGAACTAGACATGTCAACAATCAATTTTGTATCCACTTATGTCATTTTGCTGGACACTGAATTAGTAAGGTCAACATTCACTACTGTATCCACTAATGTCATTTTGCTGGACACTGAACTAGACATGTCAACAATCAATTTTGTATCCACATATATCATTTTGCTGGACACTGAACTAGTCATGTCAACGTTCACTACTGTATCCACTTATGTCATTTTGCTGGACACTGAACTAGACAGGTCAACATTCACTACTGTATCCACTAATGTCATTTTGCTGGACACTGAACTAGACATGTCAACAATCAATTTTGTATCCACATATATCATTTTGCTGGACACTGAACTAGTCATGTCAACGTTCACTACTGTATCCACTAATATCATGTTGCTGGACACTGAACTAGACATGTCAACGTTCACTACTGTATCCACTTATGTCATTTTGATGGACACTGAACTAGACATGTCAACAATCAATATTGTATACACTAATGTCATGTGCTGGACACTGAACTAGACAGGTCAACATTCACTACTGTATATACTTATGTCCTGTTGCTGGACACTGAACTAGACAGGTCAACATTCACTACTATATACACTTATGTCATGTTGCTGGACACTGAACTAGACAGGTCAACATTCACTACTATATACACTTATGTCATGTTGCTGGACACTGAACTAGACATGTCAACAATCAATATTGTATACACTAATGTCATTTTGCTGGACGATGAACTAGACATGTCAACAATCAATTTTGTATACACTTATGTCATTTTGCTGGACACTGAATTAGTCAGGTCAACATTCACTACTGTATCATCTAATGTCATTTTACTGGACACTGAACTAGACATGTCAACAATTAATTTTGTATCCACATATGTCATTTTGCTGGACACTGAACTAGTCATGTCAACATTCACTACTGTATCCACTTATGTCATTTTGCAGGACACTGAACTAGACAGGTCAACATTCACTACTATATACACTTATGTTATGTTGCTGGACACTGAACTAGACAGGTCAACATTCACTACTGTATCCACTATTGCCATTTTGCTGGACACTGAACTAGACAGGTCAACAATCAATATTGTATACACTTATGTCATTTTGGTGGACACTGAACTAGACAGGTCAACGTTCACTACTGTATCCGCTAATGTCTTTTTGCTGGGCACTGAACTAGACATGTCAACAATCAATATTGTATACACTTATGTTATTTTGCTGGACAATTAACTAGACTAGTCAACAATCAATTTTGTATCCACTTATGTCATTAATCAATTTTGTCTCCACTTATGTCATTTTGCTGGACACTGAACTAGACATGTCAACAATCAATTTTGTATCAACATATATCATTTTGCTGGACACTGAACTAGTCATGTCAACGTTCACTACTGTATCCACTAATATCATGTTGCTGGATACTGAACTAGACATGTCAACGTTCACTAATGTATCCACTAATGTCATTTTGCTGGACACTGAACTAGACATGTCAACAATCAATATTGTATATACTTATGTCATGTTGCTGGACACTGAACTAGACAGGTCAACATTCACTACTATATACACTTATGTCATGTTGCTGAACACTGAACTAGACATGTCAACAATCAATATTGTATACACTTATGTCATTTTGCTGGACAATGAACTAGACAGGTCAACATTCACTACTGTATCCTTTTATGTCATTTTGCTGGACACTGAACTAGAAGGTCAACATTCACTACTGTATCCACTTATGTCATTTTGCTGGACACTGAACTAGTCATGTCAACATTCACTACTGTATCCACTATTGCCTATTTGCTGGACACTGAACTAGACAGGTCAACATTCACTACTATATCCACTTATGTCATTTTGCTGGACACTGAACTAGACATTGCAACAATCAATAATGTATACACTTATGTCATTTTGGTTGACACTGAACTAGACAGGTCAACGTTCACTACTGTATCCGCTAATGTCATTTTGCTGGGCACTGAACTAGACATGTCAACAATCAGTATTGTATACACTTATGTCATTTTGCTGGACACTGAACTAGACATGTCAACAATCAATATTGTATACACTAATGTCTTTTTGCTGGACACTGAACTAGTCAGATCAACATTCACTACTGTATCCACTAATGTCATTTTGCTGGACTATGAACTAGACATGTCAACAATCAATTTTGTATCCACTTATGTCATTTTGCTGGACACTGAATTAGTAAGGTCAACATTCACTACTGTATCCACTAATGTCATTTTGCTGGACACTGAACTAGACATGTCAACAATCAATTTTGTATCCACATATATCATTTTGCTGGACACTGAACTAGTCATGTCAACGTTCACTACTGTATCCACTTATGTCATTTTGCTGGACACTGAACTAGACAGGTCAACATTCACTACTGTATCCACTAATGTCATTTTGCTGGACACTGAACTAGACATGTCAACAATCAATTTTGTATCCACATATATCATTTTGCTGGACACTGAACTAGTCATGTCAACGTTCACTACTGTATCCACTAATATCATGTTGCTGGACACTGAACTAGACATGTCAACGTTCACTACTGTATCCACTTATGTCATTTTGATGGACACTGAACTAGACATGTCAACAATCAATATTGTATACACTAATGTCATGTGCTGGACACTGAACAAGACAGGTCAACATTCACTACTGTATATACTTATGTCCTGTTGCTGGACACTGAACTAGAAAGGTCAACATTCACTACTATATACACTTATGTCATGTTGCTGGACACTGAACTAGACAGGTCAACATTCACTACTATATACACTTATGTCATGTTGCTGGACACTGAACTAGACATGTCAACAATCAATATTGTATACACTAATGTCATTTTGCTGGACGATGAACTAGACATGTCAACATTCACTACTGTATCCACTATTGCCTATTTGCTGGACACTGAACTAGACAGGTCAACATTCACTACTATATCCACTTATGTCATTTTGCTGGACACTGAACTAGACATTGCAACAATCAATAATGTATACACTTATGTCATTTTGGTGGACACTGAACTAGACAGGTCAACGTTCACTACTGTATCCGCTAATGTCATTTTGCTGGGCACTGAACTAGACATGTCAACAATCAGTATTGTATACACTTATGTCATTTTGCTGGACACTGAACTAGACATGTCAACAATCAATATTGTATACACTAATGTCCTTTTGCTGGACACTGAACTAGTCAGATCAACATTCACTACTGTATCCACTAATGTCATTTTGCTGGACTATGAACTAGACATGTCAACAATCAATTTTGTATCCACTTATGTCATTTTGCTGGACACTGAATTAGTAAGGTCAACATTCACTACTGTATCCACTAATGTCATTTTGCTGGACACTGAACTAGACATGTCAACAATCAATTTTGTATCCACATATATCATTTTGCTGGACACTGAACTAGTCATGTCAACGTTCACTACTGTATCCACTTATGTCATTTTGCTGGACACTGAACTAGACAGGTCAACATTCACTACTGTATCCACTAATGTCATTTTGCTGGACACTGAACTAGACATGTCAACAATCAATTTTGTATCCACATATATCATTTTGCTGGACACTGAACTAGTCATGTCAACGTTCACTACTGTATCCACTAATATCATGTTGCTGGACACTGAACTAGACATGTCAACGTTCACTACTGTATCCACTTATGTCATTTTGATGGACACTGAACTAGACATGTCAACAATCAATATTGTATACACTAATGTCATGTGCTGGACACTGAACTAGACAGGTCAACATTCACTACTGTATATACTTATGTCCTGTTGCTGGACACTGAACTAGACAGGTCAACATTCACTACTATATACACTTATGTCATGTTGCTGGACACTGAACTAGACAGGTCAACATTCACTACTATATACACTTATGTCATGTTGCTGGACACTGAACTAGACATGTCAACAATCAATATTGTATACACTAATGTCATTTTGCTGGACGATGAACTAGACATGTCAACAATCAATTTTGTATACACTTATGTCATTTTGCTGGACACTGAATTAGTCAGGTCAACATTCACTACTGTATCATCTAATGTCATTTTACTGGACACTGAACTAGACATGTCAACAATTAATTTTGTATCCACATATGTCATTTTGCTGGACACTGAACTAGTCATGTCAACATTCACTACTGTATCCACTTATGTCATTTTGCAGGACACTGAACTAGACAGGTCAACAATCAATATTGTATACACTTATGTCATTTTGGTGGACACTGAACTAGACAGGTCAACATTCACTACTGTATCCACTATTGCCATTTTGCTGGACACTGAACTAGACAGGTCAAAAATCAATATTGTATACACTTATGTCATTTTGGTGGACACTGAACTAGACAGGTCAACGTTCACTACTGTATCCGCTAATGTCTTTTTGCTGGGCACTGAACTAGACATGTCAACAATCAATATTGTATACACTTATGTCATTTTGCTGGACAATTAACTAGACTAGTCAACAATCAATTTTGTATCCACTTATGTCATTAATCAATTTTGTCTCCACTTATGTCATTTTGCTGGACACTGAACTAGACATGTCAACAATCAATTTTGTATCAACATATATCATTTTGCTGGACACTGAACTAGTCATGTCAACGTTCACTACTGTATCCACTAATATCATGTTGCTGGATACTGAACTAGACATGTCAACGTTCACTAATGTATCCACTAATGTCATTTTGCTGGACACTGAACTAGACATGTCAACAATCAATATTGTATATACTTATGTCATGTTGCTGGACACTGAACTAGACAGGTCAACATTCACTACTATATACACTTATGTCATGTTGCTGAACACTGAACTAGACATGTCAACAATCAATATTGTATACACTAATGTCATGTTGCTGGACACTAAACTAGACAGGTCAACATTCACTACTATATCCACTTATGTCATTTTGCTGGACACTGAACTAGACAGGTCAACATTCACTACTATATACACTTATGTCATGTTGCTGGACACTGAACTGGACAGGTCAACATTCACTACTGTATCCACTTATGTCATTTTGCTGGACACTGAACTAGACATGTCAACAATCAATTTTGTATCCACATATGTCATTTTGCTGGTCACTGAACTAGTCATGTCAACGTTCACTACTGTATCCACATATGTCATTTTGCTGGACACTGAACTAGACAGGTCAACATTCACTACTGTATCCACTAATGTAATTTTGCTTTACAATGAACTAGACAAGTCAACAATAAATTTTTTATCCACTTATGTCATTTTGCTGGACACTGAACTAGTCAGGTCAACATTCACTACTGTATCCACTAATGTCATTTTGCTTAACAATGAACTAGACAAGTCAACAATAAATTTTTTATCCACTTATGTCATTTTGCTGGACACTGAACTAGTCAGGTCAACATTCACTACTGTATCCACTAATGTCATTTTGCTTAACAATGAACTAGACAAGTCAACAATAAATTTTTTATCCACTTATGTCATTTTGCTGGACACTGAACTAGTCAGGTCAACATTCACTACTGTATCCACTAATGTCATTTTGCTGGACACTGAACTAGACAGGTCAACATTCACTGCTATATACACTTATGTCATGTTGCTGGACACTGAACTAGACATGTCATCAATCAATATTGTATACACTAATGTCATGTAGCTGGACACTGAACTAGACAGGTAAAATATTCACTACCGTATCCACTTATGTCATTTTGATGGACACTGAACTAGACAGGTCAACGTTCACTACTGTATCCACTTATGTCATTTTGGTGGACACTGAACTAGACATGTCAACAATCAATATTGTATACACTAATGTCATGTTGCTGGACACTTAACTAGACAGGTCAACATTCACAACTGTATCCACTTATGTTATTTTGCTGGACACTGAACTATACAAGTCAACATTCACTACTGTATCCACTTATGTCTTTTTGCTGGACACTGAACTAGACAGGTCAACATTCACTACTGTATCCACTTATGTTATGTTGCTGGACACTGAACTAGACAGGTCAACATTCACTACTGTATACACATATGTCATGTTGCTGGACACTGAACTAGACATGTCAACAATCAATATTGTATCCACTTATGTCATTTTGCTGACAACTGAACTAGACAGTTCAACATTCACTACTGTATCCACTATTGCCATTTTGCTGGACACTGACAGCACATGTCAACAATCAATATTGTATCCACTTATGTCATTTTGCTGACAACTGAAGTAGACAGTTCAACATTCACTACTGTATCCACTATTGCCATTTTGCTGGACACTGAACTAGACAGGTCAATATTCACTACTATATCCACTTATGTCATTTTGCTGGACACTGAACTAGACATGTCAACAATCAATATTGTATACACTTATGTCATTTTGCTGGACACTGAACTAGACAGGTCAACGTTCACTACTGTATCCACTAATGTCATTTTGCTGGGCACTGAACTAGACATGTCAATAATCATTATTGTATACACTTATGTCATTTTGCTGGACAATGAACTAGACAGGTCAACATTCACTACTGTATCCATTTATGTCATTTTGCTGGACACTGAACTAGAAGGTCAACATTCACTACTGTATCCACTTATGTCATTTTGCTGGACACTGAACTAGTCATGTCAACATTCACTACTGTATCCACTATTGCCTATTTGCTGGACACTGAACTAGACAGGTCAACATTCACTACTATATCCACTTATGTCATTTTGCTGGACACTGAACTAGACATTGCAACAATCAATAATGTATACACTTATGTCATTTTGGTGGACACTGAACTAGACAGGTCAACGTTCACTACTGTATCCGCTAATGTCATTTTGCTGGGCACTGAACTAGACATGTCAATAATCAATATTGTATACACTTATGTCATTTTGCTGGACACTGAACTAGACATGTCAACAATCAATATTGTATACACTAATGTCCTTTTGCTGGACACTGAACTAGTCAGATCAACATTCACTACTGTATCCACTAATGTCATTTTTCTGGATTATGAACTAGACATGTCAACAATCAATTTTGTATCCACTTATGTCATTTTGCTGGACACTGAATTAGTAAGGTCAACATTCACTACTGTATCCACTAATGTCATTTTGCTGGACACTGAACTAGACATGTCAACAATCAATTTTGTATCCACATATATCATTTTGCTGGACACTGAACTAGTCATGTCAACGTTCACTACTGTATCCACTTATGTCATTTTGCTGGACACTGAACTAGACAGGTCAACATTCACTACTGTATCCACTAATGTCATTTTGCTGGACACTGAACTAGACATGTCAACAATCAATTTTGTATCCACATATATCATTTTGCTGGACACTGAACTAGTCATGTCAACGTTCACTACTGTATCCACTAATATCATGTTGCTGGACACTGAACTAGACATGTCAACGTACACTACTGTATCCACTTATGTCATTTTGATGGACACTGAACTAGACATGTCAACAATCAATATTGTATACACTAATGTCATGTGCTGGACACTGAACTAGACAGGTCAACATTCACTACTGTATATACTTATGTCCTGTTGCTGGACACTGAACTAGACAGGTCAACATTCACTACTATATACACTTATGTCATGTTGCTGGACACTGAACTAGACAGGTCAACATTCACTACTATATACACTTATGTCATGTTGCTGGACACTGAACTAGACATGTCAACAATCAATATTGTATACACTAATGTCATTTTGCTGGACGATGAACTAGACATGTCAACAATCAATTTTGTATACACTTATGTCATTTTGCTGGACACTGAATTAGTCAGGTCAACATTCACTACTGTATCATCTAATGTCATTTTACTGGACACTGAACTAGACATGTCAACAATTAATTTTGTATCCACATATGTCATTTTGCTGGACACTGAACTAGTCATGTCAACATTCACTACTGTATCCACTTATGTCATTTTGCAGGACACTGAACTAGACAGGTCAACATATACTACTGTATCCACTTATGTTATGTTGCTGGACACTGAACTAGACAGGTCAACATTCACTACTATATACACTTATGTTATGTTGCTGGACACTGAACTAGACAGGTCAACATTCACTACTGTATCCACTATTGCCATTTTGCTGGACACTGAACTAGACAGGTCAACAATCAATATTGTATACACTTATGTCATTTTGGTGGACACTGAACTAGACAGGTCAACGTTCACTACTGTATCCGCTAATGTCTTTTTGCTGGGCACTGAACTAGACATGTCAACAATCAATATTGTATACACTTATGTCATTTTGCTGGACAATTAACTAGACTAGTCAACAATCAATTTTGTATCCACTTATGTCATTAATCAATTTTGTCTCCACTTATGTCATTTTGCTGTACACTGAACTAGACATGTCAACAATCAATTTTGTATCAACATATATCATTTTGCTGGACACTGAACTAGTCATGTCAACGTTCACTACTGTATCCACTAATATCATGTTGCTGGATACTGAACTAGACATGTCAACGTTCACTAATGTATCCACTAATGTCATTTTGCTGGACACTGAACTAGACATGTCAACAATCAATATTGTATATACTTATGTCATGTTGCTGGACACTGAACTAGACAGGTCAACATTCACTACTATATACACTTATGTCATGTTGCTGAACACAGAACTAGACATGTCAACAATCAATATTGTATACACTAATGTCATGTTGCTGGACACTAAACTAGACAGGTCAACATTCACTACTATATCCACTTATGTCATTTTGCTGGACACTGAACTGGACAGGTCAACATTCACTACTGTATCCACTTATGTCATTTTGCTGGACACTGAACTAGACATGTCAACAATCAATTTTGTATCCACATATGTCATTTTGCTGGTCACTGAACTAGTCATGTCAACGTTCACTACTGTATCCACATATTACATTTTGCTGGACACTGAACTAGACAGGTCAACCTTCACTACTGTATCCACTAATGTAATTTTGCTTTACAATGAACTAGACAAGTCAACAATAAATTTTTTATCCACTTATGTCATTTTGCTGGACACTGAACTAGTCAGGTCAACATTCACTACTGTATCCACTAATGTCATTTTGCTTAACAATGAACTAGACAAGTCAACAATAAATTTTTTATCCACTTATGTCATTTTGCTGGACACTGAACTAGTCAGGTCAACATTCACTACTGTATCCACTAATGTCATTTTGCTGGACACTGAACTAGACATGTCAACAATCAATTTTGTATCCACATATGTCATTTTACTGGTCACAAAACTAGTCATGTCAACGTTCACTACTGTATCCACTAATATCATGTTGCTGGACACTGAACTAGACATGTCAACGTTCACTACAGTATTCACTAATGTCATTTTGCTGGACACTGAATTAGTCAGGTCAACATTCACTACTGTATCCACTAATGTCATTTTGCTGGACACTGAACTAGACAGGTCAACATTCACTACTGTATCCACTATTGCCATTTTGCTGGACACTGAACTAGACAGGTCAACAATCAATATTGTATACACTTATGTCATTTTGGTGGACACTGAACTAGACAGGTCAACGTTCACTACTGTATCCGCTAATGTCTTTTTGCTGGGCACTGAACTAGACATGTCAACAATCAATATTGTATACACTTATGTCATTTTGCTGGACAATTAACTAGACTAGTCAACAATCAATTTTGTATCCACTTATGTCATTAATCAATTTTGTCTCCACTTATGTCATTTTGCTGGACACTGAACTAGACATGTCAACAATCAATTTTGTATCAACATATATCATTTTGCTGGACACTGAACTAGTCATGTCAACGTTCACTACTGTATCCACTAATATCATGTTGCTGGATACTGAACTAGACATGTCAACGTTCACTAATGTATCCACTAATGTCATTTTGCTGGACACTGAACTAGACATGTCAACAATCAATATTGTATATACTTATGTCATGTTGCTGGACACTGAACTAGACAGGTCAACATTCACTACTATATACACTTATGTCATGTTGCTGAACACTGAACTAGACATGTCAACAATCAATATTGTATACACTAATGTCATGTTGCTGGACACTAAACTAGACAGGTCAACATTCACTACTATATCCACTTATGTCATTTTGCTGGACACTGAACTAGACAGGTCAACATTCACTACTATATACACTTATGTCATGTTGCTGGACACTGAACTGGACAGGTCAACATTCACTACTGTATCCACTTATGTCATTTTGCTGGACACTGAACTAGACATGTCAACAATCAATTTTGTATCCACATATGTCATTTTGCTGGTCACTGAACTAGTCATGTCAACGTTCACTACTGTATCCACATATGTCATTTTGCTGGACACTGAACTAGACAGGTCAACATTCACTACTGTATCCACTAATGTAATTTTGCTTTACAATGAACTAGACAAGTCAACAATAAATTTTTTATCCACTTATGTCATTTTGCTGGACACTGAACTAGTCAGGTCAACATTCACTACTGTATCCACTAATGTCATTTTGCTTAACAATGAACTAGACAAATCAACAATAAATTTTTTATCCACTTATGTCATTTTGCTGGACACTGAACTAGTCAGGTCAACATTCACTACTGTATCCACTAATGTCATTTTGCTGGACACTGACTTAGACATGTCAACAATCAATTTTGTATCCACATATGTCATTTTACTGGTCACAAAACTAGTCATGTCAACGTTCACTACTGTATCCACTAATATCATGTTGCTGGACACTGAACTAGACATGTCAACGTTCACTACAGTATTCACTAATGTCATTTTGCTGGACACTGAATTAGTCAGGTCAACATTCACTACTGTATCCACTAATGTCATTTTGCTGGACACTGAACTAGACATGTCAACAATCAATTTTGTATCCACTTATGTCATTTTGCTGGACACTGAACTAGTCATGTCAACATTCACTACTGTATCCACTTATGTTATGTTGCTGGACACTGAACTAGACAGGTCAACATTCACTACTATATACACTTTTGTTTTGTTGCTGGACACTGAACTAGACATGTCAACAATCAATATTGTATACACTTATGTCATTTTGCTGGACACTGAACTAGACAGGTCAACATTCACTACTGTATCCACTTATGTCATTTTGCTGGACACTGAATTAGACAGGTCAACATTCACTACTATATCCACTTATGTCATTTTGCTGGACACTGAACTAGACATGTCAACAATCAATATTGTATACACTTATGTCATTTTGCTGGACACTGAACTAGACAGGTCAACGTTCACTACTGTATCCGCTAATGTCATTTTGCTGGGCACTGAACTAGACATGTCAACAATCAATATTGTATACACTTATGTCATTTTGCTGGACAATGAACTAGACTAGTCAACAATCAATTTTGTATCCACTTATGTCATTTTGCTGGACACTGAACTAGTCAGGTCATCATTCACTCTTGTATCCACTAATGTTATTTTGCTGGACAATGAACTAGACATGTCAACATTCACTACTGTATCCACTTATGTCATTTTGCTGGACACTGAACTAGACAGGTCAACATTCACTACTATATACACTTATGTCATGTTGCTGGACACTGAACTAGACATGTCAACAATCAATATTGTATCCACTAATGTCATTTTGCTGGACACTGAACTAGACATGTCAACAATCAATATTGTATACACTAATGTCATGTTGATGGACACTGAACTAGACAGGTCAACATTCACTACTGTATATACTTATGTCCTGTTGCTGGACACTGAACTAGACAGGTCAACATTCACTACTATATACACTTATGTCATGTTGCTGGACACTGAACTAGACATGTCAACAATCAATATTAAATACACTAATGTCATGTTGCTGGACACTGAACTAGACAGGTCAACATTCACTACTGTATCCACTTATGTCATTTTGCTGGACACTGAACTAGAAGGTCAACATTCACTACTGTATCCACTTATGTCATTTTACTAGACACTGAAAAAGACAGGTCAACGCTCACTACTACATCCACTTATGTAATTTTGCTGGACACTGAACTAGACAGGTCAACATTCACTACTGTATCTACTTATGTCATTTTGCTGGACACTGAACTAGACAGGTCAACATTCACTACTATATCCACTTATTTCTTTTTGCTTGACACTGAACTAGACATGTCAACAATGAATATTGTATCCACTTATTTCATTTTGCTGGACAATGAACTAGACATGTCATTAATCAATTTTGTATCCACTTATGTCATTTTGCTGGACACTGAACTAGTTAGGTCAACATTCACTTCTGTATCCACTAATGTCATTTTGCTGGACACTGAACTAGACAGGTCAACAATCAATATTGTATCCACTTATGTAATTTTGCTGGACACTGAACTAGACAGGTCAACATTCACTACTGTATCCACTTATGTCATTTTTCTTTACAATGAACTAGACAAGTCAACAATCAATTTTGTATCCACTTATGTCATTTTGCTGGACACTGAATTAGGTCAACATTCACTACTGTATCCACTAATATCATTTTGCTGGACACTTAACTAGACATGTCAACAATAATTTTGTATCCACATATGTCATTTTGCTGGCCACTGAACTAGTCATGTCAACATTTACTACTGTATCCACTTATGTCATTTTGCTGGACACTGAACTAGATAGGTTAACATTCACTACTGTATCCACTTATGTTATGTTGCTGGACACTGAACTAGACAGGTTAACGTTCACTACTGTATCCACTAATGTCATTTTGCTGGACACTGAACTAATCATGTCAACAATCAATATTGTATACACTTATGTCATTTTGCTGGACAATGAACTAGACATGTCAACAATCAATTTTGTATCCACTTATGTCATTTTGCTTGACACTGAACTAGACAGGTCAACGTTCACTACTGTATCCACTAATGTCATTTTTCTGGACAATGAACTAATCATGTCAACAATCAATATTGTATACACTTATGTCATTTTGCTGGACAATGAACTAGACATGTCAACAATCAATTTTGTATCCACTTATTTCATTTTGCTAGACACTGAACTAGTCAGGTCAACATTCACTACTGTAACCACTAATGTCCTGTTGCTGGACACTGAACTACACAGGTCAACATTGACTAGTGTATCCACTAATGTTATTTTGCTGGACACTGAACTAGACAGGTCAACATTCACTACTGTATCCACTATTGCCATTTTGCTGGACACTGAACTAGACAGGTCAACATTCACTACTATATCCACTTATGTCATTTTGCTGGACACTGAACTAGACATGTCAACAATCAATATTGTATACACTTATGTCATTTTGCTTGACACTGAACTAGACAGGTCAACGTTCACTACTGTATCCACTAATGTCATTTTGCTGGACAATGAACTAATCATGTCAACAATCAATATTGTATACACTTATGTCATTTTGCTGGACAATGAACTAGACATGTCAACAATCAATTTTGTATCCACTTATGTCATTTTGCTGGACACTGAATTAGGTCAACATTCACTACTGTATCCACTAATGTCATTTTGCTGGACACTGAACTAGACAGGTCAACATTCACTACTGTATCCACTATTGCCATTTTGCTGGACACTGAACTAGACAGGTCAACATTCACTACTATATCCACTTATGTCATTTTGCTGGACACTGAACTAGACATGTCAACAATCAATATTGTATACACTTATGTCATTTTGCTTGACACTGAACTAGACAGGTCAACGTTCACTACTGTATCCACTAATGTCATTTTGCTGGACAATGAACTAATCATGTCAACAAACAATATTGTATACACTTATGTCATTTTGCTGGACAATGAACTAGACATGTCAACAATCAATTTTTTATCCACTTATTTCATTTTGCTAGACACTGAACTAGTCAGGTCAACATTCACTACTGTAACCACTAATGTCCTGTTGCTGGACACTGAACTACACAGGTCAACATTGACTAGTGTATCCACTAATGTTATTTTGCTGGACACTGAACTGGCATATGTCATTAATCAATTTTGTATCCACTAATGTCATTTTGCTGGACACTGAACTAGACATGTCATTAATCAATATTGTATACACTAATGTCATGTTGCTGGACAATGAACTAGACATGTCAACAATCAATATTGTATACACTAATGTCATTTTGCTGGACACTGATCTATACAAGTCAACATTCACTACTGTATCCACTTATGTCATTTTGCTGGACACTGAACTAGACATGTTAACAATCAATATTGTATACACATATGTCATGTTGCTGGACACTGAACTAGATATGTCAACAATCAATATTGTATCCACTTATGTCATTTTGCTGGACACTGAACTAGACAGGTTAACATTCATTACTGTATCCACTTATGTAATTTTGCTGGACACTGAACTAGACAGGTCAACATTCACTACTGTATCCACTTATGTCATTTTGCTGGACAATGAACTAGACAAGTCAACAATCAATTTTGTATCCACTTATGTCATTTTGCTGGACACTGAACTAGTCAGATCAACATTCACTACTGTATCCACTAATGTCATTTTGCTGGACACTGAACTAGACATGTCAACAATCAATTTTGTATCCACATATGTCATTTTGCTGGTCACTGAACTAGTCATGTCAACGTTCACTACTGAATCCACTAAAATCATGTTGCTGGACACTGAACTAGACATGTCAACGTTCACTACTGTATTCACTAATTTCATTTTGCTGGACACTGAACTAGTCAGGTCAACATTCACTACTGTATCCACTAATGTCCTTTTGCTGGACAATGAACTAGACATGTCAACAATCAATTTTGTATCCAATTATGTCATTTTGCTGGACACTTAGTTAGTCAGGTCAACATTCACTACTGTATCCACTAATGTCATTTTGCTGGACACTGAACTAGACATGTTAACAATCAATTTTGTATCCACATATGTCATTTTGCTGGACACTGAACTAGTCATGTCAACATTCACTACTGTATCCACTTATGTCATTTTGCTGGACACTGAACTAGACAGGTCAACATTCACTACTGTATCCACTTATGTTATGTTGCTGGACACTGAACTAGACAGGTCAACTTTCACTACTATATACACTTATGTTATGTTGCTGGACACTGAACTAGACATGTCAACAATCAATATTGTATACACTTATGTCATTTTGCTGGACACTGAACTAGACAGGTCAACATTCACTACTGTATTTACTATTGCCATTTTGCTGGACACTGAACTAGATAGGTCAACGTTCACTACTGTATCCACTTATGTCATTTTGCTGGACAATGAACTAGACATGTCAACAATCAATATTGTATACACTTATGTGATTTTGCTGGACAATGAACTAGACTAGTCAACAATCAATTTTGTATCCACTGATGTCATTTTGCTAGACACTGAACTAGTCAGGTCAACATTCACTACTATATCCACATATGTCTTTTTGCTGGACACTGAACTAGACATGTCAACAATCAATATTGTATACACTAATGTCATGTTGCTGGACACTGAAATAGACAGGTCAACATTCACTACTGTATCCACTTATGTCATTTTGCTGGACACTGAACTAGAAGGTCATTATTCACTACTGTATCCACTTATGTCATTTTGCTAGACACTGAACGAGACAGGTCAACAGTCACTACTGCGTCCACTTATGTAATTTTGCTGGACACTGAACTAGACAGGTCAACATTCACTACTGTATCCACTTATGTCATTTTGCTGGACACTGATCTATACAAGTCAACATTCACTACTGTATCCACTTATGTCATTTTGCTGGACACTGAATTAGACATGTTAACAATCAATATTGTATACACATATGTCATGTTGCTGGACACTGAACTAGATATGTCAACAATCAATATTGTATCCACTTATGTCATTTTGCTGGACACTGAACTAGACAGGTCAACATTGATTACTGTATGCACTTATGTCATTTTGCTGGACACTGATCTAGAAAGGTCAACATTCACTACTGTATCCACTAATGTCATTTTTCTTTACAATGAACTAGACAAGTCAACAATCAATATTGTATCCACTTATGTCATTTTGCAGGACACTGAACTAGACAGGTCAACCTTGATTACTGTATGCACTTATGTCATTTTGCTGGACACTGATCTAGAAAGGTCAACATTCACTACTGTATCCACTAATGTCATTTTTCTTTACAATGAACTAGACAGGTCAACATTCACTACTGTATCCACTATTGCCATTTTACTGGACACTGAACTAGACAGGTCAACGTTCACTACTGTATCCACTTATGTCATTTTGCTGGACACTGAACTAGACATGTCAACAATCAATTTTGTATCCACATATGTCATTTTGCTGGTCACTGAACTAGTCATGTCAACGTTCACTACTGTATCCACTAATATCATGTTGCTGGACACTGAACTAGACATGTCAACGTTCACTACTGTATTCACTAATGTCATTTTGCTGGACACTGAACTAGTCAGGTCAACATTCACTACTGTATCCACTAATGTCATTTTGCTGGACAATGAACTTGACATGTCAACAATCAATTTTGTATCCACTTATGTCATTTTGCTGGACACTGAGTTAGTCAGGTCAACATTCACTACTGTATCCACTAATGTCATTTTGCTGGACACTGAACTAGACATGTTAACAATGAATTTTGTATCCACATATGTCATTTTGCTGGACACTGAACTAGTCATGTCAACATTCACTACTGTATCCACTTATGTCATTTTGCTGGACACTGAACTAGACAGGTCAACAATCAATTTTGTATCCACTTATGTCATTTTGCTGGACACTGAACTAGACAGGTTAACATTGATTACTGTATCCACTTATGTAATTTTGCTGGACACTGAACTAGACAGGTCAACATTCACTACTGTATCCACTTATGTCATTTTGCTGGACAATGAACTAGACAAGTCAACAATCAATTTTGTATCCACTTATGTCATTTTGCTGGACACTGAACTAGTCAGATCAACATTCACTACTGTATCCACTAATGTCATTTTGCTGGACACTGAACTAGACATGTCAACAATCAATTTTGTATCCACATATGTCATTTTGCTGGTCACTGAACTAGTCATGTCAACGTTCACTACTGAATCCACTAAAATCATGTTGCTGGACACTGAACTAGACATGTCAACGTTCACTACTGTATTCACTAATTTCATTTTGCTGGACACTGAACTAGTCAGGTCAACATTCACTACTGTATCCACTAATGTCATTTTGCTGGACAATGAACTAGACATGTCAACAATCAATTTTGTATCCAATTATGTCATTTTGCTGGACACTTAGTTAGTCAGGTCAACATTCACTACTGTATCCACTAATGTCATTTTGCTGGACACTGAACTAGACATGTTAACAATCAATTTTGTATCCACATATGTCATTTTGCAGGACACTGAACTAGTCATGTCAACATTCACTACTGTATCCACTTATGTCATTTTGCTGGACACTGAACTAGACAGGTCAACATTCACTACTGTATCCACTTATGTTATGTTGCTGGACACTGAACTAGACAGGTCAACTTTCACTACTATATACACTTATGTTATGTTGCTGGACACTGAACTAGACATGTCAACAATCAATATTGTATACACTTATGTCATTTTGCTGGACACTGAACTAGACAGGTCAACATTCACTACTGTATTTACTATTGCCATTTTGCTGGACACTGAACTAGATAGGTCAACGTTCACTACTGTATCCACTTATGTCATTTTGCTGGACAATGAACTAGACATGTCAACAATCAATATTGTATACACTTATGTGATTTTGCTGGACAATGAACTAGACTAGTCAACAATCAATTTTGTATCCACTGATGTCATTTTGCTAGACACTGAACTAGTCAGGTCAACATTCACTACTATATCCACATATGTCTTTTTGCTGGACACTGAACTAGACATGTCAACAATCAATATTGTATACACTAATGTCATGTTGCTGGACACTGAAATAGACAGGTCAACATTCACTACTGTATCCACTTATGTCATTTTGCTGGACACTGAACTAGAAGGTCATTATTCACTACTGTATCCACTTATGTCATTTTGCTAGACACTGAACGAGACAGGTCAACAGTCACTACTGCGTCCACTTATGTAATTTTGCTGGACACTGAACTAGACAGGTCAACATTCACTATTGTATCCACTTATGTCATTTTGCTGGACACTGATCTATACAAGTCAACATTCACTACTGTATCCACTTATGTCATTTTGCTGGACACTGAATTAGACATGTTAACAATCAATATTGTATACACATATGTCATGTTGCTGGACACTGAACTAGATATGTCAACAATCAATATTGTATCCACTTATGTCATTTTGCTGGACACTGAACTAGACAGGTCAACATTGATTACTGTATGCACTTATGTCATTTTGCTGGACACTGATCTAGAAAGGTCAACATTCACTACTGTATCCACTAATGTCATTTTTCTTTACAATGAACTAGACAAGTCAACAATCAATATTGTATCCACTTATGTCATTTTGCAGGACACTGAACTAGACAGGTCAACCTTGATTACTGTATGCACTTATGTCATTTTGCTGGACACTGATCTAGAAAGGTCAACATTCACTACTGTATCCACTAATGTCATTTTTCTTTACAATGAACTAGACAGGTCAACATTCACTACTGTATCCACTATTGCCATTTTGCTGGACACTGAACTAGACAGGTCAACGTTCACTACTGTATCCACTTATGTCATTTTGCTGGACACTGAACTAGACATGTCAACAATCAATTTTGTATCCACATATGTCATTTTGCTGGTCACTGAACTAGTCATGTCAACGTTCACTACTGTATCCACTAATATCATGTTGCTGGACACTGAACTAGACATGTCAACGTTCACTACTGTATTCACTAATTTCATTTTGCTGGACACTGAACTAGTCAGGTCAACATTCACTACTGTATCCACTAATGTCATTTTGCTGGACAATGAACTTGACATGTCAACAATCAATTTTGTATCCACTTATGTCATTTTGCTGGACACTGAGTTAGTCAGGTCAACATTCACTACTGTATCCACTAATGTCATTTTGCTGGACACTGAACTAGACATGTCAACAATCAATTTTGTATCCACATATGTCATTTTGCTGGTCACTGAACTAGTCATGTCAACGTTCACTACTGTATCCACTAATATCATGTTGCTGGACACTGAACTAGACATGTCAACGTTCACTACTGTATTCACTAATGTCATTTTGCTGGACACTGAACTAGTCAGGTCAACATTCACTACTGTATCCACTAATGTCATTTTGCTGGACAATGAACTAGACATGTCAACAATCAATTTTGTATCCACTTATGTCATTTTGCTGGACACTGAGTTAGTCAGGTCAACATTCACTACTGTATCCACTAATGTCATTTTGCTGGACACTGAACTAGACATGTTAACAATGAATTTTGTATCCACATATGTCATTTTGCTGGACACTGAACTAGTCATGTCAACATTCACTACTGTATCCACTTATGTCATTTTGCTGGACACTGAACTAGACAGGTCAACATTCACTACTGTATCCACTTATGTCATTTTGCTGGACACTGAACTAGACATGTCAACAATCAATATTGTATACACTAATGTCATGTTGCTGGACACTGAAATAGACAGGTCAACATTCACTACTGTATCCACTTATGTCATTTTGCTGGACACTGAACTAGAAGGTCATTATTCACTACTGTATCCACTTATGTCATTTTGCTAGACACTGAACGAGACAGGTCAACAGTCACTACTGCGTCCACTTATGTAATTTTGCTGGACACTGAACTAGACAGGTCAACATTCACTACTGTATCCACTTATGTCATTTTGCTGGACACTGATCTATACAAGTCAACATTCACTACTGTATCCACTTATGTCATTTTGCTGGACACTGAATTAGACATGTTAACAATCAATATTGTATACACATATGTCATGTTGCTGGACACTGAACTAGATATGTCAACAATCAATATTGTATCCACTTATGTCATTTTGCTGGACACTGAACTAGACAGGTCAACATTGATTACTGTATGCACTTATGTCATTTTGCTGGACACTGATCTAGAAAGGTCAACATTCACTACTGTATCCACTAATGTCATTTTTCTTTACAATGAACTAGACAAGTCAACAATCAATATTGTATCCACTTATGTCATTTTGCAGGACACTGAACTAGACAGGTCAACCTTGATTACTGTATGCACTTATGTCATTTTGCTGGACACTGATCTAGAAAGGTCAACATTCACTACTGTATCCACTAATGTCATTTTTCTTTACAATGAACTAGACAGGTCAACATTCACTACTGTATCCACTATTGCCATTTTGCTGGACACTGAACTAGACAGGTCAACGTTCACTACTGTATCCACTTATGTCATTTTGCTGGACACTGAACTAGACATGTCAACAATCAATTTTGTATCCACATATGTCATTTTGCTGGTCACTGAACTAGTCATGTCAACGTTCACTACTGTATCCACTAATATCATGTTGCTGGACACTGAACTAGACATGTCAACGTTCACTACTGTATTCACTAATGTCATTTTGCTGGACACTGAACTAGTCAGGTCAACATTCACTACTGTATCCACTAATGTCATTTTGCTGGACAATGAACTTGACATGTCAACAATCAATTTTGTATCCACTTATGTCATTTTGCTGGACACTGAGTTAGTCAGGTCAACATTCACTACTGTATCCACTAATGTCATTTTGCTGGACACTGAACTAGACATGTCAACAATCAATTTTGTATCCACATATGTCATTTTGCTGGTCACTGAACTAGTCATGTCAACGTTCACTACTGTATCCACTAATATCATGTTGCTGGACACTGAACTAGACATGTCAACGTTCACTACTGTATTCACTAATGTCATTTTGCTGGACACTGAACTAGTCAGGTCAACATTCACTACTGTATCCACTAATGTCATTTTGCTGGACAATGAACTAGACATGTCAACAATCAATTTTGTATCCACTTATGTCATTTTGCTGGACACTGAGTTAGTCAGGTCAACATTCTCTACTGTATCCACTAATGTCATTTTGCTGGACACTGAACTAGACATGTTAACAATGAATTTTGTATCCACATATGTCATTTTGCTGGACACTGAACTAGTCATGTCAACATTCACTACTGTATCCACTTATGTCATTTTGCTGGACACTGAACTAGACAGGTCAACATTCACTACTGTATCCACTTATGTCATTTTGCTGGACACTGAACTAGACATGTTAACAATCAATATTGTATACACATATGTCATGTTACTGGACACTGAACTAGACATGTCAACAATGAATATTGTATCCACTTATGTCATTTTGCTGCACACTGAACTAGACAGGTCAATATTCACTACTGTATCCACTTATGTCATTTGATGGACACTGAACTAGACAGGTCAACATTCACTACTGTATCCACTTATGTTATGTTGCTGGACACTGAACTACACAGGTCAACATTCACTACTGTATTCACTTATGTCATTTTGCTGGACAATAAACTAGACATGTCATTAATCAATTTTGTATACACTTATGTCATTTTGCTGGACAGTGAACTAGTTAGGTCAACATTCACATCTGTATCCACTAATGTCATTTTGCTGGACACTGAACTAGACAGGTCAACAATCAATATTGTATCCACTTATGTAATTTTGCTGGACACTGAACTAGACAGGTCAACATTCACTACTGTATCCACTAATGTCATTTTGCTTTACAATGAACTAGACAAGTCAACAATCAATTTTGTATCCACTTATATCATTTTGCTGGACACTGAACTAGTCAGGTCAACATTCACTACTGTATCCACTAATATCATGTTGCTGGACACTGAACTAGACATGTCAACGTTCACTACTGTATCCACTAATGTCATTTTGCTGCACAATAAACTAGACATGTCAACAATCAATTTTGTATCCACTTTTGTCATTTTGCTGGACACTGAATTAGTCAGGTCAACATTCACTACTGTATCCACTAATGTCATTTTGCTGGACACTGAACTAGACATGTCAACAATCAATTTTGTATCCACATATGTCATTTTGCTGGACACTGAGCTAGTCATGTCAACATTCACTACTGTATCCACATATGTCATTTTGCTAGACACTGAACTAGTCATGTCAACATTCACTACTGTATCCACTTATGTCATTTTGCTGGACACTGAACTAGACAGGTCAACATTCACTACTGTATCCACTTATGTTATGTTGCTGGACACTGAACTAGACAGGTCAACATTCACTACTATATACACTTATGTTATGTTGCTGGACACTGAACTAGACATGTCAACAATCAATATTGTATACACTTATGTCATTTTGCTGGACACTGAACTAGACAGGTCAACATTCACTACTGTATCCACTATCGCCATTTTGCTGGACACTGAACTAGACAGGTCAACATTCACTACTATATCCACTTATGTCATTTTGCTGGACACTGAACTAGACATGTCAACAATCAATATTGTATACACTTATGTCATTTTGCTGGACACTGAACTAGTTAGGTCAACGTTCACTACTGTATCCACTAATGTCATTTTGCTGGGCACTGAACTAGACATGTCAACAATCAATATTGTATACACTAATGTCATTTTGCTGGACAATGAACTAGACATGTCAACAATCAATTTTGTATCCAGTAATGTCATTTTGCTGGACACTGAACTAGTCAGGTCAAAAATCAATATTGTATATACTTATGTCATGTTGCTGGACACTGAACTAGACAGGTCAACATTCACTACTATATACACTTATGTCATGTTGCTGGACACTGAACTAGACATGTCAACAATCAATTTTGTATACACTAATGTCATGTTGCTGGACACTGAACTAGACAGTTCAACATTCTTACAGTAGTGACCTTTGTCCTGTCTAGTTCAGTGTCCAGCAAAATGACATTAGTGGTTACAGTAGTGACCGTTGACCTGTCTAGTTCAGGTCCAGCAATATGACATTAGTGGATACAGTAGTGACTGTTGACCTGTCTAGTTCAGTGTCCAGCAACATGACATTAGTGGTTACAGTAGTGACCGTTGACCTGTCTAGTTCAGGTCCAGCAAAATGACATTAGTGGTTACAGTAGTGACCGTTTACCTGTCTAGTTCAGTGTCCAGCAAAATGACATTAGTGGTTACAGTAGTGACTGTTGACCTGTCTAGTTCAGTGTCCACCAAAATGACATTAGTGGTTACAGTAGTGACCGTTGACCTGTCTAGTTCAGTGTCCAGCAAAATGACATTAGTGGTTACAGTAGTGACCATTGACCTGTCTAGTTCAGTGTCAAGCAAAATGACATTAATGGTTACAGTAGTGACCGTTGACCTGTCTAGTTCAGGTCCAGCAAAATGACATTAGTGGTTACAGTAGTGACCTTTGACCTGTCTATTTCAGTGTCCAGCAAAATGACATTAGTGGTTACAGTAGTGACCGTTGACCTGTCTAGTTCAGTGTCCAGCAAAATGACATTAGTGGTTAAAGTAGTGACTGTTGGCCTGTATCTAGTTCTAGGTTACCAGGCAAAATGACAATAGTGGTTACAGTTGTGACCATTGGCCTGTCTAGTTCAGGATCCAGCAAAATGACATTAGTGTGTTGGCAGTTAGTGACCTATGACCTGTCTAGTTCAGTGTCCAGCAAAATGACATTAGTGGTTACAGTAGTGACCGTTGACCTGTCTAGTTCAGTGTCCAGCAAAATGACATTAGTGGTTAAAGTAGTGACCATTGGCCTGTCTAGTTCAGGTCCAGCAAAATGACATTAGTGGTTACAGTAGTGACTGTTGACCTGCCTAGTTTAGTGTCCAGCAACATGTCATTAGTGGTTACAGTAGTGACCGTTAACCTGTCTAGTTCAGTGTCCAGCAAAAGGCAATTAGTGGTTACAGTAGTGACCGTTGACCTGTCTAGTTCAGTGTCCAGCAACATCACATTAGTGGATACAGTAGTGACCGTTGACCTGTCTAGTTTAGTGTCCAGGAACATGAAATTAGTGGTTACAGTAGTGAATGTTGACATGTCTAGTTCAGTGTCCAGCAAAATGACATTAGTGGTTTTAGTAGGACCGTTGACCTGTCTAGTTCAGTGTCCAGCAACATAACATTAATGGTTACAGTAGTGAATATTGACTTGTCTAGTTCAGTGTCCAGCAACATGCCGTTAGTTGTTACAGAAGTGAATGTTTACATGTCTAGTTCAGAGTCCAGCAATATGCCGTTAGTGGATACATTAGTGAATGTTGACATGTCTAGTTCAATGTTCAGCAACATGACATTAGTGGTTACAGTAGTGACCGTTGACCTGTCTAGTTCAGTGTCCAGCAACATGAAATTAGTGGTTACAGTAGTGACTGTTAACCTGTCTAGTTCAGTGTCCAGCAAAATGACATTAGTGGTTACAGTAGTGACCGTTGACCTGTCTAGTTCAGTGTCTAGCAACATGACATTAGTGGATACATTAGTGAATGTTGACATGTCTAGTTCAATGTTCAGCAACATGACATTATAGGTTACAGTAGTGACCGTTGACCTGTCTAGTTCAGTGTCCAGCAAAATGACATTAGTGGTTACAGTAGTGACTGTCTAGTTCAGTGTCCAGCAAAATGACATTAGTGGTTACAGTAGTGACTGTTGACCTGTCTAGTTCAGTGTCCAGCAACATGACATTAATGGTTACAGTAGAGACCGTTGACCTGTCTAGTTCAGTGTCCAGCAAAATGACATTAGTGGTTACAGTAGTGACCGTTGACCTGTCTAGTTCAGTGTCCAGCAACATGACATTAGTGGTTACAGTAGTGAATGTTGACCTGTCTAGTTCAGTGTCCAGCAAAATGACATTAGTGGTTACAGTAGTGACCGTTGACCTGTCTAGTTCAGGTCCAGCAAAATGACATTAGTGGTTACAGTAGTGACCTATGACCTGTCTAGTTCAGTGTCCAGCAAAATGACATTAGTGGTTACAGTAGTGACCTTTGACCTGTCTAGTTCAGTGTCTACCAACATGAAATTAGTGGATACATAAGTGAATGATGACATGTCTAGTTCAATGTTCAGCAACATGACATTAGTGGTTACAGTAGTGACCGTTCACCTGTCTAGTTCAGTGTCCAGCAACATGACATTAGTGGTTACAGTAGTGAATGTTGACCTGTCTAGTTTAGTGTCCAGCAACATGAAATTAGTGGTTACAGTAGTGAATGTTGGCATGTCTAGTTCAGTGTCCAGCAAAATGAACATTAGTGGTTATAGTAGTGACCGTTGACCTGTCTAGTTTAGTGTCCAGCAACATGACATTAATGGTTACAGTAGTGAATGTTGACCTGTCTAGTTCAGTGTCCAGCAACATGAAATTAGTGTTTACAGTAGTGAATGTTGACATGTCTAGTTCAGTGTCCAGCAACATGCCGTTAGTGGTTACAGTAGTGAATGTTGACATGTCTAGTTCAGAGTCCAGCAAAATGACATTAGTGTTTACAGTAGTGACCATTGTCCTGTCTAGTTCAGTTAACAGCAAAATGACATTAGTGGTTACAGTAGTGACCGTTGACCTGTCTAGTTCAGTGTCCACCAAAATGACATTAGTGGTTACAGTAGTGACCTTTGACCTGTCTAGTTCAGTGTCCAGCAACATGACATTAGTGGTTACAGTAGTGACCGTTGACCTGTCTAGTTCAGTGTCCAGCAAAATGACATTAGTGGTTAAAGTAGTGACCATTGGCCTGTCTAGTTCAGGTCCAGCAAAATGACATTAGTGGTTACAGTTGTGACCTATGACCTGTCTAGTTCAGTGTCCAGCAAAATGACATTAGTGGTTACAGTAGTGACCGTTGACCTGTCTAGTTCAGTGTCCAGCAAAATGACATTAGTGGTTTCAGTATTGACCGTTGACCTGTCTAGTTCAGTGTCTAGCAACATGACATTAGTGGATACATTATTGAATGTTGACAAGTCTAGTTCAGTGTCCAGCAAATGACAAAAGTGGTTACAGTAGTGACTGTTGACCTGCCTAGTTTAGTGTCCAGCAACATGTCATTAGTGGTTACAGTAGTGACCGTTAACCTGTCTAGTTCAGTGTCCAGCAAAAGGCAATTAGTGGTTACAGTAGTGACCGTTGACCTGTCTAGTTCAGTGTCCAGCAACATCACATTAGTGGATACAGTAGTGACCGTTGACCTGTCTAGTTCAGTGTCCAGGAACATGAAATTAGTGGTTACAGTAGTGAATGTTGACATGTCTAGTTCAGTGTCCAGCAAAATGACATTAGTGGTTTTAGTAGGACCGTTGACCTGTCTAGTTCAGTGTCCAGCAACATAACATTAATGGTTACAGTAGTGAATATTGACTTGTCTAGTTCAGTGTCCAGCAACATGCCGTTAGTTGTTACAGAAGTGAATGTTGACATGTCTAGTTCAATGTTCAGCAACATGACATTAGTGGTTACAGTAGTGACCGTTGACCTGTCTAGTTCAGTGTCCAGCAACATGAAATTAGTGGTTACAGTAGTGACTGTTAACCTGTCTAGTTCAGTGTCCAGCAAAATGACATTAGTGGTTACAGTAGTGACCGTTGACCTGTCTAGTTCAGTGTCTAGCAACATGACATTGGTGGATACATTAGTGAATGTTGACATGTCTAGTTCAATGTTCAGCAACATGACATTATAGGTTACAGTAGTGACCGTTGACCTGTCTAGTTCAGTGTCCAGCAAAATGACATTAGTGGTTACAGTAGTGACTGTTGACCTGTCTAGTTCAGTGTCCAGCAACATGCCGTTAGTGGTTGCAGTAGTGAATGTTGACATGTCTAGTTCAGAGTCCAGCAAAATGACATTAGTGTTTACAGTAGTGACCATTGTCCTGTCTAGTTCAGTTAACAGCAAAATGACATTAGTGGTTACAGTAGTGACCGTTGACCTGTCTAGTTCAGTGTCCACCAAAATGACATTAGTGGTTACAGTAGTGACCTTTGACCTGTCTAGTTCAGTGTCCAGCAACATGACATTAGTGGTTACAGTAGTGACCGTTGACCTGTCTAGTTCAGTGTCCAGCAAAATGACATTAGTGGTTAAAGTAGTGACCATTGGCCTGTCTAGTTCAGGTCCAGCAAAATGACATTAGTGGTTACAGTTGTGACCTATGACCTGTCTAGTTCAGTGTCCAGCAAAATGACATTAGTGGTTACAGTAGTGACCGTTGACCTGTCTAGTTCAGTGTCCAGCAAAATGACATTAGTGGTTTCAGTATTGACCGTTGACCTGTCTAGTTCAGTGTCTAGCAACATGACATTAGTGGATACATTATTGAATGTTGACAAGTCTAGTTCAGTGTCCAGCAAATGACAAAAGTGGTTACAGTAGTGACTGTTGACCTGCCTAGTTTAGTGTCCAGCAACATGTCATTAGTGGTTACAGTAGTGACCGTTAACCTGTCTAGTTCAGTGTCCAGCAAAAGGCAATTAGTGGTTACAGTAGTGACCGTTGACCTGTCTAGTTCAGTGTCCAGCAACATCACATTAGTGGATACAGTAGTGACCGTTGACCTGTCTAGTTCAGTGTCCAGGAACATGAAATTAGTGGTTACAGTAGTGAATGTTGACATGTCTAGTTCAGTGTCCAGCAAAATGACATTAGTGGTTTTAGTAGGACCGTTGACCTGTCTAGTTCAGTGTCCAGCAACATAACATTAATGGTTACAGTAGTGAATATTGACTTGTCTAGTTCAGTGTCCAGCAACATGCCGTTAGTTGTTACAGAAGTGAATGTTGACATGTCTAGTTCAATGTTCAGCAACATGACATTAGTGGTTACAGTAGTGACCGTTGACCTGTCTAGTTCAGTGTCCAGCAACATGAAATTAGTGGTTACAGTAGTGACTGTTAACCTGTCTAGTTCAGTGTCCAGCAAAATGACATTAGTGGTTACAGTAGTGACCGTTGACCTGTCTAGTTCAGTGTCTAGCAACATGACATTGGTGGATACATTAGTGAATGTTGACATGTCTAGTTCAATGTTCAGCAACATGACATTAGTGGTTACAGTAGTGACCGTTGACCTGTCTAGTTCAGTGTCCAGCAAAATGACATTAGTGGTTACAGTAGTGACTGTTGACCTGTCTAGTTCAGTGTCCAGCAACATGACATTAGTGGTTACAGTAGTGAATGTTGACCTGTCTAGTTCAGTGTCCAGCAAAATGACATTAGTGGTTACAGTAGTGACCGTTGATCTGTCTAGTTCAGTGTCCAGCAACATGACATTAGTGGTTACAGTGGTGACCGTTCACATGTCTAGTTCAGTGTCCAGCAACATGACATTAGTGGTTACAGTATTGAATATTGACCTGTCTAGTTCAGTGTCCAGAAAAATGACATTAGTGGTTACAGTAGTAAACGTTGACATGTCTAGTTCAATGTTCAGCGACATGACATTAGTGGTTACAGTAGTGACCTTTGACTTTTCTAGTTCAGTGTCCAGCAAAATGACATTAGTGGTTACAGTAGTGACCGTTGACCTTTCCAGTTCAGTGTCTAGCAACATGACATTAGTGGATACAGTAGTGAATGTTGACATGTCTAGTTCAGTGTCCAGGAACATGCCGTTAGTGGTTACAGTAGTGAATGTTGACATGTCTAGTTCAGAGTCCAGCAAAATAACATTAGTGTTTACAGTAGTGACCATTGTCCTGTCTAGTTCAGTTAACAGCAAAATGACATTAGTGGTTACAGTAGTGACCGTTGACCTGTCTAGTTCAGTGTCCACCAAAATGACATTAGTGGTTACAGTAGTGACCTTTGACCTGTCTAGTTCAGTGTCCAGCAACATGACATTAGTGGTTACAGTAGTGACCGTTGACCTGTCTAGTTCAGTGTCCAGCAAAATGACATTAGTGGTTAAAGTAGTGACCATTGGCCTGTCTAGTTCAGGTCCAGCAAAATGACATTAGTGGTTACAGTTGTGACCATTGGCCTGTCTAGTTCAGGTCCAGCAAAATGACATTAGTGGTTACAGTTGTGACCTATGACCTGTCTAGTTCAGTGTCCAGCAAAATGACATTAGTGGTTACAGTAGTGACCGTTGACCTGTCTAGTTCAGTGTCCAGCAAAATGACATTAGTGGTTAAAGTAGTGACCATTGGCCTGTCTAGTTCAGGTCCAGCAAAATGACATTAGTGGTTACAGTAGTGACTGTTGACCTGCCTAGTTTAGTGTCCAGCAACATGTCATTAGTGGTTACAGTAGTGACCGTTGACCTGTCTAGTTCAGTGTCCAGGAACATGAAATTAGTGGTTACAGTAGTGAATGTTGACATGTCTAGTTCAGTGTCCAGCAAAATGACATTAGTGGTTTTAGTAGGACCGTTGACCTGTCTAGTTCAGTGTCCAGCAACATAACATTAATGGTTACAGTAGTGAATATTGACTTGTCTAGTTCAGTGTCCAGCAACATGCCGTTAGTTGTTACAGAAGTGAATGTTGACATGTCTAGTTCAGAGTCCAGCAATATGCCGTTAGTGGATACATTAGTGAATGTTGACATGTCTAGTTCAATGTTCAGCAACATGACATTAGTGGTTACAGTAGTGACCGTTGACCTGTCTAGTTCAGTGTCCAGCAACATGAAATTAGTGGTTACAGTAGTGACTGTTAACCTGTCTAGTTCAGTGTCCAGCAAAATGACATTAGTGGTTACAGTAGTGACCGTTGACCTGTCTAGTTCAGTGTCTAGCAACATGACATTAGTGGATACATTAGTGAATGTTGACATGTCTAGTTCAATGTTCAGCAACATAAAATTATAGGTTACAGTAGTGACCGTTGACCTGTCTAGTTCAGTGTCCAGCAAAATGACATTAGTGGTTACAGTAGTGACTGTTGACCTGTCTAGTTCAGTGTCCAGCAACATGACATTAATGGTTACAGTAGAGACCGTTGACCTGTCTAGTTCAGTGTCCAGCAAAATGACATTAGTGGTTACAGTAGTGACCGTTGACCTGTCTAGTTCAGTGTCCAGCAACATGACATTAGTGGTTACAGTAGTGAATGTTGACCTGTCTAGTTCAGTGTCCAGCAAAATGACATTAGTAGTTACAGTAGTGACCGTTGACCTGTCTAGTTCAGGTCCAGCAAAATGACATTAGTGGTTACAGTAGTGACCTATGACCTGTCTAGTTCAGTGTCCAGCAAAATGACATTAGTGGTTACAGTAGTGACCTTTGACCTGTCTAGTTCAGTGTCTACCAACATGAAATTAGTGGATACATAAGTGAATGTTGACATGTCTAGTTCAATGTTCAGCAACATGACATTAGTGGTTACAGTAGTGACCGTTCACCTGTCTAGTTCAGTGTCCAGCAACATGACATTAGTGGTTACAGTAGTGAATGTTGACCTGTCTAGTTTAGTGTCCAGCAACATGAAATTAGTGGTTACAGTAGTGAATGTTGGCATGTCTAGTTCAGTGTCCAGCAAAATGAACATTAGTGGTTATAGTAGTGACCGTTGACCTGTCTAGTTTAGTGTCCAGCAACATGACATTAATGGTTACAGTAGTGAATGTTGACCTGTCTAGTTCAGTGTCCAGCAACATGAAATTAGTGTTTACAGTAGTGAATGTTGACATGTCTAGTTCAGTGTCCAGCAACATGCCGTTAGTGGTTACAGTAGTGAATGTTGACATGTCTAGTTCAGAGTCCAGCAAAATGACATTAGTGGTTACAGTAGTGACCGTTGACCTGTCTAGTTCAGTGTCCAGCAAAATGACATTAGTGGTTACAGTAGTGACCGTTGACCTGTCTAGTTCAGGTCCAGCAAAATGACATTAGTGGTTACAGTAGTGACCTATGACCTGTCTAGTTCAGTGTCCAGCAAAATGACATTAGTGGTTACAGTAGTGACCGTTGACCTTTCCAGTTCAGTGTCTAGCAACATGACATTAGTGGATACAGTAGTGAATGTTGACATGTCTAGTTCAGTGTCCAGGAACATGCCGTTAGTGGTTACAGTAGTGAATGTTGACATGTCTAGTTCAGAGTCCAGCAAAATGACATTAGTGTTTACAGTAGTGACCATTGTCCTGTCTAGTTCAGTTAACAGCAAAATGACATTAGTGGTTACAGTAGTGACCGTTGACCTGTCTAGTTCAGTGTCCAGCAACATGACATTAGTGGTTACAGTAGTGACCGTTGACCTGTCTAGTTCAGTGTCCAGCAACATGACATTAGTGGTTACAGTAGTGACCGTTGACCTGTCTAGTTCAGTGTCCAGCAAAATGACATTAGTGGTTTCAGTATTGACCGTTGACCTGTCTAGTTCAGTGTCTAGCAACATGACAATAGTGGATACATTATTGAATGTTGACATGTCTAGTTCAGTGTCCAGCAAAATGACATTAGTGGTTACAGTAGTGACTGTTGACCTGCCTAGTTTAGTGTCCAGCAACATGTCATTAGTGGTTACAGTAGTGACCGTTAACCTGTCTAGTTCAGTGTCCAGCAAAAGGCAATTAGTGGTTACAGTAGTGACCGTTGACCTGTCTAGTTCAGTGTCCAGCAACATCACATTAGTGGATACAGTAGTGACCGTTGACCTGTCTAGTTCAGTGTCCAGGAACATGAAATTAGTGGTTACAGTAGTGAATGTTGACATGTCTAGTTCAGTGTCCAGCAAAATGACATGAGTGGTTTTAGTAGGACCGTTGACCTGTCTAGTTCAGTGTCCAGCAACATAACATTAATGGTTACAGTAGTGAATATTGACCTGTCTAGTTCAGTGTCCAGCAACATGCCGTTAGTGGTTACAGAAGAGAATGTTGACATGTCTAGTTCAGAGTCCAGCAATATGCCGTTAGTGGATACATTAGTGAATGTTGACATGTCTAGTTCAATGTTCAGCAACATGACATTAATGGTTATAGTAGTGAATGTTGACCTGTCTAGTTCAGTCTCCATCAACATGAAATTAGTGGTTACAGTAGTGAATGTTGACATGTCAAGTTCAGTGTCCAGCAAAATGACATTAGTGGTTACAGTAGTGACCGTTGACCTGTCTAGTTCAGTGTCAAGCAACATGACATTAATGGTTATAGTAGTGAATGTTGACCTGTCTAGTTCAGTGTCCAGCAACATGAAATTAGTGGTTACAGTAGTGACCGTTGACCTGTCTAGTTCAGTGTCTAGCAAAATGAAATTAGTGGTTACAGTAGTGAATGTTGACATGTCTAGTTTAGTATCCAGCAACATGCTGTTAGTGGTTACAGTAGTGAATGTTGACATGTCTAGTTCAGAGTCCAGCAAAATGACATTAGTGGTTACAGTAGTGAATGTTGACCTGTCTAGTTCAGTGTCCAGCAAAATGACATTAGTGGTTACAGTAGTGACCGTTGATCTGTCTAGTTCAGTGTCCAGCAACATGACATTAGTGGTTACAGTGGTGACCGTTGACATGTCTAGTTCAGTGTCCAGCAACATGACATTAGTGGTTACAGTATTGAATATTGACCTGTCTAGTTCAGTGTCCAGAAAAATGACATTAGTGGTTACAGTAGTAAACGTTGACATGTCTAGTTCAATGTTCAGCGACATGACATTAGTGGTTACAGTAGTGACCTTTGACTTGTCTAGTTTCGTGTCCAGCCACATGACATTAGTGGTTACAGTAGTGACCGTTGACCTGTCTAGTTCAGGTCCAACAAAATGACATTAGTGGTTACAGTAGTGACCGTTGACCTGTCTAGTTCAGTGTCTAGCAACATGACATTATAGGTTACAGTAGTGACCTTTGACCTGTCTAGTTCAGTGTCCAGCAAAATGACATTAGTGGTTACAGTAGTGACTGTTTACCTGTCTAGTTCAGTGTCCAGCAAAATGACATTAGTGGTTACAGTAGTGACCATTGACCTGTCTAGCTCAGTGTCCAGCAAAATGACATTAGTGGTTACAGTAGTTACCGTTGACCTGTCTAGTTCAGGTCCAGCAAAATGACATTAGTGGTTACAGTAGTGACCTATGACCTGTCTAGTTCAGTGTCCAGCAAAATGACATTAGTGGTTACAGTAGTGACCGTTGACCTGTCTAGTTCAGTGTCTACCAACATGAAATTAGTGGATACATAAGTGAATGTTGACATGTCTAGTTCAATGTTCAGCAACATGACATTAGTGGTTACAGTAGTGACCGTTGACCTGTCTAGTTCAGTGTCCAGCAAAATGACATTAGTGGTTACAGTAGTGACCGTTGACCTGTCTAGTTCAGTGTCCAGCAAAATGACATTAGTGGTTACAGTAGTGACCGTTGACCTGTCTAGTTCAGTGTCCAGCAAAATGACATTAGTGGTTACAGTAGTGACCGCTGACCTGTCTAGTTCAGTGTCCAGCAAAATGACATTAGTAGTTACAGTAGTGAATGTTGACCTGTCTAGTTCAGTGTCCAGCAACATGACATTAGTGGTTACAGCAGTGAATGTTGACATGTCTAGTTCAGTGTCCAGCAAAATGACATTAGTGGTTTTAGTAGTGACCGTTGACCTGTCTAGTTCAGTGTCCAGCAAAATGACATTTATGGTTACAGTAGTGACCGTTGACATGTCTAGTTCAGTGTCTAGCAACATGACATTAGTGGATACATAAGTGAATGTTGACATGTCTAGTTCAATGTTCAGCAACATGACATTAGTGGTTACAGTAGTGACCGTTGACCTGTCTAGTTCAGTGTCCAGCAAAATGACATTAGTGGTTACAGTAGTGACCGTTGACCTGTCTAGTTCAGGTCCAGCAAAATGACATTAGTGGATACAGTAGTGACCTAAGACCTGTCTAGTTCAGTGTCCACCAAAATGACATTAGTGGTTACAGTAGTGACCTATGACCTGTCTAGTTCAGTGTCCAGCAAAATGACATTAGTGGTTACAGTAGTGAATGTTGACCTGTCTAGTTCAGTGTCCAGCAACATGAAATTAGTGGTTACAGTAGTGAATGTTGACCTGTCTAGTTCAGTGTCCAGCAACATGAAATTAGTGGTTACAGTAGTGAATGTTGACCTGTCTAGTTCAGTGTCCAACAAAATGACATTAGTGGTTACAGTAGTGAATGTTGACCTGTCTAGTTCAGTGTCCAACAAAATGACATTAGTGGTTACAGTAGTGACCGTTGACCTGTCTAGTTCAGTGTCCAGCAAAATGACATTAGTGGTTACAGTAGTGAATGTTGACCTGTCTAGTTCAGTGTCCAGCAACATGAAATTAGTGGTTACAGTAGTGAATGTTGACCTGTCTAGTTCAGTGTCCAACAAAATGACATTAGTGGTTACAGTAGTGACCGTTGACCTGTCTAGTTCAGTGTCCAGCAAAATGACATTAACAGATAAAAATTTAAAAGATGGTGACTACCGGTTATCTTTATGTGCAGTGGCTACTAGAAATGCGTCGAGTCAACTTCATAATGTGCTAACCTCATATAAAATGAAAATATTTCTAGTCCACTATTTTAAACATTTAATTAAAAAAAACAAAAAAATGTTCATAAAATTTGAATTTATTTTTGAAAAGGGGATACAAAAATAGTAAAAGCAATAAATAAAACAACCCAATGTCAACCAAACATGAACACAACTTTTTGTTTTTTTGGACTAGGTTTCTAAAATAAATGCTCCAAATGTATAAAATAGATATTAAAATAAGAAATTAGTTTTTTTGACATGAATAATTAGTTTTTACAAGATATAATTTAGATTTAAAATCATTTGAATTAAAGTTGATAAAATTCAGAAATATTTGTTGCTATATTTCTCAAATGATAAAACTTCCTTGAAAGCATTCCATTTGAGTTTATTATATTTATTAATAACTTAAATATGTAATACAATAGTACCACAATTTTTATTATAACTTCGTTTTTTAACATTGTAAACTATTATTATAATAATTCATGACATTTATAGATCGTTTCTCTATCTGGCAATATTAAATGTAAACCATTATAAAGAAAAAAATGTAAACCATTATAAAGAAAAACAATATCTAGATTATTAAAAGTGTTTTCTTTGTAAAAAAAATAAAAAACAAACAACAACAAGTCATATAATGTTACTAACTGAAGAAGACAAAGCAGTTAACACTTGCATAAACATTTGGCTGAAATCCATTTGGCTGAAACCATATAAAAGCAGGCAATGTACATCAGATTCATATAAAATAATAATTCAATAGTGAAACTAATAACTTACAATATAAAATAATAATTCAATAGTAAAACTAATAACTTACAATATAAAATAGCACCAGAGAGTAATTGGACTGAGGTCATAAGATGAGCAAAGGGATACTGTACACACAAACATCTGGACAAACATAACTACTATTACACCAATATACAGACAATGGAACAGTGTCATATTATACTGCACCCACAAACAACTGGACAAACATAAATCCTACTACACCAATATACAGACAATGGAACAGTGTTATATTATACTGCACTCACAGACAAACAACTGGACAAACATAAATCCTACTACACCAATATACATAAAATGAATAATTATACTGCATCAACAGAAAGACATTATAACATATGTAACTGTTACAGCCACCCACAGACAACATAACAGATGTAACTGGTACTGCCACCCACAGACAACATAACAGATGTAACTGTTACTCCCACCCACAGACAACATAACATATGTAACTGGTACTGCCACCCACAGACAACATAACAGATGTAACTGGTACTGCCACCCACAGACAACATAACAGATGTAACTGTTACTCCCACCCACAGACAACATAACATATGTAACTGGTACTGCCACCCACAGACAACATACCAAATGTAACTGGTACTGCCACCCACAGACAACATAACAGATGTAACTGTTACTGCCACCCACAGACAACATAACAGATGTAACTGTTACTGCCACCCACAGACAACATAACAGATGTAACCGTTACTGCCACCCACAGACAACATAACAGATGTAACTGTTACTGCCACCCACAGAAATGCAATAGGACACATCTACACAGATGACTGAGAGTGCATCATGTTTGGTTGGTTTCTTTTTCTCATATTCTAATAAAAGAATTTATTAAGAAATTTTTTTTAGGTTTATCTATTAGTACAGGGGTGGGCAAACTACGGCCCGTGGGCTGCATGCGGCCCGTCAGAGTATAATATGCGGCCCGTTGCATGTACATGTTGTGATCCTATGTCAATGTTTATTTTCTTTGTTTAGAGTTTTCGCAATATTTTACAATTTTTTTTCCGACAATTTGATTCGAATCTAGGGATATTAAATCGGTTTAATAGCTCCAGAATATTAGTAAGCGCTGCTTGACCTACAAGCAGATTGTGACCTGAAGGAAAAGTTCAAGTCAGTTTTATTGCTGGAGTTTTTAAGGATGTTCGCCAGCAGAGGCATTTCCACACCTAAAAAACTTTGCTGCTAAGTGTTTTCTTGTATGAAAATAAGCAAGTCTAAGAACAGATCAATGTTGACTGACTGCAATTTAAATGCAATCATGCGAATCACAATCAGTAAACTGGTTCCACAGTTCAAGAACATTATCCAAAAATTGTGAGCAGTTACATCCTTCTCATTAATTATTATTGAACTCTGTGGTCCTGGTGTATGTAAATTAAGTTTCTTCATCTTCATAATTATTATGACAGGTAACAATAGGCTGTTGTTGAAATAATTATGAATATTAAAGTCTTCATATGCCGAGGTTATAGAAACAGTTGAATTCTACACTTCATCTGTCCCAATGGCCCAGTAGGGCTAAGGGAACTTAAAATAGTATTATTACCTTATTTTTAAGTTCGTATTTTAAAAGGTAATGTGCATGTGTAATAGAGTGTGAATGTAATGTGTATGTGTAATAGAGTGTGAATGTAATGTGCATGTGTAATAGAGTGTGAATGTAATGTGTATGTGTAATAGAGTGTGAATGTGAAATAAAATGGCAAATACTTGACAGTTATCATTAATTCACTAGCTGTACCCTGCAAAGTCTTTGCAAAGAGATATACTATTGTTCAGCTTTGATACATACGAAATTAAAAATCTGATTAATTGTTGTTTCTTTTCCCTACAACATCCTAAAGGTTAAAATATTTCAATAAAAAAAAAATTTTTTGTCAAAGTGATCTTATTTTGTTGTTACTTTCATAAAAAAAAACCAAAAGGATAAATTATTTTAAAAAAATTAATTACAAAAAAAAAACAACAATGTCTGTGAGAGGAATCAAACCTGGATAGCCAGCATAAAAAAAAAACAAAACAAAAAAAAAAGCACCTTAGCCACATTCAGCCACAAAGTCACGCAATTTAAAGAAATTATTTTGTATTTAAGATCGCTTAATTATTTTGCACTCCCACTTGACTTGTAAGTCTTAAAAATATAATCTTATTTTGTAGTTTAAAAATAAATCAAAGCAATATTTATTTTAAAAAATGAAATATTATAATAGCTGAGAAATTAGCAGAATTTCTTTTTTATATTAGATCGAAATTTATTTTCGAAATTAGCTACGCTATTCTCATCGTCAGATTATTCATATTGTTTACATTTGAGGATTTTAAAATGCTTTTTGTTGTAATAAAAACAACAGTAATTTGAATGTTATTATGTTATTATAACTTTTTAATATTTGGGACTTTTAAGTTTCATAACAAAACCACAGAAACTATTTAAAACTATAGATTTTTTTTTTTAAAAAGAAATATTGAATCGAGACCGGATGGAGCCATGTTGTTTAATATTTTAAACTGGAATACTGTTGTATTACTTCTTTACTTTCGATTTAATGCAGAACCCACACCGCTATTATTTATATAGATGTTTTCATATGTTGATAAATTGTAATTGAAGTAGACAAAATATATATGCGGCCCGCCAAAATAAATAGTTTTCAATGTGGCCCTCCATAGAAAATGTTTACCCACCCCTGTATTAATAGCAAAAAAAAATTTCCCTTTAGCTGAAGGGTCTCAAAGTTAGATCCTATAATGGTAGGGTCTCAAAGTTAGATCCTATAATGGTAGGGTCTCAAAGTTAGATCCTATAATGGTAGGGTCTCAAAGTTAGATCCTATAATGGTAGGGTCTCAAAGTTAGATCCTATAAACGTAGGGTCTCAAAGTTAGATCCTATAATGGTAGGGTCTTAAAGTTAGATCCTATAATGGTAGGGTCTTAAAGTTAGATCCTATAATGGTAGGGTCTTAAAGTTAGATCCTATAATGGTAGGGTCTTAAAGTTAGATCCTATAATGGTAGGGTCTCAAAGTTAGATCCTATCCAGGTCAGCAACAAATAATATTTCAAGAGTATTAATTTCTGTTCATTAATTTATTTGAGCACAGATCTAATGTCAAATGATGTCTAATATCTAGTGTGGCTAAATGAACTTTGAGTAAATTCACAAATAATGTTCATAGAATCTGCAGGGTGCACGACTCACTTCAGTCAACATAAATTTAGACTTCACAAAAGAACAAAAAAGTAAGAATGAACAATGCAACACAGACAACAAAACAAGCTATTGTACACACATCTAGTGTAAGAATTATTGACTCAAACTTATTTTGTTTATAATAACGTGATGGCTTATCAACACATTAAATTGTTGATAGTATCAGCCTCAGCAACGTCAATAATGTGTTGTTAAAACAACAGCATCAATAAATGCATGAAACTGTTGACAAGTACATTCCTGTTTATAACACAAAGTTATAACAGACCAAATTAAAAGGTTACAACACCTTAGTTTATCTGAAGTGGCTGTAGCAAAATAGTTTTGAAATTTCCCCACTCGATAACTAATTTGTACATTCAGACACATAAGACATTTGTGCATGACATTACAGACTCCCTTATCAGTCTATTGCATATATTTTAGCCAGTTAAAAAATGGCAATACTGTTATGCACATTCATAAAAAATGAATAAATTAAGTTGAAGGATTTAAAGTATAGACTCTTCAATGAAATCATTAAGCACATAGTCCTAAGTTACTACTGTTTATGAAACAGATTAAAGTGTCATGGTGTTACTGTCTCTCATACATCTTCAGCATAACCAAGACTAACTCTCCATAATAACAAAAACTGTCCACAACAGAAAGACTGGGTGATAGGTCATCTGGGCATAACTAGATCCACACAGGGCATCTCTGTCTACAACCACACGTGGACTGACTGGTGGCTTGACATCTGGTGGGCAGATCACACCATGGTTCTACAAAAATATCAAGTTAACAAAATTTACTTGGCTGATAGAAATAAATTGTTATTTTAATGTTAAGCTCAAAGTGAGCAAAATATTTCTTCAAAATGATAAAACGTTACAACTGCATCCAGGACCAAACCCAGAGTAACTGGGACTATTTCCCCACCTAAGCTGAGGTCGCCATAGAGACTATTGACCACACATTCATATCAGCCTCAATGTATTGATTCAATCTGTTGTTAATCATATCAATAATAACATACACACAAATATATATATATATCAATATACATATAGATACAAATATCCTATTTGTTCTTAGACTATTCTGTACTGACCAACTATTCATGAGTTCACAGAACTCTTTTTAACATTCATAAAATGCATACATCTTTAGCACTTCCACCAAATATTTTGCAAAATAAAATCGTCTAAAGTAAATCATTAAATCATAAAATAAATGTACCCTGAAGAAACATTTATCAATGTATACATGTACTAAAGATTATACAAAACCGATTTTCTAAAAAACTTTTTCTCAAAAAAAAGACGTGAAAAAAACGGATATATAAAGCATTCTAGCAATAATTATTTTCAATTTATGTCGTATTTAATTAACATGTATGATGTATTAGCAATGGTGGAGGTGTTGGATGACTTGAATATAGACTTCTGGTCCAGGTTTAATCCCGCCAATATTTAAAAACCGACAAGCCCTAATGTACACTCAACATAGTTGAATGGTTTATTTTTTTTCTACAATAAAAAAATTTTCATTTGCTAATTTAATAAAATATACCAACAATAAAAGATGTTAGAGTTACAGTCAAGTGAAAAATTCAGACTCTGCAGATTGAAAGAAAACAAATAAATACTTGTCAATGTAATGATATACTTCACAAATGTTAACACATCTAATTATTCCAGTCTGAAGGTTAGATAATCTATTACAGTCTGGTATATTATGGGTCTCAATGTATAAAAGAAAGGGGATGTCATAGTATTTGTAATACACTTATAATAGCATTAAAAAAGTATAGATGAACTTGATTTTAACTTACAGGGCAAACATCTGCACAGTTTGGACAGACTAAACTCCCTTGATGCAGGAAGGTAGACGACCTGAAGAGAAAATTAATAACTTGTTTTTCCCTGTGACACCGGTAGGTTGTATTGTGTACATGGATCAACAGTCCCACATTTTGTTTACAAGTGTACTGTGAAAAGAAAATCAAATTTACCAAAAAGGTAAAATGTAACTGACACCATGTAAATAATTTTTCTTTTTTTATGAGTTATGTTACAATTGATCTAAACTTTCCAGAGCTAAGCTAAATCCTGTTCAATAAATTTAAGTCATCCTTTATAATAGAGGAGATGGGTGGTTGTGTGGTGTAGAGTGCTTGACTGTCTACCGAAGGGGTCCCGGGTTTGAACCTCAGTGAGAACCTTGGGATTTTTTCAGGTCCTGGTGAAAGTCCCCAAGTCCACTCAGCTTTAAATGGGTACCTGACTATAAGTTGGGGGAAGTAAAGGCGGCTGGGCATTGTGCAAACCACACAGCCCCTTTATATGCCGAGGTTAATGAAACAGATGAATTCTACACTTCATCTGCCCTGATGAGCCCGTAGAGGCTTAAGGGAACTTTAATTATATAGACTGAAATAATAACTACTTTTCGCTTTCATACTACAAGTCAACAACTTTCTAAACAGCAATGTATGAAATTTTCTGTATAAGTATCAAGGACCTCTTTAAGTTATACTCATATAAGAAGTATTTGAAGCCAGGCTACATAATGGTCATAATGGAAGATAAAAATGTTTCTGTATCTACAGCTTAATAAATGCCTAAAATAGTTATATATATATTTTTGAAACAAGCATTTTCAGTCATACAAGCCAAACCCAAGAAGTGAGCTAGCCCTGTGTGGCTTAAAACGTTTCAGTTCGATTGTGAACTTTGTTAATTCTACATTGTATTCTTTCAAAATGCTTAATTTTCAAATATAATGCTGGATCTTCTTTCTAGTTATTACATTCCTTTTAGCAGATGTAGCACAATAGCAGGAAATGGTAAGTGTATACATGGAATAAATACATGGAATGGTTAAAATAAGAGAGGAAGTGTATGCATGGAATAAATACATGGAATGGTTAAACTAAGAGAGAAAGTGTACGACTACTATGTTCTTTACCTGGTAACATCCACTGCCTGAGTGTTGAGGACTTCTAATTGCACTGCACTGGTGAAGATACCACTTACTGGCATGTTCAAAACACATACTGTTGTTACCATAGACTTCACCAAAATAATTTCTTTCATCATCCCCTGATATGTCAGGAACAATGCAATTGTTTGTTATCAACAAAATCATAAAATCATTTTTTAAAATCAACATACTCATTGATATATAATTTACAAATGACAAAGTGCTCCCAGTTGATGATCGAAAAGTTTACGTTTAATATGTAATTATCACTATGACAGAGATACTATGAAAGTTATTTAAGTCCAATATAAAACAGATATTTATTACAGAGCTTGTTGCGAGTTTGTTTAAATTCTTTAGGTTAGAAACAATTCGATGCAAATTTAATTGAGCTGCAAAACGATGTGCCAAATACATGTTGAGTTTATGTTTCCGGTTTCCACCACTGCCCGCGTTGCCTTGCGGTGTTGAGTGTACAATGCAGTTACCCAAATTCTATGGAACATTGTGTTTCCCGCAGATAATTCGACCCTGTTTTTTTCAGTGAATTTTAAGGCATAAATTTTTCGACTTATACGCGATAACAAAAAAATATAAAGTAAGTTGATCAACACCTAAGACATACTGATGGCTAGAATATTTGGCTAGATGGGTGGACTCTTGGACATCGTAACCTATGAAAAGTCTCCACAATTAATGAGGCTTGAGGTCAAACCTGTAAGTCAGTATCAACCAAAGAGCTTCTCTGCATATATTTATTCAGTAATAGCAAATGAGCTGAATTCTCTCTCTCTCTATCATGCAACTCACTTATATTGTTGTCAGCATCTTCACAGTAAGATCCTCTGTCAGACACATTAAATTCATTTAACCAGCTCAGTTCCTGCAAAAGAAACAATTCACACATATCAGACTTGATATAAATTTTCAAAACAATTACAAAGAAACTAATTGTGAGTTAGATTGTATAATTATCAACTGAGCCATTATTAGCCAAAAACTTTAAGTTAAACCCACATTTGTTCAATACTGGTGATAAGCCAAACACAGATTTTAATGATCAAATTCTTCTTCAAACTCTCAATTCCTGACATCATCGTTACAATAAAAAAGTAATAGAATAGAAAAAAATCAATTTTTAATTTTGGAATAATAATGAAATAAAAAGTCGGATCACCAGTTACATTTATAAAACAAGCAATTTAAGTCTTTTCCGTTTCGGACAAAGGACCTTTTAGAGCATTTTCGTGGAAGCAGTGGCTACGGTTACGCCGGACGAAATCCGTATTTTTTTTCCGGGTTACAGCCATAGATTTTTGCTCCACGTGTATGGGTTTTGATAAATAGAGAGGGAAGTAATCATGTTGAATAACTGTTAAAAAATAAATAATGATTATGCCCCTTTGATTAGCTTTTATTATTTATATTTAAAATATAAGCAAAAACGGTATCTAAAAAAACTCTTATATTCTGCCCTGAGAGGTCAGATCGCAAAATGGACTTTTGATGTACACTTGGCAGGCCAAGACCTACAAAATGATACATACATCATGGGTCTAGGACTTATGGTTGCTTAGATATAGGGCGCTCCTTTGTTAAAATAGCTTATATAGTAAAAAACGGTACTTAATACGCCCCCTTTTTAGGATCTCAGAGGTCAGATCGCGAAATGGACCAAGGTGTACACTTGGCAGGCCAAGACCTACAAAATGATATATACATCATAGGTCTAGGACTTATACACCTTTCTCACTTGTATTCCTGCACGTCAGCTGTCTTTGTGAAAGGATCATAATGGGCTTCCGGTCACTTAGTTTACACTTGATTAATACTTAGCTCGATTATTTTTCCTACATTTTTTGTCTAATATATGATTAAATGACTTTAAATTTATTACCAAAATTTAATTTTTGTGATGTTGACAAGTTTTTAAAGTCACAAAATGTCCCGATATCATTCTTTTCAAATATTATTATATTGTCGGAGAATTCTTCAACCTCAATTGATGATGCTGGTTCATTTCTTTTTTTTTGCGCAGTGACTCCGGCACCAGCCAAAACCATTATATTAGGGTATAAGGAACATGGCATATATAAATTTTTGTTTTTTTTTCAGAATTTTTTGTTTTTCAGGATTAGGGTTAGGGATAGGGTTAGGGTGTGGAGCAATATTATCTATGGCTGGTACCCAAAGTAAAAAAAATACGGGTTCGGTCGGACCGAACCGTAGCCACTGCCTTTTTTTGGCATACTTTAACGGCCTAAAGGGAGCTGATAGTTATTCCAATCAAATAACAGAGGCACAGCTTCTTTTTTCAATAATTTGTTCTTAAACTGTAGGTTTTCACAATTTTTAAAATGTTCCTTTATGAAATGTCGAGAGCACACACACGTGTTAGCAGTGATCTATAATTATAACAATTATATCGTATAGTATTAAAAAACTGAAAAACATTGTTATAGTATAGACTACATGTAATAATAGATAATACTTTACTTGAAAATGTTTTCCAATATCTCTTCTTATTTTAGTAATCCATAGTTTTCTCTTATTAGCATCAGATGGGAATTTATGAAATGATAATCCTCTGCATTTATCAACGTTTGCAGTACAATTAAGCACACAACAACTTCTTGGCATTCTACTTTTTAGTTTTAACTTTTAAGATAATAATAAATAATCACACTGAAAAATATATTAAATTTTGATTATTTGATTTTCATGATTAAAATTAAAAGAATAGCGGCAACAGAAATTTATTATTCGCAAATTCAAGTACATTAATTGGTACCGGAAGTGTAACTTGTCCATCTAAACAAACAATTCAGTAAGGGGACTACTTCATGAGAAAGGTCTATGGTTGTTGAGATCTAGGGTGATGACGGACAGACAGACAGACAAAACGGGGACAATAGAGCATTTTCTTTCAAAATGCTCTAAAAATTGGGATCTGGAAAATACAAACAGTACAACCCTTACATTTATTATCATTTTAACAAAGATAGAAATTAAATCTGAATACACCTTTACTGTTCAACATCACGATGATATCAATTGAGGGAGAAAAAATATAAAACAGTTTTAAATGTCCTGTTTTACATAAGACACATTCATGACAGACATTTGTTGAAAAAACTATCATACATACTAAAGGAGAATTTACTCAAGTTAGTCAATCTAATTACTTATAAGCTCTGCTGGTGTTTTTTGGTAATGTATTCATACATGCATAGACAAATTTTAAATTCTATCTTGAGTTAATGCAATGTCCTAAGTAAATTAGAGGAAACAACATTGCAGAAATAAATTAAATTTTTTTTTTTTGTTCTGACTAATGTATTCAAATAAAAATGCTATCACTACTCCAAACTGGACAATGTATGTTGTGCCCTTTTGTTTTGACAGAATACAAAAAAATAAAGATCACATTTGTCAGTTTTTTTTTCTTTCTATTAAATTAGAAAAGGAAAAAAAAAAAAAAGGTCCAACTGCACTAAGATAACAAATTTGTTTGTAATGTATTAGAATTAAATAAAACAGTTATTAAAAATATTTCATTTTGTAAAAATTATCATAAATAAAAGATTCAGTTTTAAAGCAAAAATCTCCTGTTTGTAATGTATTAGAATTAAATAAAACATTAAAAATTTTCATTTTTTACAAATGAGCATTTTAAGCAAAAATTCCTGGGCATCATTTTGGAATTTAAAATTAGGTTGAAAATCCTTCAATTTGATATCAACTCCTGCATTAAGCACAGCAGATTCTTCCAATTCTTGATTCATACCATCACTAGTTATTACTTTAATTTTTTAAAACAAGTTTACATTAAGAGATGTTTTTTTTTCCACAACTTCATTAGTCTTTACATTTTAAACATGAACAAGTTTGATTTTGGTATTTCTATGAATTAGTTTTGGCCACTAACACTAAAACGTTAAGTGGCTTGGAACTAAATTTAGATCGAAAAAAATATTTAAAAAACATGTAAGAGAATTGTCTATGTCATTAGTTTTCCAAGTGTGGATTGCAAACCACTGGACATATTAGAAGTCAATATAATCAATTGATCAAACAATATTGTGTGCATAATAACAACTTTATTTCTCTATGTTATAAAAGTCAAGTTTTTTAGTTTGCAAAGTTAAAGGTGAATTTATATTTCGGGTCAATGATGCTATACTAGTGGGTCACCACAATAAAACAGTTTTCATAGTGGGTCAAAAAACATCAAAGACTGAGAACCACTGTTCTATGGCTTGTGAAATGCGTGAATCTCTGATAATCTTGTTTTGTCAACTACACAGTTTTTATCAACTGAAGATTTTCAGCAGTAAGGACTTTTTGTCACACAGAAACATAACACATCATATTACCTGGTCATATGAACAGATAAATGAGAAGTTAGAGATTCAGTCTTCACAACTTAACATTACTCAACTACAGACATTGACTGTACTATTTTGACTAAACATTACTCAACTACAGACACTGACTGTACTATTGTGACTTAACATTACTCAACTACAGACATTCACTGTACTATTGTGACTTAACATTAATCAACTACAGACATTCACTGTACTATTTTGACTTAACATTACTCAACTACAGACATTCACTGTACTATTGTGACTTAACATTACTCAACTACAGACATTCACTGTACTATTGTGACTTAACATTACTCAACTACAGACACTGACTGTACTATTGTGACTTAACATTACTCAACTACAGATATTGACTGTACTATTGTGACTTAACATTACTCAACTACAGACACTGACTGTACTATTGTGTTTGTGAAACATTTCTACACAGGGGTAAATTTAGAACATTTAAAAAACAATTACCTGTAAAAAAGGACAATAGTCAGCTAGTGCCACTGAACCACCAAATTTGCTCACAGACTCTCCAGTGATTCCAGGGAGTGCATGGAAATACTGAAAATAAATTAATATCGCATTAATTCAGCCATTGAAAAAACTAAGGTGTACAACATCCTTAATCATTGACTTAAATATCATTAATTCAGTAAAAGATCATAATTCATAGAAGAGACATTCAGATAAAAGATCGTAATTCATAGAAGATACATTCAGATAAAAGATCGTAAATCATAGAAGAGACATTCAGATCAAAGATTGAAATTTTCAGACAAAGGATTCAAAGATAAAGAAAATTATATATGTTTTTTTTTTCTCCCAAATATAAGTAGATAAATGGACAAATGAATTTCAGGTTACCAGTACTTGTAGCAATACTGCAGTTATTTTTACTTTCCCTAACTACATTAATATAAACATTTTATGCTAGATTATCTTTTAATAACTTTGTCGAGGTATGGGCCAGCAATAGTAGATCTATTTATTGTATCCAATAATTCAACAGTATCTCAAGACATCATTGTCAAGAGTGACAGCCATCTTAACAGCATTGTGTCTCCCCCCCCCCCCCCACCAACATATGCAAACCTGATGGTTTATAGATGAAATATAAAAACATGGATCTTTAGTCATTATACATGTATATATATATATATCAAAAAATATATAGTAATTAATAAATCATAACTAAAATTGTCCCAAATATTGATATTTTTGCTAAATTCAAGTTGTCTATCTAAACTAAACTTGTGCAGCATCATATATTTATTTTGGAAATGAAGAAGTGGTTTATGTTGTAAATAGCTGTCATAATTGCTGCTATTACTAACTATCTCCTATAAATATGTATATGCACACTATTTTTGCAAGTACAATTTTGGTGACCAAAAGGGGCAAAGATTGCCTAAAGAAATAAAGAAAGTTTTTTTTTTTTTTACATAAAACTTAATCTTGGTATTTACATGAAACTTAATCTTGGTATTTACATGAAACTTAATCTTGGTATTTACATGAAACTTAATCTTGGTATTTACATGAAACTTAATCTTGGAATTTACATGAAACTTAATCTTGGTATTTACATGAAACTTTTACATGTATTTCTATTCTAAGCTTATGATAGGCTGCTATAAACCATTAAGCCAACATATGAATCAATTTTTTTTTCATGGACAGCATGGACTAAATGCTAGAAAATGTTAGTGAAGCAATGTACTCTTAAATGAAAAATGATCATCAAAAATGATTGTGAAATGGCTGAAATAGCTTGCAGATAAGTTCTGTATGCCAGTGTGTTTTAATTAGACCCTGTACTCTATGGTGGCCCTTACTCATGGACCATACACGATATCCTTGTTCCATTTTTTGACTAAAGAGATAGACATGAGTATCTAGTAATATACATGTATGTCTTACATCCTGTGATATTTAGTCCATACAAGTTGTCTATCTTAACTAAACTTGTCCTGAAAAATGAGTTTTTTGCTCAATTCACACAGTCACTCATCAGTGACACTAAACTAACCTGATATTTAGCAGGGAGTGGCCTGCTGTATTCAACTAAGTTACATATCACAACAGATTTTTTGTTCTGTGAGCAATCGGTCCACAACTCTCCTGATTTCACAAGATCACAAAATGGATGAATACTTTCATGCCTGAAATCAAAAACATAGTTTGTGTCAGTCATCGTTGTATGTCAGCAATTACTTCATGTGAGTATGTACTGTCAGCTGACTATGTATGTCAGTGTGTGTTGTCACTCATCTGGTTCAGTCATAAATATATGTGTATGCTCTATTTAATGAGGCTAAGCTGTCCTGCCCTTGCATATAAATCATTATTTATGGAGGTTTATACATGAGTGAGAGTGCAATTCTTCACAAACTGTAAACATTTTTTGTAAAACATGATGTCAAATTTATTTTTAAAGCTTAATTTTTAACAATAAAGTTTTTCTCTGTATCTCTGTGTGAAATTTGTAATTTACTTTTTATATATAAAAAATGAAAATATTTCAATTATATAACTAGGTAATTTTTTAGTTATATTTTATAAAATAGTTCGTCACCATCTTGAAAAATAATTCTTAGACTTACATACATTGTATAATAAAATGTTTAATTAATCTTCACTTTGGGGGAAATCGGATTTTGAATGTGGGCTACTACATGTACTATCATTAGTCTATAAAAAAATTAAAATGTATATACCAAAGAATAATTGGAGAAGAAGAAAAATATATTAAACTCATTGTAGTCAATCTATAGGGCTTTTAAAGGAAAATCTTTTGCTGGGTGCATTTAATATTGAATAAATGTCCATAAATAATTATAATTTGCAGCTAATTTTTATATATCCTGGTGCATTTAATACTGAACAAATGTCCTTAAATAATTATAATTTGCAGCTAATTGTTATATATTCTGGTGCATTTAATATTGAATAAATGTCCATAAATAATTATAATTTGCAGCTAATTTTTTTATATTCTGGTGCATTTAATATTGAATAAATGTCCATAAATAATTATAATTTGCAGCTAATTTTTATATATTCTGGTGCATTTAATATTGAATAAATGTCCATAAATAATTATAATTTGCAGCTAATTTTTATATATTCTGGTGCATTTAATATTGAATAAATGTCCATAAATAATTATAATTTGCAGCTAATTTTTATATATTCTGGTGCATTTAATACTGAACAAATGTCCTTAAATAATAATTATAATTTGCAGCTAATTGTTATATATTCTGGTGCATTTAATACTGAACAAATGTCCTTAAATAATTATAATTTGCAGCTAATTTTTATATATTCTGGTGCATTTAATATTGAATAAATGTCCATAAATAATTATAATTTGCAGCTAATTTTTATATATTCTGGTGCATTTAATATTGAATAAATGTCCATAAATAATTATAATTTACAGCTAATTTTTATATATTCTGGTGCATTTAATACTGAACAAATGTCCTTAAATAATTATAATTTGCAGCTAATTGTTATATATTCTGGTGCATTTAATACTGAACAAATGTCCATAAATAATTATAATTTGCAGCTAATTTTTATATATTCTGGTGCATTTAATACTGAACAAATGTCCTTAAATAATTATAATTTGCAGCTAATTGTTATATATTCTGGTGCATTTAATATTGAATAAATGTCCATAAATAATTATAATTTGCAGCTAATTGTTATATATTCTGGTGCATTTAATATTGAATAAATGTCCTTAAATAATTATAATTTGCAGCTAATTGTTATATATTCTGGTGCATTTAATATTGAATAAATGTCCATAAATAATTATAATTTGCAGCTAATTTTTATATATTCTGGTGCATTTAATATTGAATAAATGTCCATAAATAATTATAATTTGCAGCTAATTTTTATATATTCTGGTGCATTTAATATTGAATAAATGTCCATAAATAATTATAATTTGCAGCTAATTGTTATATATTCTGGTGCATTTAATATTGAATAAATGTCCATAAATAATTATAATTTGCAGCTAATTTTTATATATTCTGGTGCATTTAATATTGAATAAATGTCCATAAATAATTATAATTTGCAGCTAATTTTTATATATTCTGGTGCATTTAATATTGAATAAATGTCCATAAATAATTATAATTTGCAGCTAATTTTTATATATTCTGGTGCATTTAATATTGAATAAATGTCCATAAATAATTATAATTTGCAGCTAATTTTTATATATCCTGGTGCATTTAATATTGAATAAATGTCCATAAATAATTATAATTTGCAGCTAATTTTTATATATCCTGGTGCATTTAATATTGAATAAATGTCCATAAATAATTATAATTTGCAGCTAATTGTTATATATTCTGGTGCATTTAATACTGAACAAATGTCCTTAAATAATTATAATTTGCAGCTAATTTTTATATATTCTGGTGCATTTAATATTGAATAAATGTCCATAAATAATTATAATTTGCAGCTAATTGTTATATATTCTGGTGCATTTAATATTGAACAAATGTCCATAAATAATTATAATTTGCAGCTAATTGTTATATATTCTGGTGCATTTAATATTGAATAAATGTCCATAAATAATTATAATTTGCAGCTAATTTTTATATATTCTGGTGCATTTAATATTGAATAAATGTCCATAAATAATTATAATTTGCAGCTAATTTTTATATATTCTGGTGCATTTAATATTGAATAAATGTCCATAAATAATTATAATTTGCAGCTAATTGTTATATATTCTGGTGCATTTAAAATTGAATAAATGTCCATAAATAATTATAATTTGCAGCTAATTGTTATATATTCTGGTGCATTTAATATTGAATAAATGTCCATAAATAATTATAATTTGCAGCTAATTTTTATATATTCTGGTGCATTTAATATTGAATAAATGTCCATAAATAATTATAATTTGCAGCTAATTTTTATATATCCTGGTGCATTTAATATTGAATAAATGTCCATAAATAATTATAATTTGCAGCTAATTTTTATATATCCTGGTGCATTTAATACTGAACAAATGTCCTTAAATAATTATAATTTGCAGCTAATTGTTATATATTCTGGTGCATTTAATACTGAACAAATGTCCTTAAATAATTATAATTTGCAGCTAATTTTTATATATTCTGGTGCATTTAATATTGAACAAATGTCCATAAATAATTATAATTTGCAGCTAATTGTTATATATTCTGGTGCATTTAATATTGAATAAATGTCCATAAATAATTATAATTTGCAGCTAATTGTTATATATTCTGGTGCATTTAATATTGAATAAATGTCCATAAATAATTATAATTTGCAGCTAATTTTTATATATTCTGGTGCATTTAATACTGAACAAATGTCCTTAAATAATTATAATTTGCAGCTAATTGTTATATATTCTGGTGCATTTAATATTGAATAAATGTCCATAAATAATTATAATTTGCAGCTAATTTTTTTATATTCTGGTGCATTTAATATTGAATAAATGTCCATAAATAATTATAATTTGCAGCTAATTTTTATATATTCTGGTGCATTTAATATTGAATAAATGTCCTTAGTAATTATAATTTCAGCTTTTATATATTCTTGTAGATGCCAAAACTTCTAATGAAAACAAATATTTGTAATTGATATACATGTAATAAATTATTAACATTAGCGATAAACTAAAAAAATAAAATAATTTTAAAAGAGATTTAAACTTTTGCCAATATGGTAACCCCATATAAAAATCAAATGGCTATTATTAAAAGTAAATTAATCAATTTCTTCAATTGCAGTGTAATTAAAATAGAAGAAAAAAAAATAAGGACCAGAATATAAAATATTTTAAGTAATGTTCTAATATCAAGTGCAGCTTTAGAAACTCAAGAGCAGTAGTTCTCAGCCTTTTTGAAGTCACAGAACACTAAACTTTGAATTTTTGAAGTCATTGAACACTAAACTTTGAATTTTTGAAGTCATTGAACACTAAACTTTGAATTTTTGAAGTCATTGAACACTAAACTTTGAATTTTTGAAGTCACAGAACACTAATTTTGAATTTTTGAAGTCACAGAGCACTAAACTTTGAATTTTTGAAGTCATAGAACACTAAACTTTGAATTTTTTAATTCCAAGGACAACTGACAATCATCAACAATAATGTAAGGGTGGTGAAATTTTTTAAATATTAACAGCCCATACAAAAACAGGAACCATGTTCTCAAAATTAGATTCATTAAAGAAATAATTAATGTATACCCAAATGAAAAGTTTGACACCTTGCACTTTTCTATTATTTTATTTTCTTCAGAAAACTTGAAGTGGCTCCAAGAACACCTGAGTATTATAAAACAAGGATTGAGAAACACTGCTCTACAAGTAATGAACTATACAAACTTCAATTAGTATTATAAAACATGGGTTGAGAAACACTGCTCTACAAGTCATGAACTATACAAACTTCAATTAGTATTATAAAACATGGGTTGAGAAACACTGCTCTACAAGTAATGAACTATACAAACTTCAATTAGTATTATAAAACATGGGTTGAGAAACACTGCTCTACAAGTCATGAACTATACAAACTTCAATTAGTATTATAAAACAAGGGTTGAGAAACACTGCTCTACAAGTCATGAACTATACAAACTTCAATTAGTATTATAAAACATGGGTTGAGAAACACTGCTCTACAAGTCATGAGCTATACAAACTTCAATTAGTATTATAAAACAAGGGTTTAGAAACACTGCTCTACAAGTCATGAACTATACAAACTTCAATTAGTATTATAAAACATGGGTTGAGAAACACTGCTCTACAAGTAATGAACTATACAAACTTCAATTAGTATTATAAAACATGGGTTGAGAAACACTGCTCTACAAGTCATGAACTATACAAACTTCAATTAGTATTATAAAACAAGGGTTGAGAAACACTGCTCTACAAGTCATGAACTATACAAACTTCAATTAGTATTATAAAACATGGGTTGAGAAACACTGCTCTACAAGTCATGAGCTATACAAACTTCAATTAGTATTATAAAACAAGGGTTTAGAAACACTGCTCTACAAGTCATGAACTATACAAACTTCAATTAGTATTATAAAACATGGGTTGAGAAACACTGCTCTACAAGTCATGAACTATACAAACTTCAATTAGTATTCTACTAAATCCAAAGGAAACAAGACAGACACATATTTAAATACTAACATGCATCAAAACGTCACCTTGCCTGTCTGGTACTAATCCAGTGATAACAACTGTTTTTAACAAAGTCACAACCTAAATTACGTCCCCATTCATAGAATCCAGCTTTTGAATAGTCAACATTGTACCACCTATACAAAGCAGAAAATGTTTTTTAAAAATATTAAACAAATATAATTGGACATGATGATTTTATTATCCTAAACTCACAAGATTATATTAAATTCATGAATTTTTAATCTACTAATGTATTTATTTAAAATGTCTTTACAAAAAATGGTGATCATTGCATTTTGTGCAAAAATATATTTATTTGATTAAAGATTTGTTTCCGCCATATAAAATTTAATTCCATCATAGAAGTCAGAGAAAGAATAACGCAAGCAAAACAATTCAAGATTAAAAAAATGAGGCTTATTGACTTTATGTCTTAAAGACAATTACATGGCTTATTAAATATTGAATTAAGCTATTGTAAAAAAAACTTAATCATGATAATTTATGAATCAATATGTATTGTGTTTGTTTACAGTAAATTATTACCCTGTATCTTCCATCATTGCAAAAGTGATCCTAGAGAACACAGAGCTGTGAGTGTAAGTTCCAGTCATGGCTTCATTCTAAATAGATTGAATTAAAACAATTATTTTTTATACAATCTGGAAAATACACTGCATACTAAAGAATCAAGTGGAAAATGACAGGTTTCTTGGTTTTGATCTATTCCATCAGAACACCCAACTAAAAAAATTTCAGGTTTTTTGGTTTTGATCAATGTCTTTTAGTGCTGCCATCTGGAAAATGACAGGTTTCTTGGTTGTGATCTATGTTTATCAGAACAGCCATCAGGAAAATGACAGGTTTCTTGGTTTTGATCGATGTTTATCAGAACAGCCATCAGGAAAATGACAGGTTTCTTGGGTTCAACCAATGCTTCTTATTTTTCTAAGCTTAAAAATGATGGGAGAACTAATGGCCTTTAGTCCCACTGAATGCAATGGCTACAGAAATAGATGATCTCTGCTACATCTGAACCAAATTGGCTCTTCAGGCTTTATAAGGAAAGATTTACTTTTAATTTTTAGACTTCAGAAATCTATTTTTTGACTTACAGATGATAAAAGCCATTAGCTAATGCATTTTTAATTATAAATATTTTAACACTTATTTGACCTTCCTTTTTTTTAATCAATCTATTTCTAAAATCACAGTTTAAAGCTTACTGCCTGAGAATTGAACTAAATGTCTACATACTTCAAAAACTCTTTTCTCCCAGTGAGTCAGGAAAGTGCCATTGATTCCTTGGTCTTCAAGCTCTGCTCCCTCTAAATCTGAGCAGTTGAAATGATTTCTAACTTCTTCCTGGAACAAAATATATTCACTTTTTGGATGCTATCACAATGTTTATGTTTACTAAAAAACAAGACTAAAAATGAAGTAAAATAAGAAATTCTGATTAACTATTGCTTAGCTTAATGAACAAGAATAAACTTTTTCATTAGAAATCATGATTCATATTTTGTTATATACACATCAAAGTTCCAGAAATTTAAATAATTTCACAAGATCTTCTCAAACATTTACACACACAAGTCAAAACAATAACTGAATAGAATGTAGACCGGATGAATTTTACACAATAAGAAATTTCAACCCAGCACCAGAAATAGCCAAAAGTGAACCAATCTGCGATTCTTATAAAGCTGTTGACACATTAGTATTACACATGTAATTTATAAGATAATCATAAATTAATGAATCTGTCAATACACTAAACTGTTAATAGCTATGAAGTTATAACATAGCACACTAGCTTTATCTTCAAATTGACAGATAAAAATACATTTCTTTCAAGTTTTGTTAATTCATATAAAATGACTAGTAAAATAGAAATTAAAGATAACTAGAAAAGCATAAACAATAAACAAAATGCTGAAACTTTAAGTTAATCTATGCTGGCAGCTGATCAAGTTTACTTTAAATAATAAACAGCTTAAAGTATCAGAAAAAAACATTGATAAATAATTTAAAAAAAAAGCAAAACAACATTAATGAATGAAAAGAAAATGCTGACGAATAATAAATATATAAATGAGGAGTTAGCGTATAATGAAGATACTACTACCTATTTAACTGTTTGATTCAACAGGAATGTAAGACTTTGGGTATTAAGACTCACCACAACCCTGGGTGTGACCATCATGAGAATCCTTCTATCAGTGAGTCCGGAAATTTGAGACCAGTCTGGTCTGACCACTTCCTTCACGGTTTTGTTGCTGAACTGGTAAACACTAAGTCTGACAGACAGAAAAAGAAAATCAATTTTAAGTGCCATTACAATAAATCAACATTTTGGTTAGTCATAGAGATATTAAGTCTTATTATTGGGCTTACTATTAAATTGAGAATTAGAGTTTCTTTTAGAATTAACACAACTTCATCAGGTCTACAGCACCCTGCCTTGTGACCTAGTGAATTAATCATGATTGATTTTATGTCAAACTAAATAAAAAAAACAAAGGGTCCACACTCAAACCTCACTTCCAGAAATGGGCCCATACTCCAAAGCAATAGTTTATTTAAGACGATCTCTCCATAAGAAATAACTAGTATTTGTACCTGTCTCTATGCTCTGGTGGGTCGTGAGAAAATTTAAATGTATAAATTAAGGATCCAGAATCTATACATGCATAATTACACTTTATTTTTCTATGTTATAAAAGTTTTTAAAATCTGCAAAGGAGGAAATCTATTTATAGAATTAATGATGCTTTCTGTTCTAAAATACAGCCCAACAACTAACTGAGATTCGATCTATAAATTATAGTCCAACAACTGACTAAAATATAAGCCACACAATGTACTCAGCTGAAGAGTGAAAAAAATTAGCAAATTAAATCTTTAATACAAACTCGCTAATAAGACAGCTTATTTTTTTTATTTTATCTAAAAAAAAACTAGATGGTTCTCCCAAAAAAATATTAGTAAATGCTAAGACCAAACAAAAATATTAGTAAATGCTGAGACCAAACACAAACATGGTACTTACTGTGGATTAAACTTCAGTGGAAATCCTGTAGTAGCATCTCTTTCAGTCAATGGTTCACCATCAGAATTACGATAATATGCATACAACGCAGCAGTGAAACCCTAATATTAAATAAAAGAAAGTAGAGGTTAAAATAAGTAAATGGAATTTTTTTTTATAACGACAAGTATCTTAACTAATAAATTAAATAATAAGACATTACTGAATCAATTAATTAAAAATGATTTTAAAAAGTGAACAATTTATATTTAGTAATAGCAAGTCAAAAAGAAATCTTCAAGTCAATAAATATTGTAACTAATCAAGTGATGTGAGATAACATCAAGGCCATACTAAAAGGCTACTAACCAGGGCGTGAACAATCTCATGTTTTATAGTGGACAGCAGTTGTTTGGTGTGGTGTACCGAGGTGGAGATTGTGCTGGGACAGATACTGCAGTAGCCAGCTACAGGTCTGGAACAAAAAAAAACAGCAACATTATTTTACCAAATTCTTCGGTATACAGTATTAGTCATTATGTTCATTTTTCTTAAATAAAACATGTTATAACTCAACTTCAAACCCCCCCCCCCCCGGTCGCTGGAGAACGCCAGGTCTGTAATTGCAGCAAATTTGTTATTGACTTGTTATCATTAAATGTTTAACTCGTACAACTTTGTCAGTTGTACACACAAAAGACCCTGGTTTAGCCTAAACTATTATAACCTGTACATTGTACTATTTGTAGGCTGGGAATAAATCTTGTATTCAACTAACAAACCCACATGTCATTAGCTAAAGAGAGAAAGTCATAACAATATGTTTAGGAGTAATTTTTTACCTTTAGATTAATTAGATTATAAAGACAATGCTACAAATTTTACTTTGTGAAATAATTATCATAAAATCATTAAACTTTTTTTATAAGTTGAACACAGACTTCCTGTAACAGCTAAATAATCACACATTTCCAGTCAAAACTAAATGAACATAGACTTTAAGTCACAGCTTAATGAACCCACACTTCCAGTGTAGCTATATAAACCCAGCTTTCCAGACTTTTTGTATCATTTAAATAAATGATGATTCAACAAAAACAATTACATGTACCTGTCAAGAGCTGCTTCCTGTTGACAGTGAGCAGCAAATGCTATTGTCTCCCCTTGATTGCACCTGCTAGAAGGTAAACTAGCAACATATAATATAAAGTCTGCTTCAATTCCTGGGTTAGATGGGGAATTTACAACATATGTTTGTGCTATTCCATCATAGTACAAACAACCCTGAAAATATAAAAAAATAATAGTCAAAATATGACTTAAATTTTCTGACCACTTTCTCAGGTGTCCCACTCAAAGACACTTTTTTTTTTAAAAATAATTTATCCTTTACGTTGGTAAAAGAAAAAAAAATCTAATAAGTTTCTCAATTTCATTCATTACACAAATAAATAGACCCATATAATTACAACGACCTTTTAAATGATAACCTCAAAGTAGAATTATGATCTCTATGCAAAGGTTTTGCAGGGTATAGCTAGTACAGTATATGATATTACTGTGATTAAGCCTTTTTCATTACAGTATACATTTTATAAAAATAAAAACAACTAACATCTAGATGTTCCTCTGGAACACGGACAGCTCCACATGTTGTTACTTCTTTACAACCTCGCAAACAATAGGTTGTCCTGTTACTATGTTTGACATTCCCAAGGCAAGTACGGCGAAGCCTCAGAGGTACATTTGAGGGACGTACTTTCAGAGCAGACTGCCAGAACTCCACAGCTTTTTGAACATAAATCTTTTATTGGAAAAAAATAAAATATAAATGTTATTATTAAATATGGTAAACAACATAAACAGTCAAATATCAAAAAACCACTCCAATTATGTAAGTCCTTTCATTATTGTCAATATGGAAATCATTTTCTTTTGAAAAAACAAAAACCAAACATTCAATTTTTTAAATATATTTTAAATATAAAATATCAAGCTTAGGAATTAAAAAGATGATCTATAATAATGATGGTCAAGCATTTGGATGATGAGAGGTACATCGTAATTTTATATTTTACAAGAATCAGTAATGATATTGATTCATTGGGAGCTGCACTAAACTAAGTGGAGAGTTACCATTGACCTATACTATGCCCTCAAAAAACTTTGAAAAATTAAATTAGACTTAATGATAGTTTGGTATTGAATATGACAACTTCACAATAAAATATAGAAAAAAAAAGAAATTTAAACAACATATAAAAAAATATATTCTTATATGTAATAAAAAAAAAGGTTAATTTTACCATGGATAACTTACTTTAACAATCTTTTGATTTTCAAAAGGTAAGTCATTTACACTATTATCATAGTGCAGATGTATTCTCAGTGGTTTGTCAGCACTGCGTTTCTTTATAATATGCTCTGAGTCTAATCGAACATTGTAAAACACATCCTGAATGGAATAAATTTAATAAACAAAAGGAAAAGAATTAGTCATGTTTGATGGAAATGATGAAAAATAAGTTTCAGAAATTATTTTTAAAACCTGTTCAAGATAATAGATTGCAAAGTTTTATTTATAGTATTAAAAATACAACTGATTATACTATTTGATAAACTTTAGTTATTAATTTTGATGATCAATGACATAATGAGATAATTTACCCCTTAGAAAAAACAGTGGGACGGGTGGCCGAGTGGTGTAGATACTCGACTGTCGACCTGAGAGTCCTGGGTTCGATCCTCGGTGAGAACCATGTGGAATTTTCCCAGGTGAAATGTGTTTCAAAGTCGTCCCACAAGTCCACCCAGCTTTAAATGGGTACCTGACTTTAAGTTGGGGAAGTAAAGGCGGCTGGGCGTTGTGCTAACCACACAACCCCTTCATATGCCGAGGTTATAGAAACAGATGAATTCTACACTTCATCTGCCCCGATGGCCCGTTAGGGTTAAGGGAACTTTACTTACTTACTACTACTTTGAAAAAACAAATATAATTTCTTTAACTATCAATTTAAAAAAATGTTAACAATAGACAAAAGTAAATGAAAATGTAAAATATGAAAAATGAAAAAATTTACGAGATAAAGCATACAAAAAAAATCATAAAATAAATGAATCATTAAAAACTGCAACATTAATGTTTATGTCAACGATAAAGCTATGGATACAATTTAGACACAAAGGAAGATATTGCAGAGTTGTACACTTACATCATGAAGACGACCAAGAGTATGATTACAGTGGTTTTCATTAGTACGTAAAACACCTGCTTTTATGACGAAGATGCAATTGAAAATTAAAAGTGATGCAGACAATTTCAGTGAGGAAGGTTTCTGAAAATCCATTCTGTCAGGTTTTTAAACCCTCTTGTTCAGCTGTCCATGATTAGTATTTTGTTGATTAAAATCTAAAAAAAATAAACAAAAAAATAAATTCAAATAGATTAAGAAAAAGAAAAACATGTTTTGCCATTTTGATATTCTCCATTAGCTACTGAAATACTATTAAAATTCAATTTTTTAAACTGTTTATATAAAAATCTTCGAAGTCTGATTAGAATTATTACCTGTCATAATTAGGAGTCATTTTTGAAGTCTTAATTGATATTTGCTCCATGTTTGTTTTTAGAAAGTTACATCATATAAAACTGTAACCTATCAAAGTTAAAAAAAAGGGAGATTCAAGGTGAGAGTTTTTATGAATAAATTTAATATACATTATTATTTATATTTTAAAATTCTTTTATTACCGTGATATATTTTACAGTGATATAATCATAGCATGTTGGAAAATATTAGTTAGTTTTGCTAGTTGTTTAAAAAAAAGCAATGACCAAACATAGACTGCTAAGAAAAAAAGAACACTGAAAATGTTCCAATCACAAAATTCAAATTATATGACTCTCCAGAGAAGTAATTTAGAAGTCCTTTTATGTAAGTCATTTTATATATTACTCATGGGTACTTTGATAAACCTATTTCAAATTAGTCACATTAATTAAGGTTTTTTGCAGCAAAAAAAAAAAAAATTTTAAAATACAATGCATACTTCAGTCAATTCTCTCATTGGATGTTTTTCATTTTCTGATAAAATTAAATTGATAATAAAATGCCTCAAACAATAAATTCCTTTAGATTATATGATTTAATTAAATTAATTAATGCTTTAAAAATTCATTATAATTTTAAAGATAATTTTTTTAAATATATCAAGTATCACAGCACTAATGTTTAAAATCTCAAGCTCCAGTGATTGATTATTAATATTTTACACTGTTTTTTTAAATTAAGGATGAGTTTAGAGTGAATGAGTTTGTTTGACTTGGTAATATTGGACATTTTAAGTTTTAAAATATCCACAAACAATGGTACCTTAACAGCAAACATATGAAATATTTTCCTAACTCTATTCCTACCCCAACCCACATTTTTAGACTCATGCTACCATCAATGTTGGACCACCAAACATGTTTGCAATTCTGACACAACAAACATATAAATTTATTGTTTAAAAGGAAATTCCCAGGGTTATAAGGGATAACCAGTTTAGTAATTCTAGTCCCAAAATAGCATCAAAGCATAGAATCGGACACAAATTTTGTGAGTGTTTATGGATTCATTTTATCCCTATATAAATATGTCAATAGGCTGATGCCCGCGCAAATACGAGTTTTTTAGTAAGAACTTTTTTATTTCTGATTACTCAAGTAAGAAATTTTATTATGTAGTTCAGAATTGAATTACATTTTTGTTTGAGTTTTGCTTATTATAAATAACAAACGTAAGATTTTTTGTTACTTTCACTCAGTTTTCAAATACAGTGGTAACAATTCACGCTAAGATAATTTTGTTTTATTCATAATATCAAAGCCATTGTAAATATAATTTATTCATTTATGTTTAACATGTTTTATAATAAAGTTACGCTTATTTTAAATACAAAGTCATGGATTTAGTATCTCGTAATCAACAGCAGAGCAGGAGTGAGGGCGTCTGGAAAAATAAACTTTTTCGGTGTCCCAGTGAAGAAGATGGTGCCATAGGGAAAGAGTTAATGGTTTTATGTTGTACTGGTTTAAAGCCATACATTTAAACATGAGACAAAAGTACTTTTTTGGTCACATTACAGTTCATTAACTATACTATAGATAACTATTTCACTTTTAAAGGTTTTTGTTTTTATTGAGAGCAGTCAAAATTGACTGCTTTTTGAGATGATCTTAACGCATTATAATACTGGATTTTCAAGATTTTTTCCTATATAGACCCAGTGCTCGATTTAAGAAAAAACCAGTGCCGGGGATGAAAAAAAATTTTCTGCAGAGCTGGGGATAAATGTCATCCCCGGCGGGGATGAAAAGATCTAAAGCAGTGCTGGGGATGACAATTCTCAGTGCCGGGGATATCCACAGCATCCCCAGCGGCGGCGAGATGCCAACAATTTTTTTTTAGGATCTTCAATTTACAAACCATGGACAAGTAACTAATTTATTTTTATAGGGTCTTCGATTTGCATCTTAGACAAAACAAACAAAAATAATAGAAAATTTGATGAATCTTAACTAACATAGTTCAGGTTGGTTCAAACAAATTTGAAGCTGCACATTAATAGGACAAGTAATGAATTTATTTTTAACAAAAAATGAAAATTTTTCATTTATTCTCTGTTTGTTGAAATCAAATATTCCATTATTCATAATTGTCTCAGTTATTTGAACAAATTATGACGCTGTTCCATCACTAATTCTTTTGTTGGTTTGCCAGAAGGTACATTGCAGGCAGAATGCCTTCTGTCTTTTAACCACATTGTGGCATACAACTTTGCATCAAAATATTGAAGTGGTGGACCATTAATTTTAATAAACAGCAAGTGTTTGATGATTTCGACTTCTAATGCATTGCGAAGAGATGTGTGTTAAATTCATTGCACTGAATCCTCTCTCGCATTCTGCGCTAGATATTGGCAGAACATCTAATCGCTTATAAAAATCATTAAGTTCTGTGTCAGAGTCATGGCCATCCTTTGTCATGCAAAATTGGTGTACAACGGCTGAAGTATGACATGCTTCAATTTTTAAAAAATTGCGAAGTTCTATAATTTCACGATCTCCATACAACATAAATTCTTCATAATTTTTTTGGACAGTTTGCGTTACATAAAACTATCTGCAAACAACCAGACGAGTGTTATTTACAGAGTTTTGAGCAGAAATAGTGTTGCTTAGCTCAAATCAGCTGATTTTGTCTGTGTTTTTCATCTAATATTTGTAGTAATACTATAAAATAAATTCCCTACTTTAGGCTAACCTTAAGAAAAAATCAGTGCCGTAGATGAAACACATTTTCTGCAGAGCCGGAGATAAATGTCATCCCCGGCAGGGATGAAATTAATTAAAGCAGAGCCGGGGATGACAGTCCTCAGTGCCGGGGATATCCCCGCATCCCTGGAGGTAAATCAAGCACTGTATAGACCTATAATGTACTACATGAAATATGTTTTGTCTATCAGAGAATTAGTCTCCGTTTGTGTATTGAGAATTGATGACATGATGAACCATGATAAGATCTTAACTTGTATTATTTTGATACCATAATAAATCGAAACGTAATTTCGAATCTCATGAATACCATACGGCCTAATCATACAAATTTAATAATAAAAAAGTATGCTTAACATTTGAAAAGGTATTCCACTTCGACACTTTTATTGAATGCATCTCCATCTCTGTAAAACCAAAAAAATATCAACTACTTTTTACTGCATTATGCCGAAATTATCCATTACTATTTTCTTTACAAAAGGCCATAAAGAAAAATTTGATAAAATCGGCGGTATCCATAGATGGCGGTATCCTATCCATACACAATTAGGGATCGTCCATTAATTACAGCACTTCCCCCATAGTCAACAATCTATGCCAACAACTAACTGTCAGACTTTCGGTGCCCTCCTATTTAAATCACGTGTTTTTTTTACCCTCCCCACCCCAAAAATTACAAACTTTTAAAAAACGAAAAAAAAATGGGTAAATATAATATCCCCAATCCCAAATATAACGTTAAATAACAAACTTCAAACTCGCCCGCTAAATTGTAACAGTCGAAATCTACTTTTGCTTATAGTAATATATAAAGCGAGTTTTAAAAAAGCTGGAACAAATCACTAGCCCTCAAATATTATATAACAGTGTTTGGCTCTTCATTGAATTTATTTTATTTGACTATCCACCTCGCAATTATACCACTCACACTCCACAGAGCCGTAGCTAGCCATTGTTGCACCCTGTGCGAGTAATTTTTGGCGCCCCATCTCCTACCTACCGTTCTCTAAAGTCTGAGAACCTTAACAATCAATAAAGAATATTTTTAAACTACACATTTCAAGTTTAATTAGTGTGTAACATCACTTTCTTCATATAATGCCTGTTATGTATGTAGTGTTCTCACATGTCTTTCTGTCTTCTCTAAGAATATGTCTGAAATATCCATCTTTTATCATTGTCGAATGACAACGAGTCTTACATGTGGGGGTGTACTAAAGGTATCTAGCAAAAAAAAAAAAGTAGAAACACAATTTTTCTATGTAGCTTAAATGCTCTGTGCAGCTCATTGGCTACATTTGTTTGGTTTGAATGTTGTTCACTTTTGTCAAGACTGGAATGTTGTTCACTTCTGTCAAGATGTCGGCAGATGCCTCCGTCCAAACGATGACACAAGTACAACAGATTCCTCCGTCCAAACGATGATACAAGTACAACTGATTCCTCCGTCCAAACGATGACACAAGTACAACAGATTCCTCCGTCCAAACGATGACACAAGTACAACAGATTCCTCCGTCCAAACGATGACACAAGTACAACAGATTCCTCCGTCCAAACGATGACACAAGTACAACAGATTCCTCCGTCCAAACGATGACACAAGTACAACAGATTCCTCCGTCCAAACGATGACACAAGTACAACATATGCCTTCGTCCAAACGATGACACAAGTACAACATATGCCTCCGTCCAAACGATGGCACAAGTACAACAGATTCCACCGTCCAAACGATGACACAAGTACAACATATGCCTCCGTCCAAACGATGGTACAAGTACAACAGATGCCTCCGTCCAAAGGATGACACAAGTACAACAGGTGCCGACCCAGACTGAGGCTAAATTTAGTGAATTTATCCATTGTATACACTGGTAACTTATAAACAACAAACATAGTTTTAAAATTGAACTATATGTATTAGAACAGAGGTTTTCAACCTTTTTTTATGCTGAGGACCCCATAGACATCCAAGCCCGGGTGGTGGACCCCCATAGCCCAAGGTGCCCAGCATGTTTTAAATTTTGCTCACCTAGTATTCATTCTAGTGGTATGTCTATTTAGGCCAGGAGTTGAATAAATATTACATTACGTACCTAGAATTAATGTCTTACAAGCGTTTTGTGAAATTATTTGGTAATAACTAGTTAGTTAACATAACGAGGATTAATGACACCCTTGTTTTGAATACCTAAATTGTGTTTAAATGCATTAAATAATTTTGTAAAAAAAGGTCCTCTATATTCTATATAAAATACTGTCAGCCATGACCTGAATTGTTTACAAAAAAAAGGCAGCTGCCAACTACAAGATTATTAAAAAATACTGAAAGATAAGACGGTACCTTCAAAAACACTGAAGCCCAGCACTTAAAAGACATTACCAAAATTATTTAAACCAAATTTATGTTAGGGGGATAGCTACTCTTGGGGCCCCTAGGGCCCTTTATCTCGTATAGCTACGTATAAGGTGTAGAATGGGGCCCTGAAAATGACATAACTATTACTATAGCTTATATAGTAAAAACCTTTGGCTTCTGTATATGTATTACATTGCCACATTAAAGCTTCTGCTGCGGGCAGAACAAATGGGCAACTATCAACTACATCTTGTCAGTATCAGGAGAATGGTGAATCTCTTCGCAGCATCTGGTCACAACAATTATGTCAAGTGTGTTCGTCTCTACCGTAGACTCTACCAAGAGATGATGATGGGCTTACCTAACTCACATCCAAATCTACACAAGCAGCTCATGCCAGGATCACACGTTGGACGGCGTAGTAGTAGATTAGTGGGCCGGACTGTCAGTTGACTTTACCATAGAGCAGGCAATGATGCGGGCCATTAAAGATAAGGGAGGAATAACTCATGGAAGAGGAGTGACTGAAAGTGTACGCACCACATGGACTTCCACAATTCATAGGACTGCAGCTGTAAGGACATCTTTAGCGCAGTTTGCTGATATTGACTACTGCCATGATGCAGTTCAGCATCCGGAAGAGGGGTAGTCCAGGATCAATAGAGATAATGAAGATCTCACAAAAGTTCTCGAATTCTTGAAGTCACATAATCAATTTGATACTTCTGACACAAAACTCCACAGCATACCATCAGGTATTGCAGCATCTGAATCTGATAATATAAACTGCGACAATGCTGAAGAAGTAGGCGCTGATATTGTTCAGAACATGAGCGGCAAGAACTTCAAGGATGTTGTCCTTAAAAGAAAATCTCAAATAAGAACATTAGCACAAGTAAACAATGCTTCCTCATCAACTTCCAAGAAAGCTTTGACAGGTGTTGATCCCACAGTTCTATTTAATAGGCTTCTGGTCATAATGCAAAGATCACCTGATATGGAGAAATATTTCAGCTATGAGCTGTCAACACTTCCTACTTCTCTGTTCAAAGATAACTACATGCGGAAAGTTGATAAATCACAGCTCGGTAAAGAAATCTGCAAAGGTGTAGAACCATCATTGAAACCAAGCAGTTCGATTCATGTTGTAGACGGCGGTTACTTACTCCGTGCTGTTCAATGGCTGGAAGGTGGAACATATCTTGATGTTGTTAAGCAATACTGAATCACACAGAATGGGGATGGAAGCTACATGAGGAAAAGTACATCCATATTGCCACTGACTTAGATGTGGCTCCACCAGATGTTCTGAAGGTGGTTTGTTGCAAATGTACTTCCGGATCCAGGAAACAGTGTGGGACACGTTTGTGTAGCTGCTTTGAGTATGGTTTGTCATGCATAATAGCCTTCAAAAACTGTAATGGAGAGTCATGTTTGAATGCCAAGGAGCTGGTCAATGTTGTGGAAATGATTGACGATGAAGAGTTACATGATAATGACATGCTGGATGTAAAAGATGAAGACATAATTGATGATGAATGCTTGGAGTTCTTCATACCTTGGGCATTTGAGGAAGAGGTGTATACCAGCATGTGAACACTGTGATTATGGCACGGAGTGAAAGCAACTGCCAGTTTCACCAGCGGATTGATGCCTGCCCCACCCGGAGTCTGAAAGCCATACTACTCAGCAGGCCCGTAGCGTGCGTGGGGGGGGGCAGGGGGCCGGCCCCCCTCTGCATTTTGTCTGGCCCCCTCTGTTTATTTGCTCTACTTAGTAAAATGTATTACCCGGCCCTCCCTGCTTATGCCTGGCCTCTGCTGTAGAATGCCTGGCCCCTGCTGTAGAATTTTTCACGCTACGGGGCTGCTACTCACATCAGTTCAGAGTGTTGTATTATTTATTTATTTATGGTTTGTTTTTTGAAGTAGTTTTTATATAATGCAACAAACATAAAAATTTATGTATTACATTTATGAAGCTAATGCTTCGTCAATACGGTTAAAACGTAGGTCTACTAACGGAAGCAGGCAGTGGCGCAACCAGCAAAAAATGCTGGGGGGGGGGGGTGGGCTCACATGTTGAAAAAGACAGTTTGACAGTCTTATTTGTAACTTTATAACTTAAATTATGTATTGATGATTTTGACGGGGAGGGGGGGGCGCTCAAGCCCCCCCCCTGCCCCCTCCTGGTTGCGCCACTGGAAGCAGGTCATATTGGTTACACTTTATTTGACCTTTCATTTTAAATACTTATATAACATAATCTGAAGCACGTTTGCTGACAGTTTGACGTGGATTAGACCTACTTCAGATTTACCAAGGTTATTGACACAGAACCGTGAATAGTGGAAAGTTACGTGTAATTCGTGCAATTTTTGCAATGCTGTAGAGAAAATTCCAATGAGTTTCATTGGGTGTCATTCATACCAGTTAATCTTCATATATATGTGTGTCAGATTCTGCATTTAAACCATTGTAAAGAATTTATTCTGGGTAGGTTGCTAAAACTCCTGGCCTAATTACACAGTTTTCTGTTCAGTGGTAAGGCTGTGCCTGTTTTGCACTACGGCAAGATCTTCATTCATGTCCTTTGCCGCCAGGGCCTCGCTGTGAATTACGCAGTGGGTTGATACTATGTGAGGCGCTGCTTGTTTCCCTCGTGCGACTAAACCACACTTACGACCAGTCATCGCAGCAGCGCCGTCCGTGCACATGCCCACACATTGTGTCCAGGCCAGTCCTGATTCTTCAAAAAATGCATCAAATACACGGAAAAGTTCTGCACCGGTTGGGCAGCGACTTGCAGAACAAAAGACTTCCATGACTTCACCTTCCCAGCAGTATCGAATGTAAACCGAAAATTGGCTGCATTCGCAATGTCTGTACTTTTGTAAAGCTGATTTGGGAGTCTGGCATGCTGAAGGCGTGCTATCAGTTGGAAGAGAACATCTTCTGACTTGTTGGCGATTCGTCTGCTCACTGTGGAATGGCTTTCAGTTTTTGACTGTATTCCTTTCCTAGAACGAATTCGCACATGTCGACTGGTGCCGGTATAATTATATCCTCTACAATTGTGTGAGGTTTATTTGGAATGCGCTATTCGCAATGCTACCAACCAAACACGACGCTCGAAGAGCTTGCTCGCTCACAGTAGTGCAGGCCATCTGTATGCCTTTATGTTTCAACTAGAGCTCTTTCTGCCTCTCAAAGTATTCCATCGCTTTACTGGCAAGTTTCAAATGCAATGTGGTCAAATGGCGCCTCAATTTAGCAAGCTTCATCTCATCGCTCGATAATGTTGGCATCACACGACACAAAGAAGTTGGTCAGCATCCGTTACCACTGCGGTGAAGCCAAATGGTATATATTCTGGATAATAAGTATTATAAGTTTTCTTTTTCGTTCGTCTTCCAGGTTCTGGTAAGTTTTCCTCTTCACAAATGTATCCATGCTACTAGGCTTGGACAGTTTACTTTTACAAATATTGATAAACAAAATGACCAAATACAGTTTAGTCCCGTTGACTCAGATCTCACATGGAAAAAAATTAGAGACAAAGTTCAAGAATAGAGATGATTTGAGTAGGTAATTATCTGTAAAAATATTTCACATTTTGATTATGAAAATTCACATTTTAAAATTAAATCGACTACTATGATAAAACACTTACAAATCTTATCAAATAATTTGAATTGTTTACTAACATTTTACAAACTATTTGTCAAATAAGCAAGTCACATGAAAACAGAACAGCATAATAGGTTCTTCGCTAGAATTTCGCCCCGTTTCTAGGCCAATCTAGGCTTATAATAATTGTAACCACTGATTAACGAGACTATTTATCAACAATACACACGCTAGCGCAGATCCGGATGTTTTAACAGTGATGTCAGCGCTCAGTAAGTAAGAAATATTGGCAAGATAACATGACACAAAACTCACTCACAAGTACATGTAGTATGCAGTCTAGTTCAGACTTCAGACGAAAATATAAGGAAATACCAGCAAAGTTTTTTTTTTAATTCTGCAAATTGCTGTCTCTGCTTGAAACATTGGCATAGCTAGTATTTTTTGTTTAGCTAAAAGCTAACCAATCAACCAAGCCAAGCAATACTTTATACAAGAAAAATCACTACTTTCCTTGACTTGCCCACGGACCACTTTGAAGCTGCTTGCGGACCACAGGTTGAAAACCTCTGTATTAGAAAATGAAACAATTTTTATTCAAACTAAGTTCGTCTTCTGAGATATTGCGTTTTTCGCTTTGCACTACTATCAATGGTAAATAGATATAAGTGATGATTATATTTCAAGATGGCATACTTCATAAACAAATGCAAAGAGTACAAAAGCTTACAACCTCAAATCGTATTGTTGTATTAAAGTTGACATTTTTAAAAATCGCAAATATTGTAAAATATATCATAAACAAAAATGATAAAATTAAATATATTTTAGTTTTTTGGGTTCGGAGCCACTTTATAAAATATTACGACCCTGCATATGATTAAGTAAGATTCTCATTCTTTACTTCATATTTTTATTTCTTTTATTTACAGACACTTTTTCATGAAAGATTTAGAAAAGAAACAAAGGCAACAAGTTTGACAATGTCAACATTATATCTTTGGTCAACATTATATATATATATATATATATATATATATATACATATATATATGTTACCGGCAAAGTTTGAAATGCCGGCATTCTATAGAATGCCTAGGCAATGTATAGAATGCCTGGTGGTTTTAGGCAAAGTATAAAATTTTTAAATTGTGCATACTTTTCCTAGGCATTCTATACAATGACAATACTATAGAATGACTAGCGTCGTTTAAGAAAAGTATCAGAAAAGAACAACAAAAGCGTTTATTGATAAAAACATATTTAAATATGGAATGAATGCAAAATAAAGCATATGATGTTCATACCGGAAAAAACAACGATAGCAGAGCTGAGATTGAAGTATTTGCTTCAGCAGGTAAGACTGGATTCACACTTAGGATTGTACTGTACTTAATTTTCTTCTTTCGCAAAAAACACTTCGTATTTTGGTACTTTGATCTGTCATGTTCATATTTCACGAATAAGTGAAGAATTGATAAATAATAAAAAGATGTTGTTTCTGGTGAGAACAAGCAGAACACAACTGGAATGAGGTACTTGTTGCAGCAGGGAAGACTAGAATGGCATTTTGAATTGCATTTAATTTTCTTTTTCAAACAAAGACACCTCATAGTTTGGCTTTTCGTCTTGCATATACATCTGACGAATCCTTGGCCGCTTCCTGTAGACTGAGAAGGAGCAGCAGATAGGATAGCTATATCAAGGTCAGGAACGTCTTCCGCTTTTATGAAATCTTTTGGACATACGGTGAGTTCAGATCTGGCATAAAGTAGCTTCATGCTCATAACAACTGCCAACAGATTTCCAACATGGTTACACAGTAATCGGCACTAGAACTATTCTCGTAACTCCCGTCGCTAACTAATGTCCGAATTCAGTCCTATTTATACTCCTAACGTCCCCACCTTAATTTCCTTAATTACGTCACAGTATCTTTCAGAATAGTTCTCACAAAAGGAGCGCCCCTTGTCGTCATTGTTGTCTCTCCTAAACTGTCCGTCGTCGCCTCCCGGTCTACTTCTAGATTCGTCACACATTTGCTGTTTACTACTCTATTGTTTTCTGACCACCTTGTTCTAAATCGTCTGTCACCTTGTCAACCATTTTGTGCATTACTCCTACTTCTGATATATCTTCTTATCTTTTAATGTAGAAGGGGATTGTCTGTCTCTAGATCTACACTAGTTCCTAACAAGGCCAGTTACATACTTTGCCGAACTGGAACTCGGCATTCTATAGAATGCCTAGGCAATGTATGAAATAGCAATTTATTTCATACTTTGCCTGAAAAATTTAGGCATTCTATACATTGCCTAGGCATTCTATAGAATGCCGGATTTCACACTTTGCCGGTAACATATATATATATATAATCTTCTATTCAATGCCGCAGTAAAGAATTCACCTCTCTCTCTCTCTCTCTCTGTCTCTCTCTCTCTCTCTCTCTCTCTCTCTTTCTCTCTCTCTCTCTCTTTCAAATCTCGTTTTCAGAATCTTTCAATATTTTAGTATCTTGTTTATTCAAATATATCGTCAGTTTACTGTATATTACAGACTAAAACTATTTAAAATTTATTTTAAATGTAAGAGGATCGTCAATGTATGTTTATTATTGTGAGCCTACCTATCTAACAAGGGTGGGCATTTTTGTAAGTCGCGGGCCACACATGGGCTCGTAAATTTTACATCCGGCCAGATTTAGATCCGTCGGATGTTTTGTTGACATGTACAAATATAAATCATAGGTAAACGTCATAATGCAAAATTCAAGTGCTGTGCTTCTTTCTGAAATGATTGGTGGCCCGTTTGAATCGTTTGGCGGACTGTATTTAGCCCGCGGGACATAGTTTTACCATGGCTGGTATAGATAATTAATTTTTTTGTTTTTAGCTTAACCAAATCCAGGTGTGTTAACTGCACAGTTCTACAAGACTGAACCACTAAATTGTCACCCCATGGCTGCCTAGAACTCTGCCCTGGAATCCAAAAACTGTTTAAGCTCATTTATTACCCCCGGTCAGTTTCCCCGGACACTTAGTTAAACTGGCCATATCCTGGACGCGTTGTCCCATTCTCCAGTTTACTTCATTTTACACGGGATTTTTTCATAGCAGCTTGCAGACGACACTTGCTTGAACTTTAGTCCAACGACTGCTAGCTAGATTACCACAGGACAGGCTCTCACAGTGTGATCTAGTAGCGATAACTCTTTTCTATTTTTCAAGGGAGACAACAGTGAACTGAAGATAATCCTAATAACAAAATGTTTCGATAGGGCATTGATTTGTTTAGGGAATAACGCAGACAAACTGATTGTGTGCTTTACGTGTATCACATACACGATACAATGTGTGCTTTACATGTATCATATACATGATACAAAGAGTGCTATTTACAGACATATTGCAGTGTAGATTAATCACTATATTACCCTGTGCTTTTGTGGAAAAAAATGTTTTCTCAATTAGGGGATAACAAATTTATGGAAAAAATGGATGTTGAACTATTGTGCCTACATTATTATTAATTGACATAATTGTTATTTTCAATTGGAGGAGTCTTTGCCTACACAAACATTTAGATAACAAGATTTGAAAATATTTTGGAAAATTGCTACACGTAGTCCTACATTAAATATAATCTTTAGAAATATTACAAATTCCTTACACAACGGAAAATAAGATCAGATAAAATAAATGTGTGATGCAAATAATATTTAGATAACAATTAATAACAAACGTTGAAAAAATACTTTGGAAACAGTTAGCAATTGTAATGTGTTGTGTTTACAAGAATGAAGAGGAAGAAAAGAAAAGATGTCTTCCTGTCAACACGTTGACAATGATCGTCATTGACACGGGGGTGTGACTATAACAATGGGAGCCGTTGAGTCACAGAGCTGTTCAGAAGGTGAGTTGGTTTACACGGTTTTTAAATCAGCTGGAATAAAATGGGAATGGGACGTTAAAAACATGAAACTAATAACAGATAAAAAAGATTCAATGTTATAAATTGAAAGTAAAGTCTTTTATTAAAAAGTTACTACTGCGTGTTTACTGTATGAGCTAATTGAATTATTCACAGCGAGCCATATATAATATATGCCTGGTCGATTTGATCCGTATATGTATTGATAGGCAAACATATATAGTATAGGCCTGGTCGAATTGATCAGTCTATGTATTGATAGGCAAACATATGTAGTATAGGCCTGGTCGAATTGATCAGTCTATGTATTGATAGGCAAACATATATAGTATAGGCCTGGTCGAATTGATCAGTCTATGTATTGATAGGCAAACATATATAGTATAGGCCTGGTCGAATTGATCAGTCTATGTATTGATAGGCAAACATATATAGTATAGGCCTGGTCGAATTGATCAGTCTATGTATTGATAGGCAAACATATATAGTATAGGCCTGGTCGAATTGATCAGTCTATGTACCGATAGGCAAACATATATAGTATAGGCCTGGTCGAATTGATCAGTCAATGTATTGATAGGCAAACATATATAGTATAGGCCTGGTCGAATTGATCAGTCTATGTATTGATAGGCAAACATATATAGTATAGGCCTGGTCGAATTGATCAGTCTATGTATTGATAGGCAAACATATATAGTATAGGCCTGGTCGAATTGATCAGTCTATGTATTGATAGGCAAACATATATAGTATAGGCCTGGTCGATTTGATCAGTATATGTATTGATAGGCAAACATATATAGTATAGGCCTGGTCGAATTGATCAGTCTATGTACCGATAGGCAAACATATATAGTATAGGCCTGGTCGAATTGATCAGTCAATGTATTGATAGGCAAACATATATAGTATAGGCCTGGTCGATTTGATTAGTCTATGTATTGATAGGCAAACATATATAGTATAGGCCTGGTCGAATTGATCTGTCTATGTATTGATATTGTTTTCTCTGCTCGCTTCATGACGATGTTGTTGGATTTATTCTTTTCTTTAATACAGAAACAATTTATATTTAAAGACCAGTTCCCTTTCGTGTATGTTATCTATAGTATTTAGTATTATCATTTAATGGTACCAATTTATCAACGAGGAAATATCACGTATATATCACGAATTCACTACTAGAAAACCCAGATAAAATGAAACGCGTTTTAATATTGAGTAAGTTTTTCTGTGATTTTATTCGTTAAATCGTCAAACACACCCTGTTTTATATATGCAGTATCTTAAAAATAATGATCGCATTGTGTAAAACAACAATTGAAAAAATAACTGAATATATTTAATGAACTGGTCTGGAAGGACTTATAACAGAACAAGTTAATAATTTATGAACATTTATAATGGAATTTGTTTGTTGACAGGAATTGGGCTTGATGTAAAAAAAAAAAGTATTATTTCTGTAGCTTGGTGTGGGAATGGGAGGTAATAGAACTGTTGACACATTACACCTGCTGCACAACATGAACATTGGCTTTCAAAACATTAGACGTGGAAAGCCTGGATTTGCTTGCCCAAGAGCGGCTGTGGTCAGCCATCACCACTGGTCAAGTCCCTGGTAATGAGATGACATAACAAACACTGGCTGCTCTTGGTGACCACTGTTAAAACAAACCAGCGGATGTGTGGGTGTAAGTGTGGGGGAGGGGACTTTTTCTCCTCTAGCTCCCTAGACGAATGGGTGTATATGAGTGTGTGTGGGTGTCTCTTACATCTCTAGACCAATACACAAATGTTTGTATGTGTGGCTGTCTCTTACATCTCTAGACCAATAGACACATGTGTGTATGTGTGGGTGTCTCTTACATCACGAGACCAATAGACAAATGTGTGTATGTGTGGGTGTCTCTTACATCTCGAGACCAATAGACATATTTGTGTATGTGTTTATGTATGGGTGTCTTTTACATCTCTAGACCAATAGACACATGTGTGTATGTGTGGGTTAGGGCGTCCCAAAAAAATGAAGTTTTGAAATGTTGATGTCTCACCCCACAGAATATGTCTGTATGGTAACAGTAGTTAACCTGCAAAATTTCAGCTCATTGGGACAATGTTTAGAGGTCCCCCAAGAGGTTTAAATTTCCAGATTTTGGTGTAAAATCATTCGCGCTAAAATCTAATACAGCGTTAATGGTGCATTATATGCGAAACTGATATATTAAGTAACAAATTGATGCTTAGTATTGTTTATAATATTAAATGAAACAAAATATATAAATCTTGAATGGTTTATATTTTTAAATTTGAAATTTAAGTAAAAAATTATGAAAAACAAAATTTTATTCATTATGTCAAGTTAATTCTTGAAAGAATGTCAATCTGCTTGAAAAATAATAATAAGCAATGCAAATAAGCATTCCTACTATTTATTTTGTACTTTGTACTGTAGGGTAGACAAAAATTTAAAAAAGGTCTTCAAATTTAAATTTTAGCCAGCTGTTCACGATTACACTCTGCAAAATTTTTCCGATGTTTTTCAACCACTTGGAGCAAAAATTGTTTTTGTTCTTCGTCCTTGGTGATACTGTCATTGAAATTTTGTATCAATGCTACACCTCGCTCTGCCAGATTCTTTACAAAATCTGCTGCAACTTTAAAAGATGGTGTATCTGACCATGCTTCAACAGGAACATCTAGAAAACTGGCATCAATGTTGGATGTTTCAAAAAATGTGGTAGAAGCACGCAAATCAACAACACTTTATGGTAGTGTTTTTATGAGATGCGGTCCACGTTCTGATTGCATTGTCCGAACAAGGCCAGTTTTTTCTTTGTCCGACAAAAGGGTTGAAAATAACGCAAGCGTCGACAGTTCCGGATTCAAGTACCACGAGTGACGCACCATCACTTTCAATCCAGTCGATCAAAGAACAGCATCATCATATTCGTATAAACGCTGTATCAACAAGATATCATTCACAGGTGCATCTGCGGTGAGCCTGCATGAAAACCATGATTGAAGTTAAACACATATGGTAAACCGATTAAAGCGCTGAATACCTTGTAATTCTCGAGCTGTTAACTTAAAGATGGTTTCGTTGCCTGCAAACAATAGTTCGATTTTCAATGCATAGATTGCTTTCACCATCTGTTGAGGACCCCTATGAGGGTGCCCTTGGCTTGTTGCTAAGAGTATGAGGGCCGACTCAGTGATGACCCGTATTTGTATTTGTGTTTCTACCACACACAGTCTCACCAGCAATTAAACGTACAACACAGGACGATAATTCAATTCGACAAGTCGTGTGTACAACATCAAGATATATTTTATTTACACAAAGGCACCAATCCGTAACAGGGATCTGGTGACTTATATCATAAGCAAAGATAATCCAAACTGCAGCAAAATAATCCAATATAAAATGAATAAGGAAAAATGACGTTATCACGATTTAACTCTCTCTCTATTTCTCTCTCACTTCCAATCAGAGACACATCAATCGACTCTCTCTCAGAGATCACTCAGTCGAATTTCGACTCCACGACCCGGACCACCGGTCGAATGTCACTGCCCCTCTCTTACGTCATACCGACAAAGACAGGAGTAACTGGACATCTATCCTTTGTCGGCCTTTGACCAGAGCCCAGTGGTCAGGGAGAATCCCGCAAGGAATGTAACGTATTTCTGTCAACTACTGCCCTGTTCACCGGGGAAAGTTATTTTTCCCCGTTCCGCTGACCACCTGCGATATGACGCAATTACGGGGGTGGGGTAACAAGGGTGGAGAACTTGAGAACGGGAACGTATACTCCTATACATGGTATAATATACGTCTTAATTTTATTAATACTATTAAGTCAAGGGAAGGAATAAAGGGAATGGTTTCGACAGATTAGTCACAACCCGTGACACCATCCATCTTGCCCTATGTAGGGCACCAGGTCTGCGAATGCTGACATCAACCTCCAACCCAACCATTTGGGCAGCAAGCAGAAGAAATTCCAAATAATCATCACGTGAATGACTGACCTCAAGTTGACATTTGATAAATTCTTTAATCGAATCAGACACGATTTTCAAAGGGGTGGATCTGACTTCGGGTGTGTGGTTTAATTCTGGCCATTTTTCTCGAAACCTCTTAAAAAATAAAATCTCTGGTCCAGTGGATGGTCCAAGACAAACATTGAATGCATCGGAAAGGAGTACTTCCAACATGTGATGACGGCATGCCATCCATAATAGATTACGTCCCAGGGCTACTTCTAACAGAGTGCAAGCTCCATTGAGTCTTCCAGTATGGTAGAGAATAATTTTATAATTGTTTCTAGCCTGACAATTTAGCATGCTTAGTTTAAAACAATCAAATCTTCAAAAAATATGCACATTGCACAAGTTTTGCACATTAGGTATTTTATATGTTTTCTCGCATTTATTACATTTTCTAATTAAGAATCACACAATCTCAACTCTAGTTAATGGTAGCAATGAGGTAAATATAAGTATATTTAAACTTCATTTTATTCATATATGGCATGCAAAAACTGCAAATTATTTGAGAGACGATTCGTCTGGATTTTTATGTTGGCCTAGTACTGGAATTTTAGAAGCTCTTGGGGGACCTCTAAATGTTGTTCAAACGAGCTACAACTTCACCAATTCACTCATTGTACCCAAAAGACACATTTCAGGGGGTGAGACACCAAAGATTAAAAAAATATTTTCCGAGCATTTCTGGGACGCCCTAGTGTGGGTGTCTCTTACATCTCGAGACCAATAGACATATTTGTGTATGTGTGTATGTGTGGGTGTCTATTACATCTCTAGACCAATAGACACATGTGTGTATGTGTGGGTGTCTCTTACATCTCTAGACCAATAGACATATTTGTGTATGTGTGTATGTGTGGGTGTCTCTTACATCTCTAGACCAATAGACACATGTGTGTATGTGTGGGTGTCTCTTACATCTCTAGACCAATAGACAAATGTGTGTATGTGTGGGTGTCTCTTACATCTCTAGACCAATAGACAAATGTGTGTGTATGTATGGGTGGGTGTGAGGAGGGCCCTCTAACATATTTAGAAGTATGTTTGATATGTACTGGTGAAATAACTGTCAGAGCCGTACTAAGACATTGAGAAACTAGGTAACTGTGATAGGCTCTATTATACCCCTTCCAGTACACATTCCTGTCATTATTTTCTTTTTTCCCGGCTGTTTGTTTATCCCGGGTTAAAAATGGCTCTCATTCCAGTAATTCCCTTTTAAATATACTATTTTTAATACGCATTAATACGTTGTCTAAAAATCGGAAATAATAATGACTTGAATTACATTATTGTATTAAGTTTTATACAATCATTTCAATGGGCGAAACATGTTTTGTATTATACGGTAAATGGGTTACACAAATATTCCCCGTTGCGTTGAATATTTCAATAGGCCTATATCAAAATGGCGTATTTACAAAATATAATCGGGAGTTTGGGAAAGAAATAAGATTCAACTAAAGAACATCGATAACCGGATAGTAAAATTAATATATACCCATTTACCTTGTTCTTATCATATTATATAACTGAGAAGGCCGTTTTCTGATTCAAATGAATTAACACATACGTGATATACTACTTCTGTGGTTATTAATTAGTAGTCTATCGTTGATACACAGATAACATAATACATACACCACCTGCACAAAGACTGGCTTTATAACAAGTTATCTACATTGTGTGTCTATTTTATATTGCGATAATAATGCCACAGGTGAGAGAAATACCATTGTTTTTTTTAGCTTACACACACACAAATATATCTATTTGAACTGTTTATGCTGAGCCCTTCTTTCATCTCCACCATAGCCGATGGAGGTATGTATGACTATGTATCACGCACTCTGAACATTGGTTAAATTATTATAATACTCTAATTAAAACCCCTTTATATTTCTAAATACGTTTTCTGTTTGTTTTATTCCGTATTGTGTCGAGTGTTGTTGAAAATAAACATTACGTTTAGAAGAGAATAATTAGTTCAGAACTAAACACACATATTAAATCTGTAACTTATAGTTCTGTAAGTTGAATATGAAAAATCAGTTGAGTACTTAACAATCTATAAGATCCGTTGCTTACAAAAATATGGAGCCCAGAATGCTGACAAAGTATTCTCAACAGATTAAACATGCGCAAGAAGCCTACATCTGGAGCCAGATCTTTACTAAAATTTCAGTCATTATCATCATTCATTATAAATTGCTTTCTGTATAGTGAAGTTTCATTGTGTTTAGTATATAGTTTAGTATATAATTTAGTTTATAGTTTATTATATAATCTGTGCTTCAGATTAATTTGTTGATCTAATTTTTATTTTGTTTAGAAAATTGGCGTGACGCTCAACACATTCGACCCTTTCAGGCTTGGTGTCTTCAGGAAGATCGCCCATCTCAATGTTTCCCATCATTCCTTATCATTGATGACTCCGACTCGAATGTCTCACTGGGTGATGATGAGCATGCTGTGGATGATGATGTTGATGATGATGTGGTTGATGATGAAGAGATTGAAGTGGATGTCAACACAAGTAAGGTTATCTTACATTCCTTCTCATCTCTCTCTCTCTCTCTCTCTCTCTCTCTGTATATCCACTTGACGTGTTATCTTCCAGTTAAATCACGGGAACTGCGAATACATACATACACACACAAATATATATAATACAAATGTGGCATTCTGTCTGCAAATTTGTCAAATACACAAAATAAAAAGCCACCTACAAGAACCAAAGGATATTTCTTTTCTGACGAAGAGAATAATATTTACTACTGGCTATTTCACTTCATTCATTACTGCATGACCGTAATTAGATCGGTTGATGCTCATTTTCGATAAGATGTTTATTTGATAGCGAGTACTGCTATAAATACATCATGAATTATTTTTTGACTCTTTAACAAAAACTGTGTCAGTATTTGCTGCCGTCAATAAGGCGTTTGAAATGTGGCAAACTTATCTGGTCAACAAACTTAAAGACCATATAGCAATGTGCTGACCGTCTGAACTCTTTGAGCAAATAGAAATTTCGATCCACGGTGACAAAACATTTGAACATTTTATTTTTTCTAAACATTTCGGTTTTAGTATGGAGTATTTCCGTAATATATACTGTATATATTTGATGTTGAAATCAATATACTGACCCGTCATTGTGATGCCATGACGACATTCACTCATTTCAGAATGATCGTCTTGCCGTTCTGTCCTTATGTTGTCTTGATGTTCTGTCCTGGTGTTCTGTCCTGGTGTTCTGTCCTGAAGTTCTGTCCTGATGTTCTGTCTTGATGTTCTGTCTTGGTGTTCTGTCATGATGTTCTGTCCTGGTGTTTTGTCCTGGTGTTCTGTCATGATGTTCTGTCCTGATGTTCTGCTATGAAATCACGAAAAAAATTGTTTTAATTTCAGGTGTAAAAGAATAAATTGATCCCAAAAAAACGAGAATCAAATAGGTCCACGTACATTCTCTTTCTCCCGATTGGTTTTTTCGTTAGTTTAAATATTGCTGTCTTCAGTTTAAAGTTAAACACACCATACATATTGCTGTCTTCAGTTTAAAGTTAAACACACCATACATATTGCTGTCTTCAGTTTAAAGTTAAACATACCATACATATTGCTGTCTTCTCTTAATAAATTCTACGACGTAAAAATTTCTTGAAGTTTCTGACCAGCCTCCGTTTTCAAAACGGCTCAACCAGCCAGTAACATTCATGTCCACCAGCCAGTAACATTCATGTCCACCAGCCAGTAACATTCATGTCCACCAGCCAGTAACATTCATGTCCCCCACCCCACGCAAAAAAAAAAGACTACAACGATAAAAAAATAAATAATCGAAAACAGATATTTAAATTTACCAGTTCAATCCATACAGTTCGTGAAGTGAGTGATTTGGTTTACGTACTATTATGTCATTATACAGTTCGTGAAGTGGGTGATTTGATTTACGTACTTCTATGTCATTATACAGTTCGTGAAGTGAGTGATTTGATTTACGTACCTCTATGTCATTATACAGTTCGTGAAGTGAATGATTTGATTTACGTACCTCTATGTCATTATACAGTTTGTGAAGTGAGTGATTTGATTCACGTACCTCTATGTCATTTACGCCCCCTCCCAAATTTCATCTCCACTGTGTCTTTTGAAAAGACTTTAAATCCGTTGTTTTAACGTTTGTCTTTCGTTAAATGATGAGACTTGCGGGGTAGAAATACTTGATAAGACTAAATATTGTAAAGAAGAATATAAAGGTAAAATTTTAAACAAAACCAGCGAGGGCGTGTGCACACTTTATAAGAAAATAACACAAGTAGGTAGAGCATAAATTGAGGTTTTATAGATGAGGTCAGTGAAATAAACAAATGGTGGTAATTCAGATCATGTTTTCAAGTAATTATATCATAAAAACTCTTTCTAAATAAAGGAACTTAATGTAGTAGAGATTCTGAAAAAAAAATGTCACATGGAAGGGAAAAATATGAAGCAATGCAACGATTTCAGGCAAAGAATAATACTGTAGAACACAGTGAAATGTTCTTGAAGTAGTTTATAGAACTTAGTTACCTTTGACCACTAGACTTCCAACTTATTTGGACACAAGCCATTTTAAAACGGCTAGTCTTTTTTTCTTAGTTTTGTCGGATTAAAACTGATATGAATGTTTTCACACAGGCAGAGTGTGTGCCGTCATCTGATACATCTGTATGTGTGCCGTCATCTGATACATCTGTATGTGTGCCGTCATCTGATACATCTGTATGTGTGCCGTCATCTGATACATCTGTATGTGCGCCGTCATCTGATACATCTGTATGTGTGCCGTCATCTGATACATCTGTATGTGCGCCGTCATCTGATACATCTGTATGTGTGCCGTCATCTGATACATCTGTATGTACACTGGACAAACACTGACACCCTCAGTCTACAGTACCATGCAGCTCAGTCCATATCGCTGAGCTATAATTAGAAAGTTTCAGTAATAATAGTGATTTAAATAGTAAGACGTAATAATAGTGATTTAAATAGTTTCAGTAATAATAGTGAAATAGTAAGACGTAATAATAGTGATTTAAATAGTAAGACGTAATAATAGTGATTTAAATAGTAAGACGTAATAATAGTGATTTAAATAGTAAGACGTAATAATAGTGATTTAAATAGTAAGACGTAATAATAGTGATTTAAATAGTAAGACGTAATAATAGTGATTTAAATAGTAAGACGTAAATATACGTGCATGGGTTTTGTCATAATGGCTTGATATTTTGTCATTTCTATTATGTATATTTAGTAATGATGGCTTTATGTCTTTGTTATCTCTATTGTGTACTATGGAGCAAGGGGGTTAAAAACACCAAGGCGGCAGCCTCTTTGGGGCGGCAAAATCTTGGTTTGGAGACAGAATGTATGAAGAGAAAAAAAATGACTTCTAATTAAAAATAAATAGATCCATGTAATTTTATAATGAATGAATTACGGATTTAGACAAAGACTTTGACTGAATGGGACATATTAATGTATGTGTATATGAGAAGTCTGTTACAATACCGAATGTATGTCTATTCTGTTCATTGTATGGCGCAGCAGTGTGTAAACAATATTCATTAAATGAGTCATATATGACACATCGTTATGTGTTAGAAATGTCAAATATAGAATCGATACTCTCATTAGAATAAGTTAGAAATCTCAAATATAGAATCAATACTCTCATTAGAACAAGTTAGAAATGTAAAATATAGAATCGATACTCTCATTAGAACAAGTTAGAAATGTCAAATATAGAATCAATACTCTCATTAGAATAAGTTAGAAATGTCAAATATAGAATCGATACTCTGATTAGAACAAGTTAGAAATGTAAAATATAGAATCGATACTCTCATTAGAACAAGTTAGAAATGTCAAATATAGAATCAATACTCTCATTAGAATAAGTTAGAAATGTCAAATATAGAATCAATACTCTCATTAGAACAAGTTAGAAATGTCAAATATAGAATCGATACTCTCATTAGAACAAGTTAGAAAAATGACCATCAATGTTGTTGGTTTTAAAGCCTGTTGAAATTATTTACATTTTTTATGATATTAAAATAAATCACTTCATGATACTTAAACCTGGTGCGGGGTGTTGGGGGGGGGGATGCAGCTAAATACTTTTTACACACGGGCAGCGAATTGGTCAGGCGTGAGCTTTGTGTGTCACTTGTTATGGTGGCTAATGTACACACGAACTACACCCCATCCCTCCCCATATATACGGCAAATGTGTAACTACGCCTTCATACAAGTATTCTTAAAAAACAAGACGGCCAAAGTGAAGTGTACCAAAGAACTTACCTTCCCCACCCCTACATGTATGCCTTTAAGTAGCAAGACGGCAAAAATGTACAAATGAAATAACACCTCCCCCCCACACACACACAAACACATACATGTGTTTCTTAAGAAGCGAGACCGCCGAAATGTATGTATATAATCTACTTTCTATATTATCACATAGCCAAATGGACTGAAGAATGAAGGGGACGGATGGTCTGCGGTAAACCGCTCGACTGTCGACTGGTTCGATCTCCTGTGAGCACCAAGGAAAATTTTCAGGTCTAGGCTCAAGTTCCCGATATGTCTCCAGTGGTGCCTCCGTGGCCATTGCACTATCGGCTATGGTGGGGATAAAATAAGGACACAATAACAACCTTCCCATTAGTAGTTTATATGATCTAAGAGACTCCACCTCATCCTTACAGAGACTTCACACACGCACAACATGAAGTCAGCAATTGATACATTCTTTTGAATGTACAGGTAGACCTCTAAAAACAAATCTATCCCCATTTGATATTACACAGGACCGGTAAAAATAAATACCTGAAATAAAAATATCTTTTGTCATAATTTTAGAGTATATTCGAAAAGCACAAGAAAATTATGCCAATTTTTTAAGCACTTATCCCATGACATGTCCATATATTTGAGTAGATTATTTTAAAATATACAAATATGAAGCTCTACAATTTCGTAAATTCTTCTTTGAAGTGTATAGATGTTCAAATACTTTTTATTAAAGTGTTTTTGTGTTCCACAACCCACACACATTCCACCACCCACAAACATTCCACCACCCACAAACATTCCACCACCCACAAACATTCCACCACCCACAAACATTCCACCACCCACAAACATTCCACCACCCACAAACATTCCACCACCCACAAACATTCCACCACCCACAAACATTCCACCACCCACAAACATTCCACCACCCACAAACATTCCACCACCCACAAACATTCCACCACCCACAAACATTCCACCACCCACAAACATTCCACCACCCACAAACATTCCACCACCCACAAACATTCCACCACCCACAAACATTCCACCACCCACAAACATTCCACCACCCACAAACATTCCACCACCCACAAACATTCCACCACCCACAAACATTCCACCACCCACAAACATTCCACCACCCACAAACATTCCACCACCCACAAACATTCCACCACCCACAAACATTCCACCACCCACAAACATTCCACCACCCACAAACATTCCACCACCCACAAAAATTCCACCACCCACAAACATTCCACCACCCACAAACATTCCACCACCCACAAACATTCCACCACCCACAAACATTCCACCACCCACAAACATTCCACCACCCACAAACATTCCACCACCCACATAAATTATTCTAACCCCCCCCCCCCTCCCTATAGAGTTCGAGGCTTCTTCCGCCCTCTGCTACGTTTCTCTATCCCTAACACCCACTCGGTGAATCGTTGATTTATTTGGTATTCGCTGATATGCTGCTAATTGCAGCTGTATTGGTCAATCGACTCGACTGTTGTTGATTGCTGCTGTATTGGATATTGGCTGGACAGCTGTTAATTGCTGCTGTATTGGATATTGGGTGGACAGCTGTTAATTGCTGCTGTATTGGATATTGGGTGGACTGTTGTTAATTGCTGCTGTATTGGATATTGCCTGGATTGTTGTTAATTGCTGCTGTTTTGGATATTGGCTGGACTGTTGTTAATTGCTGCTGTATTGGATATTGGCTGGATTGTTGTTGATTGCTGCTGTATTGGATATTGCCTGGATTGTTGTTAATTGCTGCTGTATTGGATATTGGCTGGATTGTTGTTGATTGCTGCTGTATTGGTTATTGGCTGGATTGTTGTTAATTGCTGCTGTATTGGTTATTGGCTGGATTGTTGTTAATTGCTGCTGTATTGGTTATTGGCTGGATTGTTGTTAATTGCTGCTGTATTGGTTATTGGCTGGATTGTTGTTAATTGCTGCTGTATTGGTTATTGGCTGGATTGTTGTTAATTGCTGCTGTATTGGTTATTGGCCGGACATGACCAGTTTAACATTACAGTGGTCATGTCCATACACAGTTGCACAGTTATCACATCAGTCATGTACACACAGCTATTACTGCCACACACAGCTATTACTGCCACATACAGCTATTACTGCCACACACAGCTATTACTGCCACACACAGCTATTACTGACACATACAGCTATTACTGACACACATAGCTATTACTGACACACACAGCTATTACTGACACATACAGCTATTACTGACACACATAGCTATTACTGCCACACACAGCTATTACTGCCACACACAGCTATTACTGACACATACAGCTATTACTGACACACATAGCTATTACTGCCACACACAGCTATTACTGACACATACAGCTATTACTGACACACATAGCTATTACTGACACACACAGCTATTACTGCCACACACAGCTATTACTGCCACACACAGCTATTACTGCCACACACAGCTATTACTGCCACACACAGCTATTACTGCCACACACAGTTATTACTGTCACACACAGCTATTACTGCCACACACAGCTATTACTGCCACACACTGCTATTACTGTTACACACTGCTATTACTGCCATATACAGCTATTACTGCCACACACAGCTATTACTGCCACACACAGCTATTACTGCCACACACAACTATTACTGCCACACACAGCCTTTAGAAAAACAAGCAATTAAGCCTGTTCCATTCTGGACACAGGACGTGTTAGCGTATTTTCGTGTTATGTATCAGTACGTTTGTTAGCTTTCAGTAAATATTTGTAAATTTTGGAAATGTTTATAAATTCAATTGTGTAATGCATATATTTGTAAAAAAAAAATTATAAAGACGTTTCTTTATATTTGAAAAAAAATTATTGTCTCTTAAATCTAACTACAAGTGGTTTGTGGTTACTGAAATAGGACTCATAATTGAAAACATTCTAAATTATAGTCATTTAATCGTCCGAAAACTCCGTCAATTGTTGCATAGCTCTGATACTTTCAATTAAACTCAGAACACAAGCTTACTATTTCATTTGATGAGTTTCTTAATAAATCTTGGTGAAACTACGTGCTGCAGTATTTCGCACCAAATGAACGGATTATTGAACGTACAAGGTGTATATATAATATATAAGCCCCTTAGGAGCCCTGAAGCCCGGCCCTCAGAGATCCTATCGCGAAATGAACTTTTGATGTACACATGGCAGGCCAAGACCTACAAAATGATATATACATCATGGGTCTAGGACTTATAGTTGCTGAGATATAGCGCTCCTTTATTAATATAGTTTATATAGTAAAAAACGGTACTAAGGCCCCTTTTACGGCCCTGAGAGGTCAGATCGCGAAATGAAAAAAGCCATTTCTTGGCAGGCCAAGACCTACAAAATGATATATACATCATGGGTCTAGGACTTATGGTTGTTGAGATCTAGGGTGTACACGGACAGACGGACGGACAGACAAAACGGGGACAATAGAGCATTTTTTTTTCGAAAATGCTCTAAAAAAACAAACAACAACATATTTTGTAACCCATTAGCATTTAGTTTAAAAAGAAATCTCATATCTGTTTAGATTCATACTCTGTGTAAAAAGGCGAGTTACAAACTAGTATGACTAATATAATAAACAATGAATTCTCTGTGAAATACTTCTGAAGTAGTAGTCTATTTCTACATTTAATTACAAAAGTAAAAGTTGGGTGTCATTTATAATGTTCGGAACTTCAAGAGGAGTCGTTCGTTGTCTGGTCACTCTTTAATCCTCCACTGTGTCCTCCAGCGGTGTCAATATGGTGTACATTACCTTCAAGTTACTCTGAACTCCAGTGGTGTCAATACGGTGTACATTACCTTCAAGTTACTCTGACCTCCTGTGGTGTCAATACGGTGTACATTACCTTCAAGTTACTGTGTCCTCCAGCGGTGTCAATACGGTGAACATTACCTTCAAGTTACTCTGACCTCCAGTGGTGTCAATACGGTGTACATTACCTTCAAGTTACTCTGACCTCCAGTGGTGTCAATACGGTGTACATTACCTTCAAGTTACTCTGACCTCCAGTGGTGTCAATACGGTGTACATTACCGCCAAGTTACTCTGACCTCCAGTGGTGTCAGAACGATGTACATTACCGCCAAGTTACTCTGACCTCCAGTGGTGTCAGTACGATGTACATTACCGCCAAGTTACTCTGACCTCCAGTGGTGTCAGTCGTCGTCGGCATCCGTCCGTCTCGAGAGACGATGGTGCAGCTAAGTTGAGTCAACTAAACACCGCCGGGAATGACTGTGCAGTCCGACTCGGGAGTGGCAATTCCTGCCGCACTTGTCACACTTGAAAATAGTTGGTTGTTGTAGTTGATGTTGTAGCTGCTCTTTTTTCCGCTTCCGTCTTGTTCTTTTCAGGGCAGCATTTTCCTGTCGCTCAGCCTCTGCGCGCAATGAACCCTGCCGGACAGCGAGCCTCCAGGACTGGCGGTCGGCTGCTTGGCTCTCCCAGGAGTTGGGGTTAATGGAGCACTCTTTCATATTCTTTTTGCAGGTGTCTTTGTAGCGCATTTTAGGTCGCCCTGTTTTCCTCTGGCCGGTAACTAGCTCGCCATAGAGTAGGTCCTTCGGGATGCGGCCTGCGTCCATTCTTTTGACATGACCGAGCCATCTGAGGCGTCTCTCGCTGAGAACTGCAAACAAGCTGCTCATGTTGGCCCTCTCCAGCACCCCAGTGTTGGGGATCTTGTCTTGCCACTTTATCTGCAGTATACGTCGCAGGCACCTCATGTGGAAATTGTTTAGCTTCCTTTCGTGCCTCGCGTAAGTGGTCCACGTCTCGCATCCATAGAGGAGGGTACTAAGTATGCAGGCCTGGTAGACGCGCAATCTGGTATTTTCGGTGAGGCTGGGGTTTTCCCACACACGTTGCTTTAGTCTCGCCATGACTGTGGCTGCCCTAGCGATTCTGCAATCGATCTCCGGGTCTATGGATAGCGAGCTGGAGATGGTGGACCCGAGGTAAGTGAAGTTCTCGACGACCTCTAGGGTGTGCCCATCGATGTCAATGCTTGGGGTGTATCTGTACCCTGTGCCATGACATTCGTCTTTTTCAGGCTGATAGTCAGTCCAAACTCCTTACATGCATGGGAGAGGCGGGTGACAAGCTGCTGCAGTCCGTCTTCAGTGTATGATGTCAAGGCTGCGTCATCAGCAAAGAGCAGCTCGCGGATTAGGACCTTTGTGACTTTGGTCTTTGCACGGAGGCGGGCTATGTTATAAAGCTTGCCATCGGACCTTGTATGGATGTAAACACCCTCGCTGCAATCCTTGAAGGCGTATTGGAGGAGCATGGAGAAGAAAATGCCGAAGAGTGTAGGTGCAAGGACGCAGCCCTGTTTTACTCCGCTGCTGACTGGGAAGGCCTCGGAGATTGCGCCGTTGTAGCAAACCGTGCTATGCATGTAGTCGTGGAAGTACATGACCACTGCAAGCAGGTGTGGGGGGCAGCCAATCTTTTGGAGCAAGCTGAAGAGTCCGCTTCGACTTACTAGATCAAACGCCTTTGTGAGGTCGACGAAAGCGATGTAGAGTGGCACCTGCTGTTCCTGACTCTTCTCTTGAAGTTGACGTAGTGAGAAGATCATGTCCACTGTTGATCGGCCAGCCCTGAAACCACACTGTGACTCTGGGTAGACTTGGGAGGCGAGGGCCTGCAGGCGGTTTAGAGCGACGCGGGCGAAAGCTTTGCCGACGATGCTGAGGAGGGAGATGGTGTCAGTACGGTGTACATTACCTTCAAGTGACTGTGTCCACCAGTGGTGTCAATACGGTGTACATTACCTTCAAGTGACTGTGTCCTCCAGTGATGTCAGTACGGTGTACATTACCTTCAATGCTGTAAGTGCCAACAACCATGTGACTTTCATTACCTGAGTACTTGCGGTCAAATGTCTTGACACAGATACGACACGGGCTCTGTCTGGTGGTCGACCTTCTCATTGACCCTGGCCAGCTATGGACTGTTGTTTAGTCCGTGTTTAGTACACAGGTAATACCGTGACACTGATACGTTACACAAAGGGCGGATGTAATAACAGATGCATAAAAATGACCGGGAGGTGACCAGTTGTGGACAGAGTTCAGTGAGAAAACATTCATAAAAGGTAAAGTTGGAAAACGTTCACATCCTAGAGAAAAATATGATTCAAGCATTTATTGTATTATATCTATTGTATATTATAGACAGTATATATATATATATATATATATATAATAAGATAGATGGATGGAGAGAGAGAGAGAGAGAGAGAGAGAGAGAGAGAGAGAGAGAGAGAGGGGGGGGAGAGAATAAGTTTACTTGACATATTTTTATTTACCAAGCCTTTAATTCATTGACATATTTTGGAATGATAACAATGGCGGAGATGATCATCGAGATATACATTGATCTATTGTGTTGTGTTCTATTGTGTTGTGCTCTATTGTGTTGTGATCTATTGTGTTGTGATTTATTGTGTTGTGATCTATTGTGTTGTGATCTATTGTGTTGTGATCTATTGTGTTGTGATCTATTGTGTTGTGATCTATTGTGTCGTGACCAAGTCGTGCATACGCCATTCAATATATCAGTACAGTTATATTATATATTATCCACAACACCAATTATCAGTATATCCAAATGTGTACACTGTATATATCCACAACACCAATTATCAGTATATCCAAATGTGTACACTGTATATATCCACAACACCAATTATCAGTATATCCAAATGTGTACACTGTATATATCCACACCACCATTTATCTCTATAGCCACATTGTCTCATCCACACCACTATTTATCTATATAGCCACATTGTTGCCCTTATTTCTACTTATTCCCCCCCCTTTCCTCCAGGGTGTGACACTCGACGGGCAGCATATTACTGTACCGTAGATACTCGCGTATAAGTCGATATCGCAGATAAGTCGATAGTACTTTTCAGCCAAAAATTGTTATGACCCGCGCATAGGTCGAGGGTAAAACTTGACAACTGTCATACTCCTTACATCCCATAATTACATTTACATTTGTTAACCCACAGGGCCGGTCTTAGGCAGATGTGGTCGATTGTTTCAAATCGGGCCACGCGCCTGGCAGGGGCCCAGCAAATTGAATTTATATTAATAGTTGTTAATGTAAAATATAGAAGAGGGGCTCGCAAGCATCCGTTAAAATGCGCCCTGTCTGAAAGCGATCGAGGCAGATGAAGTGTATTATTCATCTGCTTATGTAACCTCCACATGTAAAGGGATGTCATGGTTAGCACAATGCCAAGCCGCCTTTAATTCCTAACTTAAGTCTTGTACCCATTTAAAGCTGGGCGAACCTGATGGACATTTGACCAAATCTTACAAGGACCTAGATATATGCCCATGGTTCTCACCGAAGATCGAACCCAGGACTCTAAGGTTGAAAGCAGAGGCGTACCTAGGGTGGGGGTCCCAATTCGAAAGTACCCCGGCCCCCAGCTTGAGGGGGGACCCCACATTTTTTTACATTAAATATTAAGTACATTATCTCATGTCATGGTGTCGATTTTCAAAATTCAGGGGCCCCTAAAGAGGCCAAGACCCCGGGCCCCCCAAATCCCTCGGGTCGGCCCTGGTTGACAGTCGAGCATCTACACCACTCGGTCATCCGCCGTCGCCATACACTGTACAGAGTCAGAGCTTTACAATCAAAACATCGCTACAGTGTTTATCACATCAGGACATCTGCTAGTCTCCATCGTTTCTCCCCTCTACCTTCACCCCTGACAGTGTCACTGTTACTAATGCAACATGTGGGCGGGGAGGGGGAGTATGAGGGTGGGGAGGCTACCAACGTAGGTGACCTCCCACTAATTCCATCCTCCCAAATCACCAGCCCATCCTCCACCCAAACCTTCTTCTCATTCCCCCCCCCCTCCTCCAGCAGTGAGAGGGGAGAGATCATGAAGTAGAATGAACAATCTAACCTGGAGACGCGAAGACCTCTTCCCCTCCCCCCCTCCTGCCCTCGCGACAGTCAATTGAACTGGCAGGATACAAAACCTCTATTCAACTATCACACACGCAGTGTAGACTATTCGACGTGTTTTGGGTGGTTGGCGACAAACGAAGTTTATTTTTTCAAAGCCATTCTGACTTTACGTTGAGTCATTCACTGTTCATCCTGCAGACGAACCCTTATAGTACTAGTGTTTGGCTATTTAGTTTTATTTTATGTTGTGTTCTTGTGAGTTCTTCAAAGTAAAGGTGAACTTCACATTCTGCAGTGATATTCTATTCAGTGAAGTGGTACTTCTGTAAGTGATACCTTTGACACAGTTGTGTGCATTCATTGAGGATTACCCTGTTGTTCAATGTTAGTATCGGTCTAATTATTTTAATGGTGACACCTGCCGTGATGTACAGTAAAGTAAGTTACATTCTTACAATCCAGAAAAAACGAGAAACAAACGCACCGAAGTATATTGTAATATAAATTGATTCAAATCTTATCAAAAAATAAATCTGCTTAATGAGTAAATATTGCTAATGTTGTTAATGTTCTCGGTAACACGGTGTCGGTAAGCGAATAAGAATTACATATTTCATTAAACATTCATACTGCATTACTAGACAACAGAAGAAGAAAATGTAAAGCACGTTTTTACAATCATGATAGTTACTAAAACTATTTTTTTAGGAGAGAGTTTGTAATTTAACGCTAGTAAAACCACAGACAGTTTAGTTTATCTGTATATGTCTCATTACATTCCATTATCACACAAGTAACAAGAAGTAATGAAACTTTCTGACGTAAATAATTGGGCCTAAATATATATGAACCTCCAAGAACTCTTCTAATGTGGCAAGAACCGTTCAGACACCTCTGTCTAGTACTCCAAGGCTCCAAGCATATCTGGGCGCCTCTGTCTATGACTCCTCCCCCTCCTCTTCTAACGTCACCATTTATTATTATGTCTAAAATACTAACCAGCTACTGCTTACAATATTCATATTTTTTCATTTTTCTCTATAAGTTATAAGTAGATATTTTTAACGTTGGGTTTTCCCGGAACTTTGTCATATTGAAAGGTCATGCAACTGTGCAATCATAAACCACCAAGTGAAATCAATAAATCATTACAGTGCTATAAACATCAGGAAAGTGAAAATCATAAATCCCATATAGCAACAATCTCTATTGTGTGTTATCAAGTTTTTGGTTTTATATTTATATACTTAACTCACTATATGACATCTTATATGTACTCACTCCTCGACATCTTATATGTACTCACTATCTGTCATCTTATATGTACTCACTCCTCGACATCTTATATGTACTCACTCCTCGACATCTTATATGTACTCACTCCTCGACATCTTATATGTACTCACTATCTGACATCTTATATGTACTCACTCCTCGACATCTTATATGTACTCACTCCTCGACATCTTATATGTACTCACTCTTTGACATCTTATATGTACTCACTATCTGACATCTTATATGACTTGTGCTTAATTCATCAGACTGCCATCATACATGTAAGTTTTTCAGTAATTAGTTTTAATTACCGTAGTTTTATCTTTTTCTTTGGGCTTAGCCCTTTTCCCCTCAACCAAATTACACAAATGAAAAGAATCATAAGAGAACAACATCTCCCATTCACAAATAAAATATCCAGTCCACTGATAACATCTCTGTGTGTCGGGGATAGGTTTAATTACAAACTCTGTCATGTGATTTGCTTTTCTTCGTGTTTGTATGAAGTCCCTGTAAGGATGAGATGAAATCTGTTAGATCCTATAAACTACTAATGGTACGGTTTTTATGGTGCCCTTCTTTCATCCCCACCATAGCCGAGGGTACATTGACCATGGAGACATAGCGGGACTTAAGCCATGACCTGAAATATCCATTGGTCCTCACCAGAGATCAAACCAGTGACCCTCTCAGGTCTATGTGAGAAATATCCATTCCGTTAACACAAGATACGGGCCTGTACTCTAAACTTGACCTTTATTTTTGTAACCCTTTTTTTAATACAAACATTTCATAACAAATTACATAATTAGGACAACCCTCATTAAAAACCTGGGGGACAGCAGTGGACAAACGAGCGTCAGTGGCTCCCGTACGGCCCACCCTCCCTTCCCAATTACGCCATTGAGGGTGCCATCAAGTGAATAAATGCAGCATGTTGGAGTCTGTAGTTTAAATGTGTCGTCTGCACCAGTTACACTACATGTTGGAGTCTGTAGTTTAAATGTGTCGTCTGCACCAGTTAAACTACATGTTGGAGTCTGTAGTTTAATTGTGTCGTCTGCACCAATTACACTACATGTTGGAGCCTGTAGTTTAAATGTGTCGTCTGCACCAATTACACTACATGTTGGAGCCTGTAGATTAAATGTGTCGTCTGCACCAATTACACTACATGTTGGAGTCTGTAGATTAAATGTGTCGTCTGCACCAATTACACTACATGTTGGAGCCTGTAGATTAAATGTGTCGTCTGCACCAGTTAAACTACATGTTGGAACCTGTCAGGATTAAATGTGTCGTCTGCACCAATTACACTACATGTTGGAGTCTGTAGATTAAATGTCGTCTGCACCAATTACACTACATGTTGGAGCCTGTAGATTAAATGTGTCGTCTGCACCAATTACACTACATGTTGGAGCCTGTAGATTAAATGTGTCGTCTGCACCAATTACACTACATGTTGGAGCCTGTAGATTAAATGTGTCGTCTGCACCAGTTAAACTACATGTTGGAGCCTGTAGATTAAATGTGTCGTCTGCACCAATTACACTACATGTTGGAGCCTGTAGATTAAATGTGTCGTCTGGTAGTCCAATTACACTACATGTTGGAGCCTGTAGATTAAATGTGTCGTCTGCACCAGTTAAACTACATGTTGGAGCCTGTAGATTAAATGTGTCGTCTGCACCAATTACACTACATGTTGGAGCCTGTAGATTAAATGTGTCGTCTGCACCAGTTAAACTACATGTTGGAGCCTGTAGATTAAATGTGTCGTCTGCACCAATTACACTACATGTTGGAGCCTGTAGAGTTAAATGTGTCGTCTGCACCAATTACACTACATGTTGGAGCCTGTAGATTAAATGTGTCGTCTGCACCAGTTAAACTACATGTTGGAGCCTGTAGATTAAATGTGTCGTCTGCACCAATTACACGTACATGTTGGAGCCTGTAGATTAAATGTGTCGTCTGCACCAATTACACTACATGTTGGAGCCTGTAGATTAAATGTGTCGTCTGCACCAGTTAAACTACATGTTGGAGCCTGTAGATTAAATGTGTCGTCTGCACCAATTACACTACATGTTGGAGCCTGTAGATTAAATGTGTCGTCTGCACCAGTTAAACTACATGTTGGAGCCTGTAGATTAAATGTGTCGTCTGCACCAATTAACTACATGTTGGAGCCTGTAGATTAAATGTGTCGTCTGCACCAATTACACTACATGTTGGAGCCTGTAGATTAAATGTGTCGTCTGCACCAATTACACTACATGTTGGAGCCTGTAGATTAAATGTGTCGTCTGCACCAGTTAAACTACATGTTGGAGCCTGTAGATTAAATGTGTCGTCTGCACCAATTACACTACATGTTGGAGCCTGTAGATTAAATGTGTCGTCTGCACCAGTTAAACTACATGTTGGAGCCTGTAGATTAAATGTGTCGTCTGCACCAATTACACTACATGTTGGAGCCTGTAGATTAAATGTGTCGTCTGCACCAATTACACTACATGTTGGAGCCTGTAGATTAAATGTGTCGTCTGCACCAATTACACTACATGTTGGAGCCTGTAGATTAAATGTGTCGTCTGCACCAATTACACTACATGTTGGAGCCTGTAGATTAAATGTGTCGTCTGCACCAGTTAAACTACATGTTGGAGCCTGTAGATTAAATGTGTCGTCTGCACCAATTACACTACATGTTGGAGCCTGTAGATTAAATGTGTCGTCTGCACCAATTACACTACATGTTGGAGCCTGTAGATTAAATGTGTCGTCTGCACCAATTACACTACATGTTGGAGCCTGTAGGATTAAATGTGTCGTCTGCACCAATTACACTACATATTTGGAGCCTGTAGATTAAATGTGTCGTCTGCACCAGTTAAACTACATGTTGGAGCCTGTAGATTAAATGTGTCGTCTGCACCAATTACACTACATGTTGGAGCCTGTAGATTAAATGTGTCGTCTGCACCAATTACACTACATGTTGGAGCCTGTAGATTAAATGTGTCGTCTGCACCAGTTAAACTACATGTTGGAGCCTGTAGATTAAATGTGTCGTCTGCACCAGTTAAACTACATGTTGGAGTCTGTAGATTAAATGTGTCGTCTGCACCAGTTAAACTACATGTTGGAGCCTGTAGATTAAATGTGTCGTCTGCACCAGTTAAACTACATGTTGGAGCCTGTAGATTAAATGTGTCGTCTGCACCAGTTAAACTACATGTTGGAGCCTGTAGATTAAATGTGTCGTCTGCACCAGTTAAACTACATGTTGGAGCCTGTAGATTAAATGTGTCGTCTGCACCAGTTAAACTACATGTTGGAGCCTGTAGATTAAATGTGTCGTCTGCACCAATTACACTACATGTTGGAGCCTGTAGATTAAATGTGTCGTTTACATTAATACATATAAATCAAGCTGAATTTGACCCCCACCTCTTCCCCCCCCCCCATTCTTTTATATATTTTTTTATCTTCGAGACTTAACTCAATAGAAGACCTTGAACTTCTTATGACACTTGAACTCTTTACATTTTTTATTGTCTGTCCGCCATAACGTAATAATGAAACCACGTGATTATTAATTAACTGGACGAGACACCTGTCAACGTGTAGTCTTACATAATGTACTTTGAGCTGGTAGAGTTAGGGAACTGGAGATGGGAAAAAGGTGGGGGGGGGGGGCGAACGCATAGATAACTGCTAAGGGAGACCACTAATCTATCTCAAGCTTTACAAAATATATTGTTATTATTGAAAGATTCATTTCAAATGGAGTTGTCTTCCCTTGTCACCCACTCGATAAAATGACTATGTCAACTCTCAGAGAGACTTTCATAAATGATAAGAACAGATTAGACTAAAAATAAACTACATTGACTAATCTGTCTACCTTGTGTTGTTGATACCTCTTGTTGCGGGTATATGTGTACTTAAGGCAATAGTCAACACAATTTAGGTTACAAAGAGCTTTGTTAGTAATGTAAGTAACACCCTGGTGTGCCACAGAGTGATATCACCAGACTGATATAATAATGGTGTGTCACAGAGTGAGATCACCACCGAACTGATATAATAATGGTGTGCCCAGAGTGAGATCACCAGACTGATATAATAATGGTGTGCCCAGAATGAGATCACCACCAAACTGATATAATAATGGTGTGCCCAGAATGAGATCACCACCAAACTGATATAATAATGGTGTGCCCAGAGTGAGATCACCAGACTGATATAATAATGGTGTGCCCAGAATGAGATCACCACCAAACTGATATAATAATGGTGTGCCCAGAATGAGATCACCACCAAACTGATATAATAATGGTGTGCCAGAGAGTGAGGTCACCACCAAACTGATATGATAATGGTGTGCCACAGAGTGAGGTCACCACCAAACTGATATGATAATGGTGTGCCACAGAGTGAGGTCACCACCAAACTGATATGATAATGGTGTGCCACAGAGTGAGGTCACCACCAAACTGATATGATAATGGTGTGCCACAGAGTCAAGCTTGCGGAGCCGAGGAGCCGGGAGCCGCTACTTTTTGCTGGAGCCGGAGCCGGAGCCGAAAAAATATGGCGGCTCCACGGCTCCCAAATGCTTTTTTTTACAACAGAATTTTTTTATTTTTAGCTTTAAAATTCCAAATTTGTTTGATTGTTTACCTCCTACAATTTGAAATGTTGTTATTTTTACGAACGCCACAACAGTAACAGCGTTAAAATGATAGTGTGCACGCACATCACCACAAGAAATCTTTAACAGGGAATCGTTTTGTGTTCATTTAAAATCTTGTTTACCCTCCGAAATATTTTAATGGCATGTTATTTTGTTATATATAAAGTTAAAACAGTTTTATTTTATAGAATAATTGTATCAATCATTTAAAATACATTTTTACTAAGACGACAAATAGAACGCGTCATTTCGTATTATTATTTGACCGCGAATCAGGCCCGTAGCGTGTGTGGGGGCCAGGGGGGCTTAGCCCCGCTTGCGTTTTGTCTGGCCCCCCCTCTGCTTATTTGCTCTACTCAGTAAAATGTATTACCTGCCACCCCCCCTGCTATTGCCTGGCCCCTGTTGTAGAATGCCTGGCCCCTGCTGTAGAATTTTCACGCTACGGGGCTGCCGCGAATTTGTAATAGACTAAAAACAAAATGGTCGCTTTCTGTATTTAACAATTTTATTATAAACAGAATATCTGAAATAGAGTAGATAAATTTATAAGACTGTGGCTATACGGACCCGGGTCCCAATAAAATCCGATTGTTATTCGGACCCATGGCAAATATGCACTAAGCTTAGCTATATTTAAACTTTATTAGACGGAACCCGGAAAAATAATAATACAGAGTCCGCTTAATGGAACCCTAGACACTGAGTAATGATTAAATCATACAATTCAAACTATTATATAAAAAAAACAATAATAAAGTATAAGTATAGCTAAACTAAGTGCATATTTGCCACGGGTCCGAATAACAATCAGACTTTATTGGGACGGAGTCCGAATAAATGTCGAGTTTATTGGTACCCGGGTCCGAATAGTCACTTTATAAATAATAAATATAAATACTGAAGTCTTTAAACTATTTTAAATAATGTATCATTGTACTATTTTCTAATTTGATCATTGAAATAACTTTTTATTACTTATGAAAATGGCGACTAGTGAAACCTCGGTCGAAAATAATTATATGATTCTGGATGCACTGAAATGGTTTGTTTTTAGTAAAACCGACATGCGTATATTTTTCAAGTTCCTGACTATGGGGCAGCCCCGTAGCGTGAAAATTCTACAGCAGGGGCCAGGCATTCTATAGCAGGGGCCAGGCAATAGCAGGGGGGCAGGTAATACATTTTACTAAGTAGAACAAATAAGCAGAGGGGGCCAGACAAAACGCAGGGGGCCCCGGCCCCCCTGGACCCCCCCGCACGCTACGGGCCTGCTATGGGGGTGAACGCGACAAAATTGGCATAACTTTTTATCAGCGGCATGTTTGCGTGGCGCAATTACAATAATTTTTATCTCGTGTGATACTATCTTAATAGGGAGCCGGAGCCGAGCCGGAGCCGTCAAATTTGTGGGAGCCGGAGACGGAAAAAATTTTTGGCGGCTCCGCAAGCCTGCACAGAGTGAGGTCACCACCAAACTGATATAATAATGGTGTGCCATTTCATTACTAGATTCAGCACATGCCAACCAGCTGTAAACATTGAAACCAAAAATTTATCTGTTTGCAATATATAGTTTTAGTGTCAGGTGCGGTATAAGTAAACAAATGTACATGTACTATTATTGGAAAAAAATTAATAGCTTAAAAAATAATATTTTGTTTCAGCAATATGATCATGTACGATTTTTAAATGGTTAAATCAGACCGCAGATAAATTATGTATGCCAGTTTATTTAATTTATTCCCTAAACACAGCATGGCGCGTGATGGCGGTGTCCCATTTTTTGGACTAAAATAATAGACGTTATCGAGCTAGTACTTTTTATCTACGTTGGAATCTGATTTTTTAATTCCCTTAACTGATGTGGTCGTTGGGGGGGGGGGGCAAATTGACACATCAACAGATGTGGTTGTAATGTTCTTTTCTGTGGGCTTATAGACTTGGTGGCGCTCATCTCCACTACAAGTATTTTGGCTTTACCAGGGATTGAACCCTGTACCCTAAGCATGTGAGTCGAGTTCACTAGCAGACTGCGCTATCCAGCAGTCAATCTAGAAAGTAGCGTTACAGTAGACGGAGCTCTGGGAAAGTCTACTCAGAAAGTCACAAGAACTGTTACAGTCGGTTAGAGTCGGTTAGACTTTGCATAGAGACAGACCATAGCTCAACTTTGAGTTTATCATAAATAGACCAATGGTATTATATGGCCCCATTTGTTTTATGTCATGGAAGAAATTGTGATTTTTTTCCTTCTTTTTACATTTTATTCATATTTTTTAACTTAAAAAAAAAAAAAGATACCGTGTATGGGATTCGAGCCCCAGCAACCATATTCTCATGCTTATTACTGAACCATTTTTGACCAATACTCAAATTCTTCTTTTTAACAATTATATTGAAAAAAACGATTTTTCACAATTATTGCAGAAGTTATTTTTTATTACAACGTTTTTCTTAACTTCACTTCTTGTCTGTTAGTTTGTTTGTCCAGGAATTTGGCAATCCAATTTTAGACCACTTTCCGATAAGCTATAGCTCTGATACTTTCAATAAAACTCAGAACCCGATGACAATGCAATATTCTTACTATTTCATTATGATTTGATGAGTTTCTTAATAAATAAAATTAAATATGTATGGCGAATAGGTCACAGACATGTCTAAATCAAGGGAAATTACTGGTGCTAAATATAGTACACAGTAACGGAATTTGGCACCAATTTTAGACCACATTCCTAAAAGCTATAGCTCTGATACTTTTAATATAGCTCAGAACCCGATGACAATGCAATATTCTTACTATTTCATTATGATTTCCGAATAAATTGGTCACATGGTAATATACTTTATAAGAGCTTCTGATTTTATAAAAACGAAAAACGTTGGGCGCATGAACACAAACATCCAGACCTTTCTAACAAACTCTAATTTATATAAATAAAAACCTGTTCTATAAAATTTCACTATATTAATATATTGATTCAATTGAATTTACAAGTATTACATTCTATATCATGAGTTTAGGTTATACAACACTAGAATTAATTTCACATACTCATATGCATTTTGTTATAGAAGTTCTAATACATGATCTGCAATATCTTATTATTTCGAAAAGCTTCTGTAATAATTCTTTTGGGATTTAATTGTTAACATTTGATGATTCTAATACTGTAACACAAACATTCACATAATATAAGATTCATGCTCCCAACTTTTTTAGTTTTTATAACAATCAGAAGCTCTTTTAAAGTCTATTACCATGTGACCAATTTATTCAGAAATTATTTTCTGCTTTTAAGTAAGCAAGAAAAACGTTGTTTTTTTTATAAAATATTTTTTTTTAAGTTTTACTAGGGTGACTTTTGAAACGAATTTTATTTCATTGTTCTTACTAATAAATGTTAATCAGACGATAGATGTAAACTATTTAAGTATCACAAGATGTAGAAATAAATTAGAAGTAGATTCTACAGCAAAGGGAGGGGGGAGGAGGGTCACATTTATTGTGCTGTTTTAGGCATTGTGTTGTGTTGTGTTGTGTTGTGTTGTGATGTGATGTGAAAAGTCTAGGTGTAAAGTTTTTATTGTGTCACATTAACCATAACTACCTGGTATGTGCTGTAACACGGTTAATTGCCTGACTGAATCGAGTTAAGTACTAGTCTTACCTTTATTGTCACACGTGATAAGGTTTAAGTAACGTAGGCGTAGGACAGTGCCATACTACAGGGAGGCGGCCACATAGGGGGGAAATGAAGGAGGGGAGGGGGCATTAACAACAAAAAGTCAATTTAATTACAAAACAATGAGGGGCGACATGTCGCAGGTTTATTTCATATTGAGAAAATATACTGCACGCCCCTGCTTGGGTGGGTCACGCCTCAGATAAGTGGGTGGGTGCCAGGGAATTCAAAACTAACTTAATGGCAGAGAGGCAATAATCAGTTTTATGAGCCCAGAACAAACGAAACTGTTGCAACGTAAGATTCACTCTTGAAAAAATAAGACTTAATTCATTAGCATGCGGCCATTGCACTCGCCCCCTCTCCCCCCCCCACCTGACGGGCCCGACGTTTACGACGGCACTGCCCGGGGAGTGATATATTTTAAAACAAAAGGAGGGGCATTCATTTTATTTTTTGTTGGTCGCGATGGGAGGGGCATCTGATGTCTAGTCACCGTCACCCTTGATGGTGACACAGCCGTCGTCTAATGTGACCAGGCAGGTATTATGACGCGTGTACAAATTACTTCTGTCACATGATGGAGAAATATGTCACATCATGAGGATAAAATAAACAAACCAACAACTGTTGTGCCATTTCTACTTTGGTCACAGCATGTCACATTCTGCTTGTGTTATGGCATGTCACATTCTGCTTGTGTTATGGCATGCCACATTCTGCTTGTGTTATGGCATGCCACATTCTGCTTGTGTTATGGCATGTCACATTCTGCTTGTGTTATGGCATGCCACATTCTGCTTGTGTTATGGCATGTCACATTCAGCTTGTGTTATGGCATGTCACATTCTGCTTGTGTTATGGCATGCCACATTCTGCTTGTGTTATGGCATGCCACATTCTGCTTGTGTTCAGCATGTCACATTCTGCTTGTGTTCAGCATGTCACATTCTGCTTGTGTTCAGCATGTTAGACGTAAACTACGCCCATCATGAATCCAGTTTGTATTTTGATAAGACGAGCTCACCTCATGTCTGGACTGCTTCAGTTTACTGTGTGTCAAGCTAACCTTCTCAGTTGTCAAACTGTATTGTTTTTGTTTCTTGAAATTTCTGCTAAAAGTCACTCATGGCTCTTTAAATTCTCACTATATTAACGTTGCACACGTATAGATACTATAAATAGATATTTCATAATTCCATAAAATTCATTCTATTTGTTTCATTTAAATAAGGGATTGGGGGGGGGGAGGCAATTATACTCTTACCGTACCTAGCTTTTCTCAAGAGTAACATGATCCTCCATACATATTTCTATTATAGATCATCTAGACATATTTCTATTCTATGATAGATCCACTAAACATAGCTCCATGATAGATCCACTAAACATAGTTCTATGATAGATTCACTAAACATATTTCTATTCTATGATATATCCTCTAAACATATTTCTATGATAGATCCACTAAACATAGCTCCATGATAGATCCACTAAACATAGTTCTATGATAGATTCACTAAACATATTTCTATTCTATGATATATCCTCTAAACATATTTCTATGATAGATCCACTAAACATAGTTCTATAATAGATTCACTAAACATATTTCTATTCTATGATAGATCCACTAAACATAGTTCTATGATAGATCCACTAAACATAGTTCTATGATAGATCCACTAAACATAGTTCTATGATAGATCCATTAAACATAGTTCTATGATAGGTCCACTAAGCATATTTCTATTCTATGATAGATCCACTAAACATATTTCTATTCTATGATAGATCCACTAAACGTAGTTCTATGATAGATCCACTAAACATAGTTCTATGTCAGTGTCATAGCTAAGTTTATGTGTAGATCAGTTGAATGTATATAATTTATATTTGCTTCTGCTTCTGGTAGGTGTATAGTGTATATATAATTCAGTCTCTTCGGAGTATATGATTTAACTAACTTCACTTGAGCGTGTATAGAATTATATTGTGTCCACATGTATGAGACGAATCACATGTAGAAAGCACTGAGTAGACTTGGTTGTATATATATATAAATATATATATATATATATATATATGTTTATTTATTTATTCTTATTCATGAAAATACATACATGGTATAAAATGATGTGAGATGAGGAATCAAGTCCGTCTGCTTGTCTCTACCAAAATCTATCGTCTGGTTAAACTAATATTTTCATTTCCGCCCAGCTAAGTGGCCAGATAATTAAACCAATCTCTGAGCCAACTGTAATTACTCTAGCCTAATCTGATATTTACAGTCAGATCCACTAAACATAGTTCTATGTCAGATCCACTAAACATAGTTCTATGTCTGATCCACTAAACATAGTTCTATGTCTGATCCACTAAACATAGTTCTATGTCAGATCCACTAAACATAGTTCTATGTCTGATCCACTAAACATAGTTCTATGACAGATCCACTAAACATAGTTCTATGACAGATCCACTAAACATAGTTCTATGTCAGATCCACTAAACATAGTTCTATGATAGATCCACTAAACATATTTCTATTCTATGATAGATCCACTAAACATAGTTCTATGATAGATCCACTAAACATAGTTCTATGTCAGATCCACTAAACATAGTTCTATGTCAGATCCACTAAACATAGTTCTATGATAGATCCACTAAACATAGTTATATGACAGATCCACTAAACATAGTTCTATGTCAGATCCACTAAACATAGTTCTATGATAGAACCACTAAACATAGTTCTATGTCAGATCCACTAAACATAGTTCTATGATAGATCCACTAAACATATTTCTATTCTATGATAGATCCACTAAACATAGTTCTATGATAGATCCACTAAACATAGTTCTATGTCAGATCCACTAAACATAGTTCTATGTCAGATCCACTAAACATAGTTCTATGATAGAACCACTAAACATAGTTCTATGACAGATCCACTAAACATAGTTCTATGATGCGCCATTCCCCAATAATCACGTTTCTACTATATTTCTACTTTACAAGTTAACCCCCCCCCCCCAATATTTAATGGTAAGTTTTAATATTTCAATAAGCTGATGATACTGACTACATTGAAGTTTGTTAGTGTTAATGTAATTAAAACACGCCAGCATACCATTCTACAATTAAAACAACTCATGATTATCTGTTTATATCAGCGTTATAGTATGATGTGTGTTCAGTATAGGTGTAGATCATATTCTGGTAGACATGGTGTTCACCTGGCAACTGAACAAATAGAGCTTAGAGCTGATCGAAATACACACAATACATACCTTGACTTAACATTGCGTTATAGGTATTATACAAGTCAATGTTAATCACCTGAGTTCTTTAGGCTCAAACCGGCATTCAAACCCATCAGGTAGCACTGCTGGTTCTATTGTCACTAATGACGTTATTACCACTCGGGCCAGGGAGCCAGTTGTATCTATCCGTATGTAGTCATTGTAGAGATTACAAGTCGTGTAAATAGCCCCGTGTAAATAAGCTCGGCACGGCTTCGCGGCACTCGAACTGACGTAAATTGATTTGATCGACGTACATCAAAAGCCTTTTTTCTCTTGACCCCCCTCCTTACAATCCCCTCCCCCCTCCCGTGTCCCAATAATGAAAGAACATCGACAGAGATCCATTGAGATTGACTGTGCTACCTGTAGAGAGACTGAATGTGCTACCTGTAGAGAGATTGTATATGCTACCTGTTGCGACGAAACTTTATTACGTGATATACACGTACGAATAGGATGTGAGAGTTGAAGGGGAAAAACTGAGTTTGTGTAATAGTGAAAGAAACATATGGAGACATGAATGATGCATTATACGTTCCACGTATACCTCAATAAAAGTCAGCATGGGGGGGGGGACCAGTTGTTGATACTTCAGTGAATCTTAATATTATTTTGACCTAATTGTTTTATTACTTTTCAATACTATGATATGGTGAATTAATTGTATAACATTAAGTGTTTTTTTTCTTATTAAATGGTAAATTATATGAACATTTTGTAATTTATATGAACATTTTGTAATTTATATGAACATTTTGTAATTTATATGAACATTTTGTAATTTATATGAACATTTTGTAATTTATATGAACATTTTGTAATTTATATGAACTTTCTGTCCTAGGTCTGAAACTCCCTATCAGTATGTATCTTAGAATTAGTGTCACCCCCCCCCCCCTTTGTTTTAGTTTCTGTGATTCACAAAGCGTGGGTCTCGATCTGAAATGGGTCGCACAAAGTTTGGATGTTACTTCAGGGGGTGCACAAAGTTTGGATGGTTACTTCAGGGGTCGAACAAAGTTTGGATGGTTACTTCAGGGGGTGCACAAAGTTTGGATGGTTACTTCAGGGGTCGAACAAAGTTTGGATGGTTACTTCAGGGGTCGCACAAAGTTTGGATGTTACTTCAGGGGGTGCACAAAGTTTGGATGGTTACTTCAGGGGTCGAACAAAGTTTGGATGGTTACTTCAGGGGGTGCACAAAGTTTGGATGGTTACTTCAGGGGTCGAACAAAGTTTGGATGGTTACTTCAGGGGTCGCACAAAGTTTGGATGTTACTTCAGGGGGTGCACAAAGTTTGGATGGTTACTTCAGGGGTCGAACAAAGTTTGAATGGTTACTTCAGGGGTCGCACAAAGTTTGGATGTTACTTCAGGGGGTGCACAAAGTTTGGATGGTTACTTCAGGGGTCGAACAAAGATTGGATGTTACTTCAGGGGGTGCACAAAGTTTGGATGGTTACTTCAGGGGTCGAACAAAGTTTGGATGGTTACTTCAGGGGGTGCACAAAGTTTGGATGGTTACTTCAGGGGGTGTACAAAGTTTGGATGGTTACTTCAGGGGTCGAACAAAGTTTGGATGTTACTTTAGGGGGTGCACAAAGTTTGGATGGTTACTTCAGGGGTCGAACAAAGTTTGGATGGTTACTTCCAGGGGTCGCACAAAGTTTGGATGTTACTTCAGGGGGTGCACAAAGTTTGGATGGTTACTTCAGGGTCGAACAAAGTTTGGATGTTACTTCAGGGGGCGCACAAAGTTTGGATGGTTACTTCAGGGGGTGCACAAAGTTTGGATGGTTACTTCAGGGGTCGCACAAAGTTTGGATGTTACTTCAGGGGGTGCACAAAGTTTGGATGGTTACTTCAGGGGTCGCACAAAGTTTGGATGGTTACTTCAGGGGTCGAACAAAGTTTGGATGGTTACTTCAGGGGTCGAACAAAGTTTGGATGGTTACTTCAGGGGTGCACAAAGTTTGGATGGTTACTTCAGGGGGTCGAATAAAGTTTGGATGTTACTTCAGGGTGCACAAAGTTTGGATGGTTACTTCAGGGGTCGAACAAAGTTTGGATGGTTACTTCAGGGGGTGCACAAAGTTTGATGTTACTTCAGGGGTCGAACAATGTTTGGATGGTTACTTCAGGGGTCGAACAAAGTTTGGATGGTTACTTCAGGGTCGAACAAAGTTTGGATGTTACTTCAGGGGTGCACAAAGTTTGGATGGTTACTTCAGGGGTCACTAAAGTTTGGATGTTACTTCAGAGGGTGCACAAAGTTTGGATGTTACTTCAGGGGGTGCACAAAGTTTGGATGGTTACTTCAGGGGGTGCACAAAGTTTGGATGGTTACTTCAGGGGTGCACAAAGTTTGGATGGTTACTTCAGGGGTCGAACAAAGTTTGGATGGTTACTTCAGGGGTCAAACAAAGTTTGGATGGTTACTTCAGGGGTCGAACAAAGTTTGGATGGTTACTTCAGGGGTCGCACAAAGTTTGGATGGTTACTTCAGGGGGTGCACAAAGTTTGGATGGTTACTTCAGGGGTCGAACAAAGTTTGGATGTTACTTCAGGGGGTGCACAAAGTTTGGATGATTACTTCAGGGGGTGCACAAAGTTTGGATGGTTACTTCAGGGGTCGCACAAAGTTTGGATGTTACTTCAGGGGGTGCACAAAGTTTGGATGGTTACTTCAGGGGGTGCACAAAGTTTGAATGGTTACTTCAGGGGTCGCACAAAGTTTGGATGGTTACTTCAGGGGTCGAACAAAGTTTGGATGGTTACTTCAGGGGTCGCACAAAGTTTGGATGGTTACTTCAGGGGGTGCACAAAGTTTGGATGGTTACTTCAGGGGTCGAACAAAGTTTGGATGTTACTTCAGGGGGTGCACAAAGTTTGGATGTTACTTCAGGGGGTGCACAAAGTTTGGATGGTTACTTCAGGGGTCGAACAAAGTTTGAATGGTTACTTCAGGGGTCGCACAAAGTTTGGATGTTACTTCAGGGGGTGCACAAAGTTTGGATGGTTACTTCAGGGGTCGAACAAAGATTGGATGTTACTTCAGGGGGTGCACAAAGTTTGGATGGTTACTTCAGGGGTCGAACAAAGTTTGGATGGTGACTTCAGGGGGTGCACAAAGTTTGGATGGTTACTTCAGGGGGTGCACAAAGTTTGGATGGTTACTTCAGGGGTCGAACAAAGTTTGGATGTTACTTTAGGGGGTGCACAAAGTTTGGATGGTTACTTCAGGGGTCGAACAAAGTTTGGATGGTTACTTCAGGGGTCGCACAAAGTTTGGATGTTACTTCAGGGGGTGCACAAAGTTTGGATGGTTACTTCAGGGGTCGAACAAAGTTTGGATGTTACTTCAGGGGGCGCACAAAGTTTGGATGGTTACTTCAGGGGGTGCACAAAGTTTGGATGGTTACTTCAGGGGTCGCACAAAGTTTGGATGTTACTTCAGGGGTCGCACAAAGTTTGGATGGTTACTTCAGGGGTCGCACAAAGTTTGGATGGTTACTTCAGGGGTCGAACAAAGTTTGGATGGTTACTTCAGGGGTCGAACAAAGTTTGGATGGTTACTTCAGGGGGTGCACAAAGTTTGGATGGTTACTTCAGGGGTCGAATAAAGTTTGGATGTTACTTCAGGGGGTGCACAAAGTTTGGATGGTTACTTCAGGGGTCGAACAAAGTTTGGATGGTTACTTCAGGGGGTGCACAAAGTTTGATGTTACTTCAGGGGTCGAACAATGTTTGGATGGTTACTTCAGGGGTCGAACAAAGTTTGGATGGTTACTTCAGGGGTCGAACAAAGTTTGGATGTTACTTCAGGGGGTGCACAAAGTTTGGATGGTTACTTCAGGGGTCGCACAAAGTTTGGATGTTACTTCAGGGGTCGCACAAAGTTTGGATGGTTACTTCAGGGGGTGCACAAAGTTTGGATGGTTACTTCAGGGGTGCACAAAGTTTGGATGGTTACTTCAGGGGTCGAACAAAGTTTGGATGGTTACTTCAGGGGTCAAACAAAGTTTAGATGGTTACTTCAGGGGTCGAACAAAGTTTGGATGGTTACTTCAGGGGTCGCACAAAGTTTGGATGGTTACTTCAGGGGGTGCACAAAGTTTGGATGGTTACTTCAGGGGTCGAACAAAGTTTGGATGTTACTTCAGGGGGTGCACAAAGTTTGGATGATTACTTCAGGGGGTGCACAAAGTTTGGATGGTTACTTCAGGGGTCGCACAAAGTTTGGATGTTACTTCAGGGGGTGCACAAAGTTTGGATGGTTACTTCAGGGGGTGCACAAAGTTTGAATGGTTACTTCAGGGGTCGCACAAAGTTTGGATGGTTACTTCAGGGGTCGAACAAAGTTTGGATGGTTACTTCAGGGGTCGCACAAAGTTTGGATGGTTACTTCAGGGGGTGCACAAAGTTTGGATGGTTACTTCAGGGGTCGAACAAAGTTTGGATGTTACTTCAGGGGGCGCACAAAGTTTGGATGATTACTTCAGGGGGTGCACAAAGTTTGGATGGTTACTTCAGGGGGTGCACAAAGTTTGAATGGTTACTTCAGGGGTCGCACAAAGTTTGGATGGTTACTTCAGGGGTCGAACAAAGTTTGGATGGTTACTTCAGGGGTCGAGCAAAGTTTGGATGTTACTTCAGGGGGTGCACAAAGTTTGGATGTTACTTCAGGGGGTGCACAAAGTTTGGATGGTTACTTCAGGGGTCGAACAAAGTTTGGATGTTACTTCAGGGGGTGCACAAAGTTTGGATGATTACTTCAGGGGGTGCACAAAGTTTGGATGGTTACTTCAGGGGTCGCACAAAGTTTGGATGTTACTTCAGGGGGTGCACAAAGTTTGGATGGTTACTTCAGGGGGTGCACAAAGTTTGAATGGTTACTTCAGGGGTCGCACAAAGTTTGGATGGTTACTTCAGGGGTCGAACAAAGTTTGGATGGTTACTTCAGGGGTCGCACAAAGTTTGGATGGTTACTTCAGGGGGTGCACAAAGTTTGGATGGTTACTTCAGGGGTCGAACAAAGTTTGGATGTTACTTCAGGGGGTGCACAAAGTTTGGATGATTACTTCAGGGGGTGCACAAAGTTTGGATGGTTACTTCAGGGGTCGCACAAAGTTTGGATGTTACTTCAGGGGGTGCACAAAGTTTGGATGGTTACTTCAGGGGGTGCACAAAGTTTGAATGGTTACTTCAGGGGTCGCACAAAGTTTGGATGGTTACTTCAGGGGTCGAACAAAGTTTGGATGGTTACTTCAGGGGTCGAGCAAAGTTTGGATGTTACTTCAGGGGGTGCACAAAGTTTGGATGTTACTTCAGGGGGTGCACAAAGTTTGGATGGTTACTTCAGGGGGTGCACAAAGTTTGGATGTTACTTCAGGGGTCGCACAAAGTTTGGATGTTACTTCAGGGGTCGCACAAAGTTTGGATGGTTACTTCAGGGGGTGCACAAAGTTTGGATGGTTACTTCAGGGGTGCACAAAGAAATAACGATACAATAGTTGAAATCTCATTGTTTAAAATAGTTTGGAGTACCGCGCCTATCTCCTACTAGGGTGTAACAGTATTTTGCCAACCCCAATGACAAGATTGCAAAAAAAAATCTTTATCTTTGGGCGTGGTTATTGCAATTTTTATTTCTTAAACTCCAGTAATATTTTCCATTTGATGAAAATTGTGTTTGCTATGATCTTTACATAAATGTTAACAATTTTTCAAAGATGGCCGCTATACAAATGGGAGGCATGTTTCAGTCTTGTCGTATATATCTATGGTTTCAGTATATAGTTTTGTTTGACACGTACAACTTTGGATTGTTTTGGCCTTAATTAAAGTCGCTATTTGAACATTTTAGATGCTTTTGTACTTTCTTTTTTCTTTACTAGTAGAACGCAAATACTGAACAGGTTTCTTAGTAGAACGCAAATACTGAACAGGTTTCTTTGTATAACGCAAATACTGAACAGGTTTCTTAGTAGAACGCAAATACTGAACAGGTTTCTTAGTAGAACGCAAATACTGAACAGGTTTCTTAGTAGAACGCAAATACTGAACAGGTTTCTTTGTATAACGCAAATACTGAACAGGTTTCTTAGTAGAACGCAAATACTGAACAGGTTTCTTAGTAGAACGCAAATACTGAACAGGTTTCTTAGTAGAACGCAAATACTGAACATGTTTCTTAGTAGAACGCAAATACTGAACAAGTTTCTTTGTAGAACGCAAATACTGAACAGCAGGCTTGCGGAGCCGCCAAAAATTTTTTCCGGCTCCGGCTCCCACAAATTTGACGGCTCCGGCTCCGGCTTCCTATTAAGATAGTATCACACGAGACAGAATTTTTTGTAATTGCGCCACGCAAACATGCCGCTGATAAAAAGTTATGCAAATTTTGTCGCGTTCACCCCCATAGCAGGCCCGTAGCGTGCGGGGGGGGGGCAGGGGGGCCGGGGCCCCCTGCGTTTTGTCTAGCCCCCCTCTGCTTATTTGTTCTACTTAGAAAAATGTATTACCTGCCCCCCCTGCTATTGCCTGGCCCCTGCTGTAGAATGCCTGGCCCCTGCTGTAGAATTTTCACGCTACGGGGCAGCCCCATAGTCAGGAACTTGAAAAATATACGCATATCGGTTTTACTAAAAAACAAACCATTTCAGTGCATTCAGAATCATATCATTATTTTCGACCGAGGTTTCACTAGTTGCCATTTTCATAAGTAATAAAAAGTTATTTCAATGATCAAATTAGCAAATAGTAATATGATACATTATTTAAAATATTTTAAAGACTTCAGTATTTATATTTATTATTTATAAAGTAACTATTATGACCCGGGTACCAATAAACTCCGACTTTTATTCGGACCCCGTCCCAATAAATTCTGATTGTTATTCGGACCCGTGGCAAATATGCACTTAGTTTAGCTATAATTAAACTTTATTATTGTTTTTAGAGCATTTTCGAAAAAAAAAATGCTCTATTGTCCCCGTTTTGTCTGTCTGTCTGTCTGTCCGTCCGTCCGTCCGTCATCACCCTAGATCTCAACAACCATAAGTCCTAGACCCATGATGTATATATCATTTTGTAGGTCTTGGCCTGCCAAGAAATGAGTTTTTTCCATTTCGCGATATGACCTCTCAGGGCCGTAAAAGGGGCCTTAGTACCGTTTTTTACTATATAAGCTATATTAATAAAAGAGCGCTATATCTCAGCAACTATAAGTCCTAGACCCATGATGTATATATCATTTTGTAGGTCTTGGCCTGCCATGTGTACATGAAAAGTTCATTTTGCGATAGGACCTCTGAGGGCCGGGCTTCAGGGCTCCTAAGGGTCTTATATATTATATATTCACCTTGTACGTTCAATAACCCGTTCATTTGGTGCGAAATACTGCAGCACGTAGTTACACCAGGATTTATTAAGAAACTCATCAAATGAAATAGTAAGCTTGTGTTCTGAGTTTAATTGAAAGTATCAGAGCTATGCAACAATTGACGGAGTTTTCGGACGATTAAATGACTATAATTTAGAATGTTTTCAATTATGAGTCCTATTTCAGTAACCACAAACCACTTGTAGTTAGATTTAAGAGACAATAATTTTTTTTCAAATATAAAGAAACGTCTTTATAATTTTTTTTTTACAAATATATGCATTACACAATTGAATTTATAAACATTTCCAAAATTTACAAATATTTACTGAAAGCTAACAAACGTACTGATACATAACACGAAAATACGCTAACACGTCCTGTGTCCAGAATGGAACAGGCCTAATTGCTTGTTTTTTTTATAATTGTTTGAATTGTATGATTTAATCCTTACTCAGTGTCTAGGGTTCCACCAAGCGGACTCTGTATTATTATTTTTTCGGGTTCCGTCTAATAAAGTTTAAATATAGCTAAGCTTAGTGCATATTTGCCACGGGTCCGAATAACAATCGGATTTTATTGGGACCCGGGTCCGTATAGCCACAGCCTTATAAATTTATCTACTCTATTTCAGATATTCTGTTTATAATAAAATTGTTAAATACAGAAAGCGACAATTTTGTTTTTAGTCTATTACAAATTCGCGGCAGCCCGTAGCGTGAAAATTCTACAGCAGGGGCCAGGCATTCTACAACAGGGGCCAGGCAATAGCAGGGGGGGCAGGTAATACATTTTACTAAGTAGAGCAAATAAGCAGAGGGGGCCAGACAAAACGCAAGGGGGTCTAAGCCCCCCTGGCCCCCACACACGCTACGGGCCTGATTCGCGGTCAAATAATAATACGAAATGACGCGTTCTATATGTCGTCTTAGTAAAAATGTATTTTAAATGATTGATACAATTATTCTATAAAATAAAACTGTTTTAACTTTGTATATAACAAAATAACATGCCATTAAAAAAATTTCAGAGGGTAAACAAGATTTAAAACGAACACAAAACGATTCCCCGTAAAAGATTTCTTTTGGTGATGTGCGTGCACGCTATCATTCTAACGCTGCTACTGTTGTTGCGTTCGTAAAAATAACATTTCAAATTGTAGGAGGCAAACAATCAAACAAATTTGGAATTTTAAAGCTAAAAAGAAAAAAAATTCTGCTGTAAAATAAAAGCGTTTGGGAGCCGTGGAGCCGCCATATTTTTTCGGCTCCGGCTCCGGCTCCAGCAAAAAGTAGCGGCTCCCTGCTCATCGGCTCTGTCTCCGCAAGCCTGCTGAACAGGTTTCTTAGTAGAACGCAAATACTTAACAGGTTTCTTAGTAGAACGCAAATACTGAACAGGTTTCTTAGGTTTGAGAACCATTATTCTATTTCTTTATTATAAAGATGTTCTTTGTGTTGCACGAAATTTAAAAAAAGGGCTGATAGAATAAATTAATCGATAGATATCTTCATATAAATGGTTTGTGTTAGGCTTTTGTACATAAGAAACAGGTGTATATTTAAATATTACATTTACATTAAACTTAATTTAACATTATCCCAAGAAAACAGACCAAACAAAAATGAATTTGTTTTGTCGACATTTAAAAAATAAGATAAAAATCAGAAGTTAAATTCAGTTTGTACTTTTCGTTTAGTGGTGTCCAAAACAAATCATTTTCCTTTCCATAATTCAAACGGTTCTTTTTGACAACAAACATACATGTAGTATGAGACGTTAGACTTCTAGAGGAGAAGTCACTATAGCCACACAGTTCAAAGAGAAGTCACTATAGCCACACAGTTCAAAGAGAAGTCACTATAGCCACACAGTTCAAAGAGAAGTCACTATAGCCACACAGTTCAAAGAGAAGTCACTATAACCACACAGTTCAAAGAGAAGTCACTATAGCCACACAGTTCAAAGAGAAGTCACTATAGCCACACAGTTCAAAGAGAAGTCACTATAGCCACACCGTTCAAAGAGAAGTCACTATAGCCACACAGTTCAAAGAGAAGTCACTATAGCCACACAGTTTATACAGATGTCTTATATCCACACAGTTTATAAAAATGTCACTACAGCAATACAGTTCAAACATTTATCTAGCTATGTCTGATAAACTTTACACGCTTAACTGACTTGAATACCTTGTGGTCTGTCATCTCCACTGAATTGAACACCTTGTGGTCTGTCATCTTCACTGACTTGACCTAGATGCAGAGTGACCAGTTGCCTGTCAGTCGCTGTTTGTCAGCCCCAATACTAGCCTAATCAGAAATGTTGTTGTCTAAAAATAATATAATTTCTAAAGGTTTGATCTAAATAGCATTCCCTTAATGTGGTGCACTGGATTGATCGCTTTTTATCCCAATATAGAGCAACAGTTTTAACATCATCACCATCATTGCCCGTCACTCCTATCGGAGTTTGGGCCACCAACTAAAGATCTCCAGTGACTTCTGTCCTGAGTCATTCTATCCAGCTGCTTCCAGCTGAACACCATCCTGTTGATGTCCGCTTCAAATATTCTCGCTGTTACGTTGGATGGATTGTCCCGAATGCTAATCCTGGCCACGTACAGATCGTTGTCTAGGTGTATGAGAGAGTAGATGAAGATGTTCTGGTGACAATATATCTATTTTCACAGCTCACGTACCGTCTCTGCTAATAAGTCAACAAAATACCGGTTTCTTTGCTGATAAAACAAGTTTAATATGTAGCTATGTAGACGCCAGTTCTCACACATACAGTACTTCAGCTTACGTCACACTCTTCCGCTCCTGCTCTCTAGTTCTCAGTCTCGCTCCTGTCTCTTCTCTCCTCCTCTCTGTCTCACATACAAAATCGTCCAGCCTATATACAGTAAACGATAGGCTTTGACACCGGTGATTAATTATTCCTAATTAATTCTCAGTCCAACTGACTCTACACTCGGGGTAATTTATGTGACGGGTCTGTGGGTGGGGAATCTAAATAAGGAAACCTATGACACCCTCCAACTCAGTTATCCCTCGTGAGAAGATTCTGCCCCACGACGTTCGTAACGGTTCCAACTTCATCCTACGTGTCACGGTCACGAACATTCTTTCCCAGGTAAATTGTCTCCGTGAGCCCTCAGTTCCACCGGTGACTCACAACTAATTAACATGGGAGGGAGGACGATGGGGCGTGCTTTCGAGTAAATTATTCTTCTATCTGTTCACAATGATGCACCCCCTCCCCACGCACATTTTGTTCCTAAACCGTAAACTATTGTGCTAAAATAACCCACATCGTAACACTCGCCTCCAGGTGTTTCTTGGCCGGCCTCTTTTTCTTTTTCCATGAGGATTCCAACTCAATGCTTGCCTAGTGATGTTGCTTGCTGGCTTTCGTAATGTGTGGCCTATCCAGCCCCATCTCCTCTGTCTGATCTCTTCTTCCATTGAGGCTTGGCCGGTTCGTTCTAAAAGGCTGGCATTGATGATGGTGGCAAGGCCATTGTATTTGAAGAACTTTCCTAAGGCAGCTGTTGATAAAGATCTGGACTCTCTTCGTGGTGGTCTTCGTAATCCTCCAGGTCTCAGCTCCATATAATAGGACTGACTTTATATTGGTATTGAACAGGCGAATTTTGGTGTTCAGAGACAGCTCTTTGGAATCCCAGATGTTTTTGAGCTGGATAAAGGCGGCTCTTGCTTTTCCGATCCTTGCTTTGACATCTGTTCCACCCTGCTGTTCTACGATGCTACACAGATAAGTAAAGGACTCTACTTCCTCCAGCTGACTTCCGCTTAGGGTGACTGCATTCATGCTAGTGGAGTTTTGTTTAACTGTTGACACTACATAGTTTAGTTTCGTGCAAGGGCGACGAAACATAGAGATTTGGTTACATACTCTCTGTACCAAACGCATCTCTTTTCAAGGCGTCTATAGTTACACCATTAATGGCGGACCTCCGTCACGTTACGTCGAATTATGTATTTATAAAACCTTTATGTTTGCGTGTAAATAGGACGCGGTGATAGCCGTACAGTATTAGATACGGATTAATTCAAATATTCTCTTGCTCGCATTTCTTCTTAATCTTACTTGGTAATAATAGAATGAAAGAATAGTTACCTTTCATTATGTATTTAAAATGTCCTATTCAAAATACTTCAGTTTTTTTTGTCTCTGTATCATCATAAGTAAAGAACAGACTGTGAAAACAACAGAAATATTAGTCTATGCTTTGTACAAACTTTTAATTCTATTAGCTTTAACATTTTAATACAAAACACTGTGCAAGATCTGTATCCCCAAATACAAAACACTGTGCAAGATCTGTATCCCCAAATACACAACTTTGTAATTCACGTGCCCTTCCCACTCATGGTGCACCAATTTAAATAATTTTCCTTTTAATATCAGACTCGACTACAAACTATATCGACTACAGACTATATCGACTACAGACTATATAGACTACAGGCTATCTCGACTACAGACTATATCAACTACAGACTATATTGACTACAGGCTATCTCGACTACAGGCTATATCAACTATAGACTATATCGACTACAGACTATATCGACTACAGACTATATCGACTACCGACTATATCGACTACAGACTATATCGACTACAGGCTATCTCGACTACAGACTATATCAACTATAGACTATATCGACTACAGACTATATCTACAGACTATATCGACTACAGGCTATCTCGACTACAGACTATACCGACTACAGTCTATTTTTTGTTTTTGTTTTGTATCTAAACGAGACAAATTATCTCTCCGCCATTTGTACATAGCATGCTTACGATTTATTTTAGTTTAAAGAATATATATATATATATATATATATATATATATATATATATATATATATATATATGCTGTTTACAGAAATCATAAATTAAACATTTGACACGTTTATTGCATTTATTGGTTTTGTATTTATCCATTAATTCATAACCTCAGGGTATGACCAGTGGTTCTCATTTCAAGAGAATCTAAACTCATCACAAACTCCAACAAGAAAATCTAAACTCACCACAAACTCCAACAAGATAAAATTAGTTCGCGGGAATAAAGACAACTGTAATGTTATGTTTTAATTTATTTTTATCTGATATGTTGAAGATGTGTTCTTTTCTTTGGTCTGCTGTGTTGTCTATATTATTACAGTTCACCTGTGGTAGCGTTAAATTTAGTTGCACATCTTATCTCACAGACAACACACCATGAATGAGGCAAAGTACCACGAATTTAATAACGTGTGCTATATGAATTTCAAAGATAAAAACATAAATGAAATAGAATCATGTACAACAATATTCACAAATGCCTTGAATAATACATTAAAGTATTCAGCCGTCCTAAAGGATTGAAGCAGAAATACTTGATCAAAATACACTCTGTAACTTGGTGCACAATATCAATAGATTAGAATTTGCCTCTGTAACCTCCTACATAATTTAACTTGCAACTATATCTTCTGTAACCTCCTACATAATATAACTTGCAACTGTATCTTCTGTAACCTCCTACATAATATAACTTGCAACTGTATCTTCTGTAACCTCCTACATAATATAACTTGCAACTGTATCTTCTGTAACCTCCTACATAATATAACTTGCAACTGTATCTTCTGTAACCTACTACATAATATAACTTGCAACTGTATCTTCTGTAACCTCCTACATAATATAACTTGCAACTGTATCTTCTGTAACCTACTACATAATATAACTTGCAACTATATCTTCTGTAACCTCCGACATAATATAACTTGCAACTGTATCTTCTGTAACCTCCTACATAATATAACTTGCAACTGTATCTTCTGTAACCTCCTACATAATATAACTTGCAACTGTATCTTCTGTAACCTCCTACATAATATAACTTGCAACTGTATCTTCTGTAACCTCCTACATAATATAACTTGCAACTATATCTTCTGTAACCTCCTACATAATATAACTTGCAACTATATCTTCTGTAACCTCCTACATAATATAACTTGCAACTGTATCTTCTCTTTAAGTATACAGCCGTCCTGAAGGATTAACGTAAATATTCTTTAACAAAATACACTTCTGTTACTTCTTGTCTATTAATTGCAACTAAATTTTCCCTTTAAGTATACTACTGTCCCGAGAGATTGATGTAGACATATTTGAACGTCTGTTGGTCTGTCCAGTCTCTTGTCTGTCTCCAGTCTATCTGACGAAAACTGACATACATGTTGATTATATTAATGAATTAAGCCGTCCCATGATGCTAAGGCCCCCAACTCTTCTGATTGGCCCTTCTGCCCCCTTCTAACTCATTTCCATAATTAGGACACTTTTCTCAGCCTAATGTCTGGTGCGGCCAAATTCCCATTCTAAGGTTAGCATCCCTTTGTTACCTACAACTAAGTTTACTGTCACTGACTTGTATCAACTTGATGCAAAGAAAATTTGTTGACCAGTTTTTGATTAAGAGACATCGGTGCTCCCCTATTACTCTTGACACAAAAGGTTAATGTATTTCGGATGTAAATTATCACATTAACCCAACTTTGGCCACTAGAATTCTATAAAATCTGACTTGTATTTTTAACCTTTTTCTACCAAACAAAGATCTGAACTTTTAATTTTACACAATATATAAATATGGCCCTGGCCGTTGGAGCATATAAACTTGACTAATTAAACGGAATTTTCCAACTTATCAAATTTTCTAAAGTTGTAAGGATATACTTCAAGCTATCTTTATATCAACATATTTAGTGGTCCGTGGGAAGAAAGCCAACAAATTTAGTGGTCCGTGGGAAGAAAGCCAACAAATTTAGTGGTCCGTGGGAAGAAAGCCAACAACTTTAGTGGTCCGTGGGAAGAAAGCCAACAAATTTAGTGGTCCGTGGGAAGAAAGCCAACAAATTTAGTGGTCCGTGGGACGAAAGCCAACAAATTGAGTGGTCCGTGGGACGAAAGCCAACAAATTGAGTGGTCCGTGGGACGAAAGCCAACAAATTGAGTGGTCCGTGGGACGAAAGCCAACAAATTGAGTGGTCCGTGGGACGAAAGCCAACAAATTGAGTGGTCCGTGGGACGAAAGCCAACACATTTAGTGGTCCCTGAGGTCAGAAGATTGTCAGCCTCTGCTCTAAAACCATTGTGCATTCTTCTATGTAGACTATTGTAGACGATGTAAGAGTCAATCGTTGGTGTCTGAAAAACGTTTCTAGAGATTGCATTTAGTTTTTATGTTAACCCTTCTTTAAATCATTCTATCTATCTATCTATCTATCTATCTATCTATCTATCTATCTGTCTATCTATCTATCTATCTATCTATCTATCTATCTATCTATCTATCTATCTATCTATCTATCTATCTATCTATCTATCTATCTATCTATCTATCTATCTATCTATCTATCTATCTATCTATCTATCTATCTATCTATCTATCTATCTATCTATCTATCTATCTATCTATCTATCTATCTATCTATCTATCTATCTATCTATCTATCTATCTATCTATCTATCTATCTATCTATCTATCTGTCTGTCTGTCTGTCTGTCTGTCTGTCTGTCTGTCTGTCTGTCTGTCATCTATATATATGTATATATATATATATATATATATATATATATATATATATATATATATAACAGTTATAGGGAATTAAATTTATATAATCCCCCCACCAATCCATTCATTTCATATTCTATTTCCAGATACCTCCATAAAAACAAATATTTGAGATTCATTGCTATACAGCACTATTAAAAATTACCTTTCTCTGTTATTTTGTTAAGCAAAATTTTATTTTGTGATTAAATGGCTCGGTTTTCGAGAAATTCTACCAAATGGAATCTTCAAGTTACTGTGTTGTTTTTGCTTAATGTACCGTTAGTAAATAAGAGAAAGAAATGTACTGGTATTGTGTTATTTTTTGTTATTGTGTTATTTGACATCAGTGATTGTGTATTGCCACTTAAAGATTAAACAATACCTCTGAGAAAGTCCCACTAAGTTTGGTATTTGAAGCCATCAAGGTATGTCTCTGATCCCATCTAAACACCAATCCGCTGCTCGTCTGTTTTGAAGCTTTGCACAATCCTATCAAATCCAATCTTTCCCAGCCTGTGAATGCAATTTGTGTGTGTGTGTGTGTTTGTGTGTGTGTGTACGTGCCCCGGGGACGTGATGGCTCCACTTGTATCAATTTCTCCACCTAAATTGTTTCCCGTTGATAAACATCTTTTCCTTTTAAAACTTTATTGTTGTCAATCATAATTATGTACCGCTCTGTGTACTTTCAAAGTGGGGAAGGGTAGATCATGCAAATCTGACTGAGAGAACATGTGATGAATTCTGAATGATCTCCCCATTCCCCAATTTCTTCTTTTTTTAGACAAACCACTTTTTGATGTAGTTTTTTTTATATATAGGCGTTAATTGTAGATCTAAGATCGTAAATACTAAGACATCAAGGAGCTACTGGACCGCAAACATTCCAGGGAATGGCTGTACTGTAAAGTTGAAAAGATTTATTTTTTTCTCTTTACTGCTTGAACTGTATCGAGACTTAGTGATATAGTTTCAGACGTTGATGTAGTCCGGTGAAGTGAAGTACTTTAGTATTCATAAATAGAAATATTAGTTACAGTCAAGTAATAATGTACCAGTTGAGATATTCGTTACAATCAAGTAATATTGTACCAGTTTGAAGAGATATTAGTGACAGTGAAGCACCTCTGCGCAAATCACTTTGAAGTGTAAAGTAATATAAAGTTTCAGACTACAAACAAATGACTAGTTTTATTCACTTATATTAGCAAAAAGTCTCATGTAAAGGGTGGCATTTTAAGTACAAAAACACCATTTATGTTTATTTGAATAATTAAAATGTTTACCTTGTCATCGCATGTAGCGGGATTTTTTTTTTATCAATACCTAATTTGCAGTATAAAGATTTAAGGCGATAAATGACTTGAAATTATGTTTCAAGGGGTGTTACCCATTATGTTTCAAGGGGAGTTACCCATTATGTTTCAAGGGGAGTTACCCGGGAAATTTAGGTGCTATGTGACCTCCCCCAACTTGTTGTAACATTTTCACCAGGATTTGTTTTGACTTTCAATTAATTGGGTCAAATGGCTCAATGTGAAATAATACACAATTTATTTAAACTAAAATTGTCAAGAAAGTAGACATAAACGTAATAGTGCACATATTACAAATACGGTTGTATGAGGTGCACTATGTCTCCCGTGGTGTCTCCATGGCCATTGCACTATCGGCTATGGTGGTGATGAAAGAAGGGCACTGCTAAACCGTCCCATTAGTGGTTTATAAGATCTGAGAGATTTCATCTCATCCTTACAGGGCATCACACACAATGGGGAGGTACTCATCACACAAAATGGTGAGGTACTCATCACACAAAATGGGGAGGTATTCATCACACACAATGGGAGGTATTCATCACACATATTGGGGAGGTACTCATCACACACAATGGGAGGTATTCATCTTTCAAATCACGTGACCTATGATGGAGGTCATCGATGGAGATATAGAAATACTACAAAACGTACCTCTATGTTTTTATTTCAAAGAATAAAACAAAACTGAGCGTTACTTGTGTATTTCTATTGTAGTGTGTTTGTTGTGCACAGCTCATTAGGTTCACCATAAGATTTTTATATCAGTGTATTTTACAAAGACTTGTTTTATAATAATTTATGTATCAGTGTCTTATTCATAAACTTGATTAAGTTTTGTGATTTGGAAATAGTATTAAACAGTATGTAGTCACGTGTGTAATGTGGCCAAATGTAAGTATGTGGAAATAGTATGAAACAGTCTGTAGTCACGTGTATAATGTGGCCAAATGTAAGTATGTGGAAATAGTATGAAACAGTCTGTAGTCACGTGTGTAATATGGCTAAATGTAAGTATATTTTGAATAGTTAATTTTAAACTCTTTTCATACTAATCCATTAGAATTTTCAAACTATATGGACAAACTTCTGTTGTTTCCTGGAAACATTGTCAAACTCTATGGACAGACTTCTGTTGTTTCCTGGAAACATTGTCAGACTGTATGGACAGACTTGTGTTGTTTCCTGGAAACATTGTCAAACTCTATGGACAGACTTCTGTTGCTTTCTGGAAACATTGTCAGACTGTATGGACAGACTTGTGTTGTTTCCTGGAAACATTATCAAACTCTATGGACAGACTTGTGTTGTTTCCTGGAAACATTGTCAAACTGTATGGACAGACTTCTGTTGTTTCCTGGAAACATTGCCAAACTGAGCTTCTGTTGTTTCCTGGAAACATCTCCAGATCACATATGCCTGTTTGAACAATTAATCAAGCCTGCACATGCCACAAATATATCATTGTTTCTACGTATTTCTATATCTGGTTGATTCTTGAACTCGAGTACTTCTTCCTTTGTATACACATTAAGCTGTCCATTGACATTCATAATGTTTACAAGTTGAGCTGTCCAATGACATTCATAATGTTTACAAGTTTAGCTGTCCAATGACATTCATAATGTTTACAAGTTTAGCTGTCCATTGACATTCATAATATTGACAAGTTTAGCTGTCCATTGACATTCATAATATTGACAAGTTTAGCTGTCCATTGACATTCATAATGTTTACAAGTTTAGGTGTCCATTGACATTCATAATATTGACAAGTTTAGCTGTCCATTGACATTCATAACATTGACAAGTTTAGGTGTCCAATGACATTCATAACATTGACAAGTTTAGGTGTCCAATGTCATTCATAATATTGACAAGTTTAGCTGTCCATTGACATTCATAATATTGACAAGTTTAGCTGTCCAATGACATTCATAATATTGACAAGTTTAGCTGTCCATTAACATTCATAACATTGACAAGTTTAGCTGTCTATTGACATTCATAATATTGACAAGTTTAGGTGTCCAATGTCATTCATAATATTGACAAGTTTAGCTGTCCATTGACATTCATAATATTGACAAGTTTAGCTGTCCAATGACATTCATAATATTGACAAGTTTAGCTGTCCATTAACATTCATAACATTGACAAGTTTAGGTGTCCAATGACATTCATAATATTGACAAGTTTAGCTGTCCAATGACATTCATAATATTGACAAGTTTAGCTGTCCAATGACATTCAAATTTTTTAATTACTTCTTGCTATTCTAATTAATACAAATATAGTTGTGAAGTTGAAATACTCGTGCCAGTAATTTGTTTTGAAATATCTCACGCACAAAAACATGACATGACAACGTTTTGTGTTCTGTCTCTAATTCAATTCAAAACTTTTGTAAACAAAACATTCGCAAATATACCGGCCCTTGTTTTTATAAAGTTTAGATTTGTGATGTCATCGTTCACTGTTCCCAAATTTTCCAAAGGATCCGTTTCTAGAACTTCCATACCCAGGACTTCTTTATAATTGTCTTAAATATTGTATATTTTCTTGTTTGTCTATATCCACTAATATATTGTCATTGATGTCATACTGTAAAACAATTATATATTTGTAAATAATATTATGTATATAATTTTATATATAAATAATCTGTAAAATTTACAAGTTTACCCTTGGACCTTATTCTGGTGTATTGTATGTACCCGTAAGTTTGTTAATTGGTTTCTTTTTAGCAATATAATTCGTTCAACATATATACATACTTACATACACTTGGACAAACATATATATATTTATATATAAATCTATATACAGCGGTACCTGTGGTTATGATCTTATTTCGTTTTGAACCGTTCGTAACGCGAAACCCTATTAAGTAAAGAGAAAGAAAACAAATAAATGAACGGTACATCAAACAAAAAAGATTAGTCTCATCTCTCTTATCATGAAAACTATCATGGAAAATTGTATAACTTTCATTGCTATTATTAATCATTAGTTTCATGAGGACTGCAGTTTCTTGGCATCTGACTTGGAATCTTTCTTCATAAAGAAGCTATCAAGAGAAATTTGTCAATTCTTGTGCTGGAGGATCTTTCTGAAATAATCTATCGCGTTATGAATCATTAGGTTTAGTGCCCAGTGAATAGCAAGTTTGTTAGATGATGGTTCACTAATAGCAAGTTTGTTAGATGATGGTTCGCTAATAGCAAGTTTGTTAGATGATGGTTCACTAATAGCAAGTATGTTAGATGATGGTTCACTAATAGCAAGTTTGTTAGATGATGGTTCACTAATAGCAAGTTTGTTAGATGATGGTTCACTAATAGCAAGTTTGTTAGATGATGGTTCACTAATAGCGAGTTTGTTAGATAATGGTTCACTATGAAGTCTTCGACGTTTGACAACTTGCACATTTATTTAATCCTGGCATTTGAAATGGACACTAGCTCATCATTGGGTGACTGCCCCTCATCATTGGGTGACTGCCCCTCACCATTGGGTGACTGCCCCACATCATTGGGTGACTGCCCCTCATCAGTGGGTGACTGCCCCTCATCATTGGGTGACTGCCCCTCATCAGTGGGTGACTGCCCCTCATCAGTGGGTGACTGTGTCAATGTCTGTACCGCGTGGCCTACGTTTGTACTGATAATTTGTCTTCAACATTTAACCTTGTCTCCCCCCCCCCACTCTCTCCTGTAGTCAGCCGAGGCCTTAGAGCTGCGACGCCAGCCCATATTCCCCCCCCCCACTCTCTCCTGTAGTCAGCCGAGGCCTTAGAGCTGCGACGCCAGCCCATATTCCCCCCCCCCACTCTCTCCTGTAGTCAGCCGAGGCCTTAGAGCTGCGACGCCAGCCCATATTCCCCCCCCCACTCTCTCCTGTGGTCAGCCGAGGCCTTAGAGCTGCGACGCCAGCCCATATTCCCCCCCCCACTCTCTCCTGTAGTCAGCCGAGGCCTTAGAGCTGCGACGCCAGCCCATATTCCCCCCACTCTCTCCTGTAGTCAGCCGAGGCCTCTAGAGCTGCGACGCCAGCCCATATTCCCCCCCCCCCACTCTCTCCTGTAGTCAGCCGAGGCCTTAGAGCTGCGACGCCAGCCCATATTCCCCCCCCCCCCACTCTCTCCTGTAGTCAGCCGAGGCCTTAGAGCTGCGACGCCAGCCCATATTCCCCCCCCCCACTCTCTCCTGTAGTCAGCCGAGGCCTTAGAGCTGCGACGCCAGCCCATATCCCCCCCCCACCCTTTCAACCCAGTAAATAAATAAAAAAATGCCTGGAACGTAGATGTCCCCATTGACAAAACACACCTTTACAAATCTCATGATGCCCTCTGGACATAGGTCAAGCGTGCAGTTTTCTACTCCAGCTACTCAAGTGGATATTTCTATTAATTAAGGAATGTTAATCTAAATCTTGACATGTGTAAACCAAACAGATTTTAAATGTATAAAAAATTCATCTCCCCAGCCTTCAGTTTTGATTGGATCCTTCCTCAGCAGTCTCTGTGTACAGCATACAGCAACAGTCAAAGTGAATATTTGTGAATTTGGTGAAATATTTCAATTTGACATGTGTTTGTTAATACTAAACTAAAGAGTGTGTACACATATTTTCGGTGGTTTAGTGCTACAGTTTAGTGCTACTGTTAAGTGCTACAGTTTAGTGCTACAGTTTAGTGCTACAGTTTAGTGCTACAGTTTAGTGCTACAGTTTAGTGCTACAGTTTAGTGCTACAGTTTAGTGCTACAGTTTAGTGCTACAATTTAGTGCTACAGTTTAGTGCTACAATTTAGTGCAACAGTTTAGTGCTACAGTTTAGTGCTACAATTTAGTGCAACAGTTTAGTTTATGTTTTTATATTATTTTTGCAAACGTTAACATTCAAAATAGTCATAGTCACACTGTCTCTGTGATTTTATTTGATTCGTGGTAAATAGAGAAATGTAAAAGTATTCAATAAAACGGGGGAGTAGGCCAGGAGTTTTAGCAACCTACCCAGAATAAATTCTTTACAATGGTTTAAATGCAGAATCTGACACATATATATATATGAAGATTAACTGGTAAAAAAGACACCCAATGAAACTCATTGGAATTTTTTCTACAGCATTGCAAAAATTGCACGAATTACACGTAACTTTCCCCTATTCACGGTTCTGTAAGTGTCAATAACCTTGGTAAATCTGAAGTAGGCCTAATCCACGTCAAACTGTCAGCAAACGTACTTCAGATTATGTTATATAAGTATTTAAAATGAAAGGTCAAATAAAGTGTAACCAATATGACCTGCTTCCAGTGGCGCAACCAGGAGGGGGCAGGGGGGGGGCTTGAGCGCCCCCCCCCTCCCCGTCAAAATCATCAATACATAATTTAAGTTATAAAGTTACAAATAAGACTGTCAAACTGTCTTTTTCAACATGTGAGCCCACCCCCCCCCCCAACCCCAGCATTTTTTGCTGGTTGCGCCACTGCCTGCTTCCGTTAGTAGACCTACGTTTTAACCGTATTGACGAAGCATTAGCTTCATAAATGTAATACATACATTTTTATGTTTGTTGCATTATATAAAAACTACTTCAAAAAACAAACCATAGATTAAATAAATAATACAACACTCTGAACTGATGTGAGTAGCAGCCCCGTAGCGTGAAAATTCTACAGCAGGGGCCAGGCATTCTACAGCAGAGGCCAGGCATAAGCAGGGAGGGCCGGGTAATACATTTTACTAAGTAGAGCAAATAAACAGAGGGGGCCAGACAAAATGCAGAGGGGGGCCGGCCCCCTGCCCCCCCCACGCACGCTACGGGCCTGCTGAGTAGTATGGCTTTCAGACTCCGGGTGGGGCAGGCATCAATCCGCTGGTGAAACTGGCAGTTGCTTTCACCCCGTGCCATAATCACAGTGTTCACATGCTGGTGTACACCTCTTCCTCAAATGCCCAAGGTATGAAGAATTCAAAGCAATCATCATCAATTATTTCTTCATCTTTTACATCCAGCATGTCATTATCATGTAACTCTTCATCGTCAATCATTTCCACAACATTGACCAGCTCCTTGGCATTCAAACATGACTCTCCATTACAATTTTTGAAGGCTGTTATGCATGACACACCATACTCAAAGCAGCGACACAAACGTGTCCCACACTGTTTCCTGGATCCGGAAGTATTTTTGCAACAAACCACCTTCAGAACATCTGGTGGAGCCACATCTAAGTCAGTGGCAATATGGATGTACTTTTCCTCATGAAGCTTCCATCCCCATTCTGTGTGATTCAGTATTGCTTAACAACATCAAGATATGTTCCACCTTACAGCCACTGAACAGCACGGAGTAAGTAACCGCCGTCTACAACATGAATCGAACTGCTTGGTTTCAATGATGGTTCTACACCCTTGCAGATTTCTTTACCGAGCTGTGATTTATCAACATTCCGCATGTAGTTATCTTTGAACAGAGAAGTAGGAAGTGTTGACAGCTCATAGCTGAAATATTTCTCCATATCAGGTGATTTTTGCATTATGACCAGAAGCCTATTAAATAGAACTGTGGGATCAACACCTGTCAAAGCTTTCTTGGAAGTTGATGAAGAAGCATTGTTTACTTGTGCTAATGTTCTTATTTGAGATTTTCTTTGAAAGACAACATCCTTGAAGTTCTTACCGCTCATGTTCTGAACAATATCAGCGCCAACTTCTTCAGCATTGTCGCAGTTTATATTATCAGATTCAGATGCTGCAATACCTGATGGTATGCTGTGGAGTCTTTTGTCAGAAGTATCAAATTGATTATGTGACTTCAAGAATTCGAGAACTTTTGTGAGATCGTCATTATCTCTATTGATCCTGGACTACCCATCTTCCGGATGCTGAACTGCATCATGGCAGTAGTCAATATCAGCAAACTGCGCTAAAGATGTCCTTACAGCTGCAGTCCTATGAATTGTGGAAGTCCATGTGGTGCGTACACTTTCAGTCACTCCTCTTCCATGAGTTATTCCTTCCTTACATTTAATGGCCCGCATCATTGCCTGCTCTATGGTAAGGTCAACTGACAGTCCGGCCCACTGTTTACTACTACGTCGTGCAACATGTGATCCTGACATGAGCTGCTTGTGTAGATCTGGATGTGAGTTAGGTAAGCCCATCATCATCTCCAGGTAGAGACGAGCACACATGGCATAATTGTTGTGACCAGATGCTGCGAAGAGATTCACCATTCTCCTGATACTGACAAGATGTAGCTGATAGTTGCCCATTCGTTCTGCCCGCAGCAGAAGCTTTAATGTGGCAATGTAATACATATACAGAAGCCAAATGTTTTTACTATATAAGCTATAGTAATAGTTATGTCATTTTCAGGGCCCCATTCTACACCTTATACGTAGCTATACAAGATAAAGCGCCCTAGGGGAATCCAAGAGTAGCTATCCCCCTAACATAAATTTGGTGTCATTAATCCTCGTTATGTTAACTAACTAGTTATTACCAAATAATTTCACAAAACGCTTGTAAGACATTAATTCTAGGTACGTAATGTAATATTTATTCAACTCCTGGTCTAGAGGGGGGCAGATAATCGCCGTCAAAAATAGTTTTCTAGAATAGGTCAATACTGTCTTGATGTATGTATCACGTGAACAACAGTTTTCTAGAATAGGTCTACACTGTCTTGATGTATGTATCACGTGAACAACAGTTTTCTAGAATAGGTCTATACTGTCTTGATGTATGTATCACGTGAACAACAGTTTTCTAGAATAGATCAATACTGTCTTGATGTATGTATCACGTGAACAACAGTTTTCTTGAATAGATCAATACTGTCTTGATGTATGTATCACGTGAATACCAGTTTTCTAGAATAGGTCAATACTGTGTTGATGTATGTATCACGTGAACAACAGTTTTCTAGAATAGGTCTACACTGTCTTGATGTATGTATCACGTGAACAATAGTTTTCTAGAATAGGTCAATACTGTCTTGATGTATGTATCACGTGAACAACAGTTTTCTAGAATAGGTCTATACTGTCTTGATGTATGTATCACGTGAACAACAGGTTTCTATAATAGGTCTATACTGTCTTGATGTATGTATCACGTGAACTACAGTTTTCTATAATAGGTCTATACTGTCTTGGTGTATGTATCACGTGAACAACAGTATTCTAGAATAGGTATTTACTGTCTTGATGTATGTATCACGTGAACAACAGTATTCTAGAATAGGTCAATACTGTCTTGATGTATGTATCACGTGAACAACAGTTTTCTAGAATAGGTCTATACTGTCTTGATGTATGTATCACGTGAACAACAGTTTTCTAGAATAGGTCTATACTGTCTTGATGTATGTATCACGTGAACAACAGTTTTCTAGAATAGGTCTATACTGTCTTGATGTATGTATCACGTGAACAAATGTTTTCTAGAATAGGTCTACACTGTCTTGATGTATGTATCACGTGAACAACAGTTTTCTAGCATAGGTCAATACTGTCTTGATGTATGTATCACGTGAACAACAGTTTTCTAGAATAGGTCTACACTGTCTTGATGTATGTATCACGTGAACAACAGTATTTTAGAATAGGTATTTACTGTCTTGATGTATGTATCACGTGAACAACAGTTTTCTAGAATAGATCAATACTGTCTTGATGTATGTATCACGTGAATAACAGTATTCTAGAATAGGTCAATACTGTCTTGATGTATGTATCACGTGAACAACAGTTTTCTAGAATAGGTCTATACTGTCTTGATGTATGTATCACGTGAACAACAGTATTCTAGATTAGGCCAATACTGTCTTGATGTATGTATCACGTGAACAACAGGTTTCTATAATAGGTCTATACTGTCTTGATGTATGTATCACGTGAACTACAGTTTTCTATAATAGGTCTATACTGTCTTGGTGTATGTATCACGTGAACAACAGTATTCTAGAATAGGTATTTACTGTCTTGATGTATGTATCACGTGAACAACAGTATTCTAGAATAGGTCAATACTGTTTTGATGTATGTGTCACTTCGACAATGGCAGTATTCGAGAATAGTGTCTATATTAATACGTATGTTGGAACTTAATTTGTTTAAAAAAACAACCAAATAAACTAAATGTAAAATAAGTAATAAAAACATTTACTCTTTCTAACTAAGAAAATGATAATTCGAAACAAATCTCTTTGTTGCCTAATTGGAATCATTAGTTTCAGGACTTTCTTGTCGCTGTTTCTGAAGCTTCGTTATTTTGTGTATGCGCGCCCTCACTGGGTTGTGTACAACTTGGACGGGGCACTAGATGCGAAAGGGAAGGGGGGGGGTGTTTAAAATGTGCGAAAACGTGATGACTCAATATATGAACGACCCCTTATTACTTAGTACGTCTGATTAAAATTTATCATGATTATGATGTTTATTATTACCTACATAGTAAATTTACTTGCTGAAATGTATTCAAATATAACATAAACTCATTCTACATATATGAACACCCATCTTTCAGTAATTACATGACACATTCTACATAAAGTGAGGGCCTATATGTCAGTAGTTACATGACACATTCTACATATATGAACACCCATCTTTCAGTAATTACATGACACATTCTACATATATGAACACCCATCTTTCAGTAATAACATGACACATTCTACATATATGAACACCCATTTTTCAGTAATTACATGACACATTCTACATATATGAACACCCATCTTTCAGTAATTACATGACACATTCTACATATATGAACACCCATCTTACAGTAATTACATGACACATTCTACATATATGAACACCCATCTTACAGTAGTTAATGACACATTCTACATATATGAACACCCATCTTACAGTAGTTACATGACACATTCTGCATATAGTGTTGTCCATGTGTCAGTAATTACATGACACATTCTACATATATGGACGGCCCATATATCACTAATTACATGACACATTCTACATATAGTGTAGCCCATGTGTCAGTAATTACATGACACATTCTACATATAGTGACGGCTTATATGTGAGTAGTTACATGACACATTCTACATATAGTGTGGCCCATGTGTCAGTAGTTACATGACACATTCTACATACCTGATGTATCTCACTGAAAGCCAATCTTTGTTACCTTGTCAGAAATTACCTGAGTAATTAGTTATTCTAATTATTCTTGAGTTGGTTTTACCATATAAAAACCTCCCATAATAATTCAAAATGTATTTATGTTGTATGCATGGGGGGTGAGAGAGGGGGAAGATAACTAGGGTGTTAAACTATATCTTAATCAATCAATCAGTCTATCTATTTATCTATCTATGTATGTATCCATCTATCTATTTATCTATCTCTCTGTATATCTATCCGTTGATCTATCTATCAGTCATGTATCCCTATATCTATCTATTTATCCATCAACTATCTATACATTAATCTATCATCTATCTATCTGTCTTTTTGTCTCCACACATGTCTAATCTCTCTCTCTCTCTCTCTCTCTCTCTCTCTATCTCCCTCTCTCTCTCTCTCTCTCTCTCTCTCTCTCTACGTTGTGTGACTGTGATGGACGCTTTGATCGTGTATGTTTGTGTATGTGTGGGTGTGAGTTTACGTGGTCAGGCAATCAAACCATCATCATTTAATCGAATCATAGGTAACAGATATAACAGTACACACAAGTAATCGACATACTCTTTTTTTTTAAGTTCTTTCTGACTGAAGGAAAATGTTCTTGTCAACAGACAAACGAAATTCAGATGTTTGTTTAGACAGAAAGAAATGAACCTTGCGTGTGATTAATTACTTTGTGACTTAGGATTTATAGGCACTATCTGGTGTAGGACTTCTAGTTGGACTGTAGTTGGACTTAAGTTTTAAAACTATAAATATTTGTATCACGCGGGTCTCTGTAAAACGTATAATTCAAACCAAGCGAATGGATTCATTAAAACACAAACATTGTGTATTTACTTTCAAATTTAACCTGTTGCTCATCGTGGATAGATTAGACATGCCCGTTTGAATTCATTTGCTAGGAGATTAATTGGAGTTCTTGTAGTTGGAGATTGATGCGAGGTAGACATTTCTGTAAGGACACAGAGTACTACACAGATGATGGCCCTATGTGTCCGATATTTCATTAGTCACAAGCAAGAGGAAGACGAGGCCAGTTATGTGTCCATCAATTTTAATGAAGACGGCTCAGGGGCGGAGACCGACAATACTTATGAGTCTATCAAGTCTAGATACTTTGAAGGTAAGTCATTATCAAGTCTAGATACTTTGAAGGTAAGTCATTATCAAGTCTAGATACTTTGAAGGTAAGTCATTATCAAGTCTAGTTACTTTGAAGGTAAGTCATTATCAAGTCTAGATACTTTGAAGGTAAGTCATGTTGTTATTTTAATGAATTATGGAATACTAATGTGTGAAACTGAAAGGTAAATATTACCAACTATAAAGTGTAGTCGGTGAAATCATTTAATGGAAGCGCACAAAAATGAGGTCAAAGGCTATTTCATTAAGTGTCCAGGAGTAAGGACTTTCGCCAACTCTAAGTTACTAACAACAAGACAATACCGAGTTTAAATATTTTTAATGTGAAATTTGAATTTTACTAACATCTTCTAATTATGGTAGTTTGTTAAGTAATGTCTATGTTAATTATAAAAACATTTTTTGTTCTGTTGTTACAGAGATAAGGCTAATTATTTACACAACACTTTAGTAATGGGATACACCCACAGATATACACGCAGACACAAACACACACTGTATGATTTATATGCTGTAGGTGCATGTATGTGTAAGCTTTAGACCATAAATTTGATTTAATAGTTTGAAAAAAAACAATATTCAACGTAGTGTATACACATTTTTAGTAACATGTCGGCTATAGACCATAGACTTTACAACTGCTGCACTATTATACAACTGCTGCACTACTATACAACTGCTACAATACTATGTCCAGACTGTTCTGTATGTAGTGTCCAGACTGTTCTGTATGTAGTGTCCAGACTGTTCTGTATGTAGTGTCCAGACTGTTCTGTATGTAGTGTCCAGACTGTTCTGTATGTAGTGTCCAGACTGTTCTGTATGTAGTGTCCAGGCTGTTCTGTATGTAGTGTCCAGACTTTTCTGTATGTAGTGTCCAGACTGTTCTGTATGTAGTGTCCAGACTGTTCTGTATGTAGTGTCCAGACTGTTCTGTATGTAGTGTCCAGACTGTTCTGTATGTAGTGTCCAGACTGTTCTGTATGTAGTGTCCAGACTGTTCTGTATGTAGTGTCCAGACTGTTCTGTATGTAGTGTCCAGACTGTTCTGTATGTAGTGTCCAGGCTGTTCTGTATGTAGTGTCCAGGCTGTTCTGTATGTAGTGTGTAGTGTCCAGACTGTTCTGTATGTAGTGTCCAGGCTGTTCTGTATTTAGTGTCCAGACTGTTCTGTATGTAGTGTCCAGACTGTTCTGTCCATGTAGTGCTCAGACTGTTCTGTATGTAGTGTCCAGACTGTTCTGTAGTATGTAGTGTCCAGACTGTTCTGTATGTAGTGTCCAGACTGTTCTGTATGTAGTGTCCAGACTGTTCTGTATGTAGTGTCCAGACTGTTCTGTATGTAGTGTCCAGACTGTTCTGTATGTAGTGTCCAGACTGTTCTGTATGTAGTGTCCAGACTGTTCTGTATGTAGTGTCCAGACTGTTCTGTATGTAGTGTCCAGACTGTTCTGTATGTAGTGTCCAGGCTGTTCTGTATGTAGTGTCCAGGCTGTTCTGTATGTAGTGTCCAGACTGTTCTGTATGTAGTGTCCAGGCTGTTCTGTATTTAGTGTCCAGACTGTTCTGTATGTAGTGTCCAGACTGTTCTGTATGTAGTGTCCAGACTGTTCTGTATGTAGTGTCCAGACTGTTCTGTATGTAGTGTCCAGACTGTTCTGTATGTAGTGTCCAGACTGTTCTGTATGTAGTGTCCAGACTGTTCTGTATGTAGTGTCCAGACTGTTCTGTATGTAGTGTCCAGACTGTTCTGTATGTAGTGTCCAGACTGTTCTGTATGTAGTGTCCAGACTGTTCTGTATGTAGTGTCCAGACTGTTCTGTATGTAGTGTCCAGACTGTTCTGTATGTAGTGTCCAGACACGTCTCAATCTCTGAACAAAATGCCAGGTAGCCTAGAACTTTCAACTTTTAGGATTGTCTAATAATTTCACTACGACCCAAAAGGGGAGGGTTATTTATAATTTAGATTGTTTTGATTTACAATACCACAGCCGCTCAGCTTCCGGTTTACTTTTCATCCACGGAAAGTCGCACAATCCCGAAAGAAATACACAACAGTAAATAAAAAGGAAATAATGTAAGGTACCATTTTATCCACGTACCGGTACCGGTACGCGGCCCGGGGGCTGGAGGCCACCGGTCTAGATCAGTGGTTCCCAAACTTTTTGGATCCATGGACCCCTTTTTATAGTCAAAACTTGCCCACGGACCCCCAAATTAAAATACTACATAAATGCATGAAAATTACAAATAAAAAAAATGTTGATTAAGTATCTATTAAAATTATAATTTTGTTTAAGACAAAATTAAAAAAAAAAATTATGACTTGATGTCTGGCTCAATTTTTGTAAGTAACAACTGCAAATCCCCACAACCTTTCCTTTCTAGTCGGTTTCTTGTTTGTGTGATGAGGTTCATAACGGCCCTGAACCAAAGTTCTACCACATAAGAAGACGAAAAAGCAGTCAACAACTTCTGAACAATAACCCATATTGCATAATCTAGTGATCCATTCAAAAACAGCTTGTTTTAAGTAGGTCGCTCCCTAGTTTTAAGTAGGTCGCTCCCTAGTTTTAAGTAGGTCGCTCCCTAGTTTTAGGTAGGTCGCTCCCTAGTTTTAAGTAGGTCGCTCCCTAGTTTTAAGTAGGTCGCTTCCTAGTTTTAAGTAGGTCGCTGCCTAGTTTTAAGTAGGTCGCTCCCTTGTTTTAAGTAGGTCGCTCCCTTGTTTTAAGTAGGTCGCTCCCTAGTTTTAAGTAGGTCGCTCCCTTGTTTTAAGTATGCCAGAAAGCCTTGGTCTTGGTATCTCCCTACCATTGCCGGAGTACAGACAGTAGCAACAGAAAGGTACAAGTCAGTGGAATAGTTTCTATATGGAAACATCTTTTTAATTCAGTAAATAATGTTTCACCTTTTGTATCGGTGTCCAAACATTCAGTAAATAACGTTTCACCTTTTGTATCGGTGTCCAAACATTCAGCAAATAATGTTTCACCTTTTGTATCGGTGTCCAAACATTCAGTAAATAATGTTTCACCTTTTGTATCGGTGTCCAAACATTCAGCAAATAACGTTTCACCTTTTGTATCGGTGTCCAAACATTCAGCAAATAATGTTTCACCTTTTGTATCGGTGTCCAAACATTCAGCAAATAATGTTTCACCTTTTGTATCGGTGTCCAAACATTCAGCAAATAATGTTTCACCTTTTGTATCGGTGTCCAAACATTCAGCAAATAATGTTTCACCTTTTGTATCGGTGTCCAAACATTCAGTAAATAATGTTTCACCTTTTGTATCGGTGTCCAAACATTCAGCAAATAATGTTTCACCTTTTGTATCGGTGTCCAAACATTCAGCAAATAACGTTTCACCTTTTGTATCGGTGTCCAAACATTCAGCAAATAACGTTTCACCTTTTGTATCGGTGTCCAAACATTCAGCAAATAATGTTTCACCTTTTGTATCGGTGTCCAAACATTCAGCAAATAATGTTTCACCTTTTGTATCGGTGTCCAAACATTCAGCAAATAACAATTCTTGAAAGAAAAAAAAAATTCTTTTACAAGCTAAAAGTAAAGCTTCGGTTCCTGGTAAAGTGGTCTCGTCAGGCTGTGTAGAAAATTCAAAAGTAATCACATAAAGAATTTTCTACGGACTGAACCATTTCGTCAATCCTTTTTTGTAATGTATTATTACTCAGTGGAATTATTTTTATAATATCGAAATATTGTTTGTGCAACATGGTGCGTATTACAGCTGGTAATTTAATTTTATATAACATCTTGCGCAGACCCCCTGAAGTTCTTCAGGGACCCCCAAACGAATTTTAATTTTCATTGGGCCCTCTGAAATATACTGGGACTCTTGCGGGTCCGTAAGTATTACTTTGGGTACCACTGGTCTAGAAGGCCAGAGAGAGAGAGATAGCAACGGCCATGATTGTACAGTCGGCCATTATAGCGATTCGGCCCTGATGGTACACTGTCGGTCATGATTGCACAGTAATTCACTAACTTTCCATGTGTTGCTTATTTCTGGCTGGGACATTACCAATCAACAAATATCGTCTCATGACAGAGTGCTACAAGTGTAGTTGAGTACAGAGTGCTACAAGTGTAGTTGAGTACAGTCTGCACTCACAATATTTATTTTCTAAGTAATTACCCATCTCCCCCCCCCCACTTCGTTACCATGACAACCAAGGCTAGTTAATAAATGATTATGCTCCAAAGATTCTTTTAACGACTTAAGTCACGTGACCAATAGTACTCCCCTCCCTCAACCACATACACACACACACAAACACCTTGTACAGTGTACGTTGTTCCCAGGATGTTGGACGCGTGTGATGAGAAACACTGCTTGGAATACCAGGCTTGCGGAGCCGGAGCCGAGGAGCCGGGAGCCGCTACTTTTTGCTGAAGCCGGAGCCGGAGCCGAAAAAATCTGGCGGCTCCACGGCTCCCAAATGTTTTTTTTTACAGCAGAATTTCTTTTAGCTTTAAAATTACAAATTTGTTTGATTGTTTGCCTCCTACATTTTGTAATAGACTAAAAACAAAATGGTAGCTTTCTGTATTTAACAATGTTATTATAAACAGAATATCTGAAACAGAGCAGATAAATTTATAAGGCTGTGGCTATTCGGACCCGGGTCCCAATAAAATTCGATTGTTATTCGGACCCGTGGCAAATATGCACTAAGCTTAGCTATATTTAAACTTTATTAGACGGAACCCGAAAAAATAATAATACAGAGTCCGCTTAGTGAAACCCTAGACACTGAGTAACGATTAAATCATAAAATTCAAACAATTATAAAAAATAAACAAAAAACAATAATAAAGTTTATGTATAGCTAAGCTAAGTGCATATTTGCCACGGGTCCGAATAACAATCAGACTTTATTGGGACGGGGTCCGAAAAAAAATCGGAGTTTATATGTACCCGGGTCCAGGCCCGTAGCCAGAGGGGGCTAGAGGGCTGACCCCCCCCCCCCGTTCATGACCTGAGTTCCCCCCCCCCGTGCATGATTTGAGCTTTTTGACAAAATTTTAATGCTAACGGCTATAAAACATCAATCATTTTGTTCAATTTTGTTTTAGGGGCCCGGACTGAGCTGGCCAATCAACTTTTGAAAATATTAATATCAGCATGGGGGCCTGTGTCACCCCTGCCCAGGGACACGAAATGTCTGTCGGTGGGCCTGTTCGCAACCTTGTATTAGTTTTATATATTGATATCTTCTGAGGACAACTAGCAACTTAAATAAGTTATACATATGTATAATAAAATAATAAAGTACAAACTCCGTGATTTCTGAGTGATGTTATTTAATTTGCAAATTTACTTTTTAGCAGAATTAATTTTCTTTTAAATTGAATAATTGCGACTGGTCAATTTGTTGTTGATAGATCTGTTCTTTGTTTTCAATATTTTATAAGAAATATCACACAAATAGCTAAGCTATATTCGTGCATCTTTGTCGTTCTTCCCGGGTTGTACGTTTAACCAACAGTATAAATCAGGTATCTATTATGTAACAATTGTGTAGCAGAACAAATGGTCAATATATTTATAACAGGAATCAGAAATTGCTCAGCCTCAATAAATTTTTGTCATTAAAACTCTTTACTATTTAAATTATTTTTAACAAAACTGCAACATGCCATCCACTATTGAAACGTAGTTAAAATTATATATTTCTAATTAATAGCTAAACAATCGGTTCTAAAATGCACCATTCCAGATATGGAAATGCAAAAAATTTCTTGGGGAAGGGACTCACTGAGGTCCCCTCCCAAAACCCCTCCTCTCCGTTCGCAAGCTTTCGGCGCTTCGCACCTCCATCTTCGCCCCCCCCCCGGACATTTCTTCTACCCCACCAGGGGCGGAATTATGGGGAAAGGCCGGGGGAGCATGCCCCCCCCCCCGGTTGTCGCAAGTTTAGGTAATACATCATTAAATTATCGAAATATTTTTTGTTCAGAGACCAATTTTCAACAATGAAAACAGTTTCGCCCCGCCCCCCGGGGGATTAAAGTTTTGCCCTCCCCCCCTCCCGTCAAAGTTGTCTAGATCCGCCGCTGTACCCCAGAATCAGTTCTTCGGCACCCCCCCCCCCCCGCCGAGAATAATTCTCCCCCCCCCCCAATGCAATAATCCTGGCTACGGGCCTGCCCGGGTCCGAATAGTCACTCTTCGAATTAATCAATAATAAATATAAATACTGAAGTCTTTCAAATATTTTAAATAATGTATCATTTTACTATTTGCTAATTTGATCATTGAAATAACTTTTTATTACTTATGAAAATGGCGACTAGTGAAACCTCGATCGAAAATAATGATACGTTTCTGGATGCACTGAAATGGTTTGTTTTTAGTAAAACCGACATGCGTATATTTTTCAAGTTCCTGACTATGGGGGTGAACGCGGCAAAATTTGCATAACTTTTTATCAGCGTTATGTTAGCGTGGAGCAATTACAAAATTTTTTGTCTCGTGTGATACTATCTTAATAGGGAGCCGGAGCCGTCAAAATTTGTGGGAGCCGGAGCCGTAAAAAAATATGGCGGCTCCGCAAGCCTGTGGAATACATTATGTCAGTTGACCTGTCACGTACTTACTGGAGGGGAGGGGACCAGATCCATACACTGGGCGCAATTCATTGTGACTGTATTAGTTTTTATATATTGACTGTACTGGTAAAAATTGTGAAATTGAACTAGAATATTTGAACATATGTATGTGTGTGTGTGTGTGTGTGTGAAGGAAAAAAATAACGTAGCGTCATTTTACACAATTATAACTGTATCTATTACTGCAACTTCATGTTGTTATAGGCCTAAATATTATAACTGTGTCTATTACTGCAACTTCAGGTTGTTACACATATTATAACTGTGTCTATTACTGCAACTTCAGGTTGTTACACATATTATAACTGTGTCTATTACTGCAACTTCAGGTTGGTACACATATTATACATGTGTTTGTAGCTACAAGTTATCTGATTAAATAAATACATTAGTCTCAAAAACGTTTTGTTTTGAAATTTATAACACTTTCCTTCAGTTCACACCTGACACCATTTTTAGCTTTCAGAAAAAAGAATGACAGTTTATATATACTTGAAGATGTATCATGAGTGTCAATATAGATCATTTATATCCAGATGTAGACATTATTTAGCTATCTAGGTACAGATCATTTATATCCAGATGTAGACATTATTTAGCTATCTAGGTACAGATCATTTATATCCAGATGTAGACATTATTTAGCTATCTAGGTACAGATCATTTATATCCAGATGTAGACATTATTTAGCTATCTAGGTACAGATCATTTATATCCAGATGTAGACATTATTTAGCTATCTAGGTACAGATCATTTATATCCAGATGTAGACATTATTTAGCTATCTAGGTACAGATCATTTATATCCAGATGTAGACATTATTTAGCTATCTAGGTACAGATCATTTATATCCAGATGTAGACATTATTTAGCTATCTAGGTACAGATCATTTATATCCAGATGTAGACATTATTTAGCTATCTAGGTACAGATCATTTATATCCAGATGTAGACATTATTTAGCTATCTAGGTACCAAAATGTTACCATTTAAATATATCTTAGATATTTTGTCCTTTCAATTAGATATAATATAATTTGCAATACAGAATATGTGTAAATATTAATCGAAATATTTTCCATCTATTTCTGGATAATTATTTGGATATAAAGTTGCCATCCCCGGGGATTGGGGGGGGGGGTAGAATTATAGAATAAAAGAAAAATGGATGTTTTTGGTTTTGCTGTAACGTATCTATCAATAAAAATCTAAAAAAGTTCAGTAACTCCTGAATAAAAAGATAGAAAAAAAAATTAAACACATTATTATCCCCCTTGTCAGTGGTTCATTAAAGTTGTGATGCTTAAATTTAAGCGGCTGTAACAGTTTCTCGTGCAATGAATTGTTTGGCCACGTCACGTGACTACAATCCACTCCGCCCTAAGCTCTTTAGTTTTTTTTTCCTTTATTTTCGAATACACAAAACCTTGTAGGGCTATATCTAATGTACATGTAATTATCTATTGCGTCACAAGTTGTCAGTGTAATACAGAGCTGCATTTTGTAAGTGTTTTTTTTTTTGTTATATTGTTAACCAAATTAAGAAAAACCACATTAAATACTTCTGGCTTCATATTCATTACTTAAAAATAATAACAGAGACATAGGGTTATTTTATCCCCTGTTAGACCATATTTCTACAAATCCAATCTTTAAAGCTATGTCACCATATATATAAGCAATAAATAGAAATGTTCTTACATTTGGATTGTTTAATTGTTTCTCAAAGTTCAACTGAGTTTAACAAACTGTGTTTAGCTTCGATTGTCTCTCAGAGTTCAACTGAGTTTAACAAACTGTGTTTAGCTTCGAACTGAATTCAAATTGTTTCATTCCAGACATGGAGATTATATTAAAGACGTATACACACTGCCCTGCTGTCTTTGACTCCCCATCCGGGTGTCATGCGTCCCCCTTAGGAGAACTGTACCCTTCCAGAACTGTTGTAAGATTCAGATTGTAAGTTAAGGCAGACTAACATGGGAGTGAATTTAATTAAATTAAGTGAAAGATGAGAATGAGAAAGATACTGAGAGAATAGTAATGTGTCATTTGGCACACTATGCATCATTCCTTTGAAACAGTATGTATCTTGTATCAGTCCTATGGCACACTATGTATCAGTCCTATGGCACACTATGTATCTGTCCTTTGGCACACTATGTATCAGTCCTATGGCACACTATGTATCAGTCCAATGGCACACTATGTATCAGTCCTATGGCACACTATGTATCAGTCCTATGGCACACTATGTATCAGTCCTATGGCACACTATGTATCAGTCCTATGGCACACTATGTATCTGTTACTGATTACAATAATCACATTGGCCAACTCTAAACCTCATCCCGTGCCTTGTATTGTCGCAGTCGGTAAACAGTGCTCCATCTGAAACCTTCCTTAATACGCAGGTTAAACAAACAAGTTTAACTCCAAGGGTCTTCTAGTGCTACTTCCGGTCAAACATTAACAAGATGAGACCAATGTTGTGGTCCACTGTGTGTGTATGTATGTGTCAGTGTGTGTGTGTGTACTTCAAATGGTTAACACCTAAAGTCGCTAGTCTAACAGTGGACATTCAAACTTTGATAGTCTCAGGTAATACCATCTTCCTGTATTGCTGGACACTGACACAAGTGATGGTCGACTCCAAAACAAATTTATCACAAATCTAAAGCGTCAACTTTATCACACTGTGACCTTATAACACATGTCACATAAAGATGTCATCGTATGACATGTGACCTTATAACACATGTCACCTAAAGATGTTATCGCATGACATGTGACCTTATAACACATGTCACCTAAAGATGTTATCGCATGACATGTGACCTTATAACACATGTCACCTAAAGATGTTATCGCATGACATGAGAATCCGATATTAAAAAGATTTATCAACTTTGATTTTTTTACTTCCTCTCTTTATATGAAAAACATTTTTTTTAAAAGTAAATAATATTTTACACTAAATATGATCGTTGAAGACCGTCTAGACACATAGATTATAGATAATTTATTTATATATTTCATTATCAGAGGTTTGACAACACATGAGAAGTGAGATATCGTGTTATTATGGAGTCATTTCATGACATTTGAAATGTTAATTAGCATCCCAGCCTGGTATATGGGAAATAAATAGATTAATACAGCAAATTGTACCCAGCATGAGGGGTCATTGATGTTGTTATACAGAGAGAGGGCCATTGATGTTGTTATTCAGATAGAGGGTCATGGATGTTGTTGTACAGATAGAGGGTCATTGATGTTGTTATACAGATAGAGGATCATTGATGTTGTTATACAGATAGAGAGAGGGTCATTGATGTTGTTATACAGACAGAGGGTCATGGATGTTGTAATACAGACAGAGGGCCATTGATGTTGTTGTACAGATAGAGGGCCATTGATGTTGTTATACAGATAGAGGGTCATTGATGTTGTTATATAGATAGAGAGCGGGTCATTGATGTTGTAATACAGATAGAGGGCCATTGATGTTGTAATACAGATAGAGGGTCATTGATGTTGTTATACAGATAGAGGGTCATTGATGTTGTTATACAGATAGAGGGCCATTGATGTTGTTATACAGATAGAGAGAGGGTCAATGATGTTGTTGTACAGATAGAGGGCCATTGATGTTGTTATATAGATAGAGAGAGGGTCATTGATGTTGTAATACAGATAGAGGGTCATTGATGTTGTTATACAGATAGAGGGCCATTGATGTTGTTATACAGATAGAGGGTCATTGATGTTGTTGTACAGATAGAGGGTCATTGATATTGTTATACAGATTGAGGGCCATTGATGTTGTTGTACAGATAGAGGGCCATTGATGTTGTTGTACAGATAGAGGGTCATTGATGTTGTTATACAGATAGAGGGCCATTGATGTTGTTATGCAGATAGAGGGCCATTGATGTTGTTATACAGATAGAGGGTCATTGATGTTGTTATACAGATAGAGAGAGGGTCATTGATGTTGTTATACAGATAGAGGGCCATTGATGTTGTTATACAGATAGAGGGTCATTGATGTTGTTATACAGATAGAGGGTCATTGATGTTGTTATACAGATAGAGGGCCATTGATGTTGTTATACAGATAGAGAGAGGGCCATTGATGTTGTTATACAGATAGAGAGAGGGTCATTGATGTTGTTATACAGATAGAGAGAGGGTCATTGATGTTGTAATACAGATAGAGGGTCATTGATGTTGTTATACAGATAGAGGGTCATTGATGTTGTTATACAGATAAAGGGCCATTGATGTTGTTATACAGATATAGAGAGGGTCATTGATGTTGTTATACAGATGGAGGGCCATTGATGATGTAATACAGAGAGAGGGCCATTGATGTTGTTATACAGATAGAGAGAGGGCCATTGATGTTGTTATACAGATAGAGACAGGGTCATTGATGTTGTTATACAGATGGAGAGAGGGTCATTGATGTTGTAATACAGATAGAGGGTCATTGATGTTGTTATACAGATAGAGGGTCATTGATGTTGTTATACAGATAGAGGGTCATTGATGTTGTTATACAGATAGAGGGCCATTGATGTTGTTATACAGATAGAGGGCCATTGATGTTGTTATACAGACAGCGGGCCATTGATGTTGTTATACAGATAGAGAGAGGGTCATTGATGTTGTTATACAGATAGAGGGCCATTGATGTTGTTATACAGATAGAGAGAGGGCCATTGATGTTGTTATACAGATAGAGAGAGGGTCATTGATGTTGTTATACAGATAGAGGGTCATTGATGTTGTAATACAGATAGAGGGTCATTGATGTTGTTATACAGATAGAGGGTCATTGATGTTGTTATACAGAGATAGAGGGCCATTGATGTTGTTATACAGATAGAGAGAGGGTCATTGATGTTGTTGTACAGATAGAGGGCCATTGATGTTGTTATACAGATAGAGGGTCATTGATGTTGTTATACAGATAGAGGGTCATTGATGTTGTTATACAGATAGAGGGTTATTGATGTTGTTATACAGATAGAGGGTCATTGATGTTGTTATACAGATAGAGAGAGGGTCATTGATGTTGTAATACAGATAGAGGGCCATTGATGTTGTAATAACGATAGAGGGTCATTGATGTTGTTGTACAGATAGAGGGTCATTGATATTGTTATACAGATATAGGGCCATTGATGTTGTTGTACAGAGAGAGGGTCATTGATGTTCTTTTATACAAAGACGGCCATTGATGTTCTTATACACAGGGAGGGCCATTGATGTTGTAATATAGACAGAGGGCCATTCAAGTTGTAATACAGACAGCGGGCCATTCAAGTTGTAATACAGACAGCGGGCCATTGATGTTGTTATACAGATAGAGGTTCATTGATGTTGTTATACAGAAAGAGGGCCATTGATGTTGTTTACAGATAGAGGGTCATTGATGTTGTTATACAGATAGAGGGACATTGATGTTGTTATACAGATAGAGGGTCATTGATATTGTTGTACAGATAGAGGGCCATTCATGTTGTTGTACATATAGAGGGTCATTCATGTTGTTATACAGATAGAGGGTCATTGATGTTGTAATACAGATAGAGGGTCATTGATGTTGTTATACAGATAGAGGGCCATTTATGTTGTTATACAGATAGAGGGCCATTGATATTGTTATACAGATAGAGCGCCATTGATGTTGTTATACAGATAAAGAGTCATTGATCTTATTATACAGATAGAGGGCCATTGATGTTGTTATACAGATAGAGCGCCATTGATGTTGTTATACAGGTAGAGGGCCATTGATGTTTTTGTACAGAGAGAGGGTCATTGATGTTCTTTTATACAGGGAGGGCCATTGATGTTCTTATACACAGGGAGGGCCATTGATGTTGTAATATAGACAGAGGGCCATTCAAGTTGTAATACAGACAGCGGGCCATTGATATTGTTATACAGATAGAGGGTCATTGATGTTGTTATACAGAAAGAGGGCCATTGATGTTGTTATACAGATAGAGGGTCATTGATGTTGTTATACAGATAGAGGGTCATTAATGTTGTTATACAGATAGAGGGCCATTGATGTTGTAATACAGATAGAGGGTCTTTGATGTTGTAATACAGATAGAGGGTCATTAATGTTGTTATACAGATAGAGGGCCATTGATGTTGTAATACAGATAGAGGGTCTTTGATGTTGTAATACCGATAGAGGGTCATGGATGTTGTTGTACGGATAGAGGGCCATTGATGTTGTAATATAGATAGAGGGTCATTGATGTTGTAATACCGATAGAGGGTCATTGATGTTGTAATACAGATAGAGGGTCATTGATGTTATAATACCGATAGAGGGCCAATGTTGTTATACAGACAGAGGGTCATTGATGTTGTAATACAGATAGAGGGTCATTGATGTTGTAAAACCGATAGAGGTTCATTGATGTTGTAATACAGATAGAGGGTCATTGATGTTGTTGTACAGATAGAGGGTCATTGATGTTGTTGTACAGGTAGAGGGTCATTGATGTTGTTATACAGACAGAGGGCCATTGATGTTGTTGTACAGATAGAGGGTCATTAATGTTGTAATAGAGATAGAGAGAGGGTCATGGATGTTCTAATAGAGATAGAGGGAGGGTCATGGATGTTGTAATAGAAATAGAGGGTCATTGATGTTGTAATACAGATAGAGGGTCATTGTTGTTGTTATACAGATAGAGGGCCATTGATGTTGTAATAGAGATAGAGAGAGGGTCATTGATGTTGTAATACAGATAGAGGGTCATTGATTTTGTAATACAGATAGAGGGTCATTGATGTTGTTATACAGATAGAGAGTCATTGATCTTATTATACAGATAGAGGGCCATTGATGTTGTTATACAGGTAGAGGGCCATTGATGTTTTTGTACAGAGAGAGGGTCATTGATGTTCTTTTATACAGGGAGGGCCATTGATGTTCTTATACACAGGGAGGGCCATTGATGTTGTAATATAGACAGAGGGCCATTCAAGTTGTAATACAGACAGCGGGCCATTGATATTGTTATACAGATAGAGGGTCATTGATGTTGTTATACAGAAAGAGGGCCATTGATGTTGTTATACAGATAGAGGGTCATTGATGTTGTTATACAGATAGAGGGTCATTAATGTTGTTATACAGATAGAGGGCCATTGATGTTGTAATACAGATAGAGGGTCTTTGATGTTGTAATACAGATAGAGGGTCATTAATGTTGTTATACAGATAGAGGGCCATTGATGTTGTAATACAGATAGAGGGTCTTTGATGTTGTAATACCGATAGAGGGTCATGGATGTTGTTGTACGGATAGAGGGCCATTGATGTTGTAATATAGATAGAGGGTCATTGATGTTGTAATACCGATAGAGGGTCATTGATGTTGTAATACAGATAGAGGGTCATTGATGTTATAATACCGATAGAGGGCCATTGTTGTTATACAGACAGAGGGTCATTGATGTTGTAATACAGATAGAGGGTCATTGATGTTGTAAAACCGATAGAGGTTCATTGATGTTGTAATACAGATAGAGGGTCATTGATGTTGTTGTACAGATAGAGGGTCATTGATGTTGTTGTACAGGTAGAGGGTCATTGATGTTGTTATACAGACAGAGGGCCATTGATGTTGTTGTACAGATAGAGGGTCATTAATGTTGTAATAGAGATAGAGAGAGGGTCATGGATGTTCTAATAGAGATAGAGGGAGGGTCATGGATGTTGTAATAGAAATAGAGGGTCATTGATGTTGTAATACAGATAGAGGGTCATTGTTGTTGTTATACAGATAGAGGGCCATTGATGTTGTAATAGAGATAGAGAGAGGGTCATTGATGTTGTAATACAGATAGAGGGTCATTGATTTTGTAATACAGATAGAGGGTCATTGATGTTGTAATACAGATAGAGGGTCATTGATGTTGTAATACAGATAGAGGGTCGTTTATGTTGTAATAGAGATAGAGAGAGGGTCATTGATGTTGTAATAGAGATAGAGGGTCATTGATGTTGTAATACAGATAGAGGGTCATTGATGTTGTTATACAGATAGAGAGAGGGTCATTGATGTTGTTATACAGATAGAGAGAGGGTCATTGATGTTTTTATACAGATAGAGAGAGGGTCATTGATGTTGTAATACAGATAGAGTGTCATTGATGTTGTAATAGAGATAGAGAGAGGGTCATTGATGTTCTAATAGAGATAGAGGGTCATTGATGTTGTAATACAGATAGAGGGTCTTTGATGTTCTTATACAGATAGAGGTTCATTGATGTTGTTATACAGATAGAGGGTCATTGATGTTGTTATACAGATAGAGGGTCATTGATGTTGTTATACAGATAGAGGGTCATTGATGTTGTTATACTGATAGAGAGAGGGTCATTGATGTTGTTATACAGATAGAGAGAGGGTCATTGATGTTGTAATACAGATAGAGGGTCATTGATGTTGTAATACAGATAGAGGGTCATTGATGTTGTTATACAGATAGAGGGTCATTGATGTCGTTATACAGATTGAAGGTCAGTGATGTTGTTATACAGATAGAGGGTCATTGATGTTGTAATACAGATAGAGGGTCATTGATGTTGTTATACAGATAGATAGAGGGCCATTGATGTTGTAATACAGATAGAGGGTCATTGATGTTGCAATACAGATAGAGGGTCATTGATGTTGTTATACAGATAGAGAGAGGGTCATTGATGTTGTAATACAGATAGAGGGTCATTGATGTTGTAATACAGATAGAGGGTCATTGATTTTGTAATATAGATAGAGGGTCATTGTTGTTGCTATACAGATGGAGAGAGGGTCATTGATGTTGTAATACAGATAGAGGGTCATTGATGTTGTAATACAGATAGAGGGTCATTGATGTTGCTATACAGATAGAGAGAGGGTCATTGATGTTGTAATACAGATAGAGGGTCAATGGTATCCATTTAGACGTAATTTTACTTGGTAGGGGGAAGGGAACGGAAAGTCAGACATTATTAGACACTAATTTATACACTTATTTGTTATATTTAATTATTTATTTGTTTTAAATATATTTAGTGCATTTTAACAAAACCATATTTTTAATAAAGTTTTAAAAATATTAATTTTTTTTGTTTTTAATAACACTTTTAAAACTTTTATCTAATGTACGAAAGGTTATCTTAGTTCTTTATCTACTGTCACCTTATAGCCACTACTGTATTGAATACCTCATGGGAATACATAACCCCAGGGGGGCAACCCCCATCACGTAAGTTCAGGTAGTGGGCCAACTCCGCAACAGGACGCACCGAGTCAAGACTCTCTTTTGTTAGTAAATTTCTCTGATGTGTCAACCTTTAGCCGTTGATGTGTTTATACTATTGGCCGATATGCTGTTCGCCGCACCATGTCGACGTTGATCGGACATGATACTTTGTAAGATAAAAAAACAAAGTTTATGATTTGTTCATTTATTTGACATTTGAGCATGGTATTAGTTAGGAAATAAAAATATCACAACGTATGATGCCCCTTGAGTCAATTTGCTAACCAAATGATGTCACCAAAAACTATCGATACAAAGACAGACTAGTACACAAGCAATTATTTTCAACAAACAATCATATTTTTCTTCTTCTTCATATTTTTCTTATATTTATTTATTTTGACTGAGTTGTAGCATTAACTGAAAAGAAAACAAAAAAACAAACATTTTAAGATGTTTCAGAGTTGCTGATATACTTTATAAGAAATCTTTACATAATTCTTTTCCTCTCAGTCTGTCTTCAACATAAATTTAAAATGTGGGTGTTGATTATTAATATCTAGTAAACGTATAAATCTAAAAATACCGAAAACGATACAGCCGACTTGAGCCGACCCTGTAGCTCACATATATTAATTAAGTTCACCGCCGTACTGAAAAAAAAAACCGTTTTACCCTCAACGGTAACGTCGAGCCGGCAACTGAATGCCTCATCTCAGGTGTGCCATTTTTTTTTCTCCTCGTCTCTTCGCCGTCCCTAAGACTGGCTATAGTGTTACATGCTCCACTCCGCTCGCAGACTGTGAACATTACCTGAACTGTGAACTAGGTAGTAGACGGGGGACTATTTGTGTTTTCAATACGGAGACCTATCTTGATAGGTCTCCGTCTGGTTTCTGTTGACTATTAATAGTAGTCCGTTGTTCATTCAGTCAATGATGTAAGTTAGACAACACCTTCAATATTACTGATTGCGTGTGTTTACTTCTGTGTGTTTCTGTGACATATAGTACAGAGGAATGTTATTGGATTTCGGGATGCAATATTGGATAACTGGATTTCATTCTGTATTGGAATATCTTTTAAGTTGTTTATGTAGAGTACACTTCAATTATGGTGTAAGCAGTATTTATAATATATTTCAATCAAAGTTGTAATTAGTTTGCTAAAATGTTTATTTCACGGTCTGGATCCTCATAAAGGCCTTAGTTAAACAATAATTATTATTATATTTTGAAAGGTAATGTGTGTCTCCTGATGTGTCATTAATTTTCTTTCAGTGTAATCCAACCCGGTCTAAGCCAAGCTGATCTGATTTAATCTAATACCTTTGTGTACATGTCTACTTCCTTTCTGTTCATCTTTCTGCCAACCCATCTACCAATTTCATTTGTGTTATTGTGTGTGTGTTATTGTGTGTGTGTTATTGTGTGTGTACCGGCCTAAAGTTTACACTTGTACTTCACTATCTCATTTGATCTTCTTTCAAAATGGAGACCATTTTTTTTAAAAATAATTCCATTTCAAGCCCCCCCACCACCATTCACCTTAAAAAATAATTTCAATGTATTTGGCCTTGCTATTGTGTTTACTCCGAATAAATGAGGTCATAATCTTTCATTTTGTTTGTAGCCAATTGTTTCGCGGTTAAAATGTGTATGTTTTTGTTTATTCTAGTTTACAATTGGTATATATCATATGTGTGTGTGTGTGTGTTTGTGTGTTTGTCATAATTCTGCTTATTTCATTATTTGACATATAATTTAAAACTTGTGGTTAAATATATATATATATATATATATATATATATATATATATATATATATATATATATATATATATTCTACGTTAGATTTATTACATCTTACTTTACAATAGATTAAAAATAATTTAATTAGAGTTTAGACACTGGGAGTACATCACTTAGAGTTTAGACACTGGGAGTAGATCAGTTAAAGTTTAGACACTGTGAGTACATTAGTTAGAGTTTAGACACTGGGAGTACATCAGTTAAGGTTTAGACACTGGGAGTACATCAGTTAGACTTTAGACACTGGGAGTACATCAGTTAGAGTTTTAGATAGAGTTTAGACACTGTAAGTACATCATACAAGTACCTGTCATTCGCACCGAGCTCCACATGTCACACAACACGTTATTAAACACTGACATATATAGAGACAGGGCAGCTCACACAAAAACTATTGTATTACCTGTGTTTAGCTTACAATGTAAATATGTCAGAAACATTCTCTTTATTTGTACATGTAGTGTAGCTATTATTTGAAATCTGTTTTAATTTTAGGCCTAATATTTATTCAGTTTAAAAATTTTAGAAAATTTATCCTATTAACAATCTATTTATCCAAATATTTTTTATCAATGCATCAATTTAGACAGCATTTATGATCTTATCCTAATACCTTAAATAAACAGTTTTTATTGTTTAAACCATACAGCGAAATTTAAGAGCATATAATTCTTCAAATAATAATGATTAAACAATTATTTTCATGAAATAAGATTAAAGACAAACTATTGTTTTAAAAAATGTAAACATTATTTTCATGAAATGGTTTCTAATAAATGTATTACCAATACAATCTAGAGTAGAATACATGTATCACCAATACCAACTACAGTAGAATACATGTATCATCAATACCAACTACAGTAGAATACATGTATCACCAATACCAACTACAGTAGAATACATGTATCACCAATACCAAATAGAGTAGAATACATGTATCACCAATACCAAATAGAGTAGAATACATGTATCATCAATACCAACTAGAGTAGAATACATGTATCACCAATACCAACTAGAGTAGAATACATGTATCACCAATACCAACTAGAGCAGAATACATGTATCACCAATACCAACTAGAGTAGAATACACGTATCACCAATACCAACTACAGTAGAATACACGTATCACCAATACCAACTAGAGTAGAATACATGTATCACCAATACCAACTAGAGTAGAATACATGTATCACCAATACCAACTAGAGTAGAATACATGTATCACCAATACCAACTAGAGTAGAATACATGTATCATCAATACCTACTAGAGTAGAATACATGTATCACCAATACCATCTATAGTCATGTCAGGAAGTAGGAACATATGATGAACTGCTGAAACATTTCTAGTAAAAGATTTTATGAATTTAATACAAACAAAAACATTTTTATGTGCTAATAAGCCGCTTTTAGAGGGAACATGGAACTGAATTCTTTACTTTCCAAATATAAGCTTTTTATTCAACACGATCAGTATCAGAGTTTGATAGCTTTGAATAAAAGCAGTGTGAATCCATAGTTTGTATTTATGTGATTGAGTCCTGTTTGTTAACACCTTACCACACCTGTCCCTACTGTTTGTATATACCCCCAGCGACATGAGTCATTGAAGAAGTAATACAGACTTAAATATTTGGTTACAGTACTTATAAATCTTTGTGTTGGCAGTGTATCATTAAATGTGTGTGTTGTGTGTGCATGTGTATGTGTATGACTTCATCCTATAAGAATGTCACATTTGAATGTCTCGCTTGAATAAATTAAAGATACCCATTAGATAAGTTCTCTAATAACCTCACAAACAGATTCACAGACGCATTCAGAGACGCAAAGCGCACACTTGTAAAAAAGGTTGAGGGGTGGAATTTGTGATGACATTAATCACAAAAATAAAGTTTATTTTTTTCCCCTAGAAAACTAACAATGAAGTGGACTGTAGCCAGGTTAATCTAAACCTGCTATCAGACCTTTTATTTATTCATGATACAACAGATACAACATGATACAACATGATACAACATATACAACATGATACAACATGATACAACAAATAGCCTATTGTTGATATTTATATGTCATCTGTATAACCCCCTCGGGAAGGGGGGGAAGGGGGGTGGGTAAAATCAAGTAAAAATCGTTACATTCTATTGAACGACCTCTGTATGGCTAATTACTATTATTAAGAAAGATGGTTCAGTTGAACTGACACATGCTAATAAAAATTTGGTCTGAATAATTCATTTAATATACTTTCAGCTGTAAAAATGAATAGAACTCAGCTATCTTCGAAACTAACTTATGATGCCATTATTATGGAATACATCACGTGTCTCCAGTTTTTCTATATTTCATTAAAACATGTTAAAGACCCACACAACAGACAATTTGAAAATATTTAGTCAGCGAAAGTAAACAAACAAAAATAGAACATCTCTCTTTGGAAGTCACATTGACTCACCAAGTCGCATTTAGTCACCACTTGAAAATAATTACAAACTTGTTTAAATTTAGTAACAAATTAAATAATTTGTGTCGATTAAGCTTTCGTTAATTTTGATTCAAAACATTAATCGAACAACTTTTTAAAACATTTTGACTCAGGATATATCTCACGGCTGTCACTCTGGTCAGATCGTTAACTTGACAGATATTTTAATACAGAACGCGGTTTCGAGTCCCACAGTAAGTCAATTCTGTAAAAGTCTCGTACCCCAGTTGTGCCTCCTTAATCAACTGCACCTTCGAATAGATTAAATTGTGTAAGAGTGAGACGAAAGTTCACAAAAGTGATTCTTGTTTTGGTTGAGAAGGGACGATAAACATGTAATATTAAATTAAATACACATAGATATGAATATAAAATACACGATTTCACTCGTTAAGCGAATTCTTTCGTCTATGTTGCGCCTTGTTATTTTAGTTTGAAGTCGAAGAAATAAAATTGTTTGAACCTTACCAAATAGTTTGCCCCTCCTTGTATAATTTATATACCTATCTTTAGAAAACTGTCAACACTGTGTCAAAAACAAAATTCATATGCAAGAATGCATTGTCTGTATTTGGTTTGTTTTTTTTCGTCACATTTTCTTAAGTTCCAGGATTTTTCGACAGGGCCCATAAATCTGTGTACAATATCTACCAAGAATTATCTCCCCAACAGAACGCTGTGACGATAGTTCTACTTCCCACCGTCATTGCATGCCATGTGTTGGCATTTCTTTTATCTCAGTTTGGTCGTATAGATTTACAGATTAGCAGACGTTATTTTTGTCTCAATTATTGGTCTTATTACCGTCAATGTATTATTTGTTATGAATAAACTTATAAAGCGTTGTTTTTTTTTTAGTTGCGTACAATTTCTTGTTCATTGAATTTTTTTTTATAAGTTGAAGAGGGTAGCATAGTGGCGTATGGGGGAACAATGTATTGCCTACAATTATCACCTTTTTATAATATTGTAAGATTTAATCTGTACCGTCTTTATGGGGAAGGGGAGGTGTTAGGTGGATTAAACCCTAGGCTAAAAATATCAAATGATTGGCTTCTGTACCTAACAAGACCTGGTTTACTGGGGCTAAAACAAGGGACACCCCACGGACAATATGGGTTGAAAGAACTATTGTTGAATTTATTATTACTGACTGAAGAAAAATTGACCTACACTGTAGATACATCGCTCTGAAAATGACCTACACTGTAGATACATCGCTCTGAAAATTACCTACACTGTAGATACATCGCTCTGAAAATGACCTACACTGTAGATACATCGCTCTGAAAATGACCTACACTGTAGATACATCGCTCTGAAAATGATCTTACTTGTTTTTAGAGTTATTTATTTATTTTCTCAACAATGAACTACCAATAAAATTATCATTCTGTTGTGACACACACTGGCGGCGGAGCAGGGGGGGCAGGGGGGGCAGCGGCCCCCCCTAAAACTTTTAAGGGGTGGCGGCGCCCCCCCTTGAATTTCCAGTCTGCCCCCCCTAAAATTTTAACTTTTTAAACTCTGTAATTCATTTTAGTTTATATGTATCATTTTCATTTTCATAATTCATTTGATTTATTTCTTAAATTTAATATTTGAAAGAAATTATAATTAATTGACATTTTACAGTAATCACATTATTGAGAGTTGTTGTGGCATATTTTAAAATTAGTTGCAAGTACCCGGCTTTGCCCGGGTTTAAAATAATGTTTTCTGTTTATTTAAGAAGCGTAATTTGACGTTTAATTAAGATTTAAAATAAGACGTGTAAAAAAGGGTTTATTTGCATGCAAATTGCAATAAAAGGGTACATTTATCTTAAAGCAATGTGATACACAACATTTTTGGCAGTTCCTCTCTCTCTCCCTCCCTCTTTTCCTCCCTCTCTCTCCTCCCTCTCTCTCTCTCCCCTCCCTCTCTCTCCCTCTTTCCCTCCCTCTCTCCCTCCCTCCCTTCCCCCCTCTCTCTCTCCCTCCCTCCCTCTCTCTCTCCCTCCCTCTTTTCCTCCCTCTCTCTCCTCCCTCTCTCTCCCCTCCCTCTCTCTCCCTCTTTCCCTCCCTCCCTTCCCCTCTCTCTCTCCCTCCCTTTCTCCCTCTTTCCCTCCCTCTCTCCCTCTCTCTCTCTCTCTTAGGCATGACTGTATCAAAAGATGACAATTCATATGGATGAAGGAATGGAATGTAATAATGTAGTAAGTAATGTGATATTTGGTTCCCCGTACCGATCATATTTATAGTAAGTTAGCTATGTGGGAGAGAAGCTCGTAAAACTTGAAATCGGGGTAAAAGTTTGCCAATTTTCATATCTTTGATATCCAAAATAATTAATTACAATTAAAGTACCCATTGAGATGGAACGAAACCTGTTTAAGAACATTCCCCATGTAATTTTGTGTACGTGTACCCAGTGGCGCAACCAGCAAAAAATGCTGGGGGGGGGGGGCTCACATATTGAAAAAAGACAGTTTGACAGTCTTTTTTGTAACTTTATAACGTAAATTATGTATTGATGATTTGGCTTGGGGGGTGGCTCAAGCCCCCAAGCCCCCCGGTTGCGCCACTGCGTGTATAAAATTTCACGTTATTTGGTTGTCTGGATCTTGAGTTTTAAGGGAACAGACAGACAGATAGCAAATACGTCTTATAAGTTATGAGAAGTATTGTCATCTACCGAATGACGGCAAATGTAATTTTTAAAGAAAATACAATTATTTATTATCTTTTCATAAATTACTTTTTGTTTATTGAGTTTCCCGTTTCCGGTTTCATATTCATCATCATTTATGATAATTATCAGTAATTTTCTGATCAAATTTCACTATTAAATTTGTAAACAAACTGACATTACGAATCAGTTGACGACAGAAGTGCTCAATGTTCATTTTTATCTTTTTTAATATATTATTTTGTAATAATATCGATTAAATACTTGCTACAGAATTACTATATTCTATTATAGAATTAAGGGGGTAAAATTTGTCTTTCGGTCATATTTTGTCTTGCCCCTCCTTAAATTTTCAAGGGGGGGCGCCGCCCCCCCTTGAATTTTGGCTTGCCCCCCCTTAAAATATTTCGTTCCGCCGCCGGTGGTGACACAGGTATTCAGACAATGAACTACCAATAAAATAATCATTCTGTTGTGACACAGGTATCCAGACAATGAACTACGAAAAAATAATAATTCTGTTGTGACACAGGTATCCAGACACTGTTGACACATAAAGTGGTTAGATGTACACATTTTTTTTTATTGAATAGAATCTGAAAGGATCATTCTCAGGTGTCAATGTATGATAATGACTAGATGAATTGATAAATGTATCGATATATAGTTAATCGGTAATATTTATCTTATTAAATCGATTATTGCTCTTTTGTTGATCATTATTTAGCCCTCTTAAACAATCGTGAAATACTCCTTATGAATATATTAGTCCCAGTCTTTAAGGAAACTGGCCATTTTTTGTGTGGAAATTTTCCGTAAAATAGACGAGTTTTTTTGTTGTCAATACAGAATAAAAGAATTTCCTCGCTAAGTTTAGCCACTGTTTTAATGCCTCTTAAAAAAGGCATATACTATTCCGGAATATCCCGTAATGAGAACAATGTTTGTCCTGTCATCCGGGGATATGAAAAACGTCAAGAAATGAGAAACACTTGTCGACATGTTTGAAATTCGCTATTACCAAAAAACAGTTTCTGTCGGCCGTTGCTACCTTTAAAATGATTTGCAAGAATAAATTGTAAATTGTCTCTTGTTAATTGTCTCTTTGTGCCTTGTTATAATTGTCTGTTTGTGTCTCGTTATAATTGTCTCTTTGTGTCTTAATTGTCTGTTTGTGTCTTGTTATAAGTGTCTCTTTGTGTCTTATTTGTCTGTTTGTGTCTTGTTATAATTGTCTCTTTGTGTCTTGTTGTCTCTTTGTCTTGTTATAATTGTCCCTTTTTGTCTTGTTAATTGTCTCTTTCTGTTTAATTTATTGTCTCTTTGTGTCCGGCTTTGTTAACATTTGTATTTTAATGTATTGTCTCTTTGTGTCCAGCTTTGTTAACATTTGTATTTTAATGTATTGTCTCTTTGTGTCCAGCTTTGTTAACATTTATATGTTAATTTCAAAGATAAAAAGCAACTTATTTGGTTGTAATGTATGATGAACGTATTAGTGTTGTTATAGTTTACTGTGACTGAAATATACTACATAATGTATGATGATAAATATTATTAATGCTAGCTACTTTAGTAAATGAAAAGATTCTATACATTCTTCTATCAACCGAATTCTGGTGCCATTCAGATTTATAAATATAAATTTATCAGTCTAAGTTTCTGGGTCTATTTCAGATTTATAAGTCTATTCCTCTGCAGAAGTAATTTTTTTCAATCCATAAATTTGATCACCAAATGATCAATCAATAAAGATTACCCACAGTTTCTGAATAATTCATTTAGTTGTGGCCCAAGGAGAATATTGAAGCTGTAAAGACCAGTTAATGTGAGCCGTGTGATTGTACGTGACACTGCTGTAGGGGGAATGTCACGTACTTTATGCCGGTGATTCAGTTGAGACTCTATGTTACACAGCCATTCATATATTTAGAACATGATTTTTTAAAAAATGCTATTAGGCCTATATTGTTTTGACTTAGACTAGGACATCTAAAAGTTGTTTTGACATTCTTTTTTTTTTTTTGGTAAATCTCCTTCATCTTCACGTCAGAGTTGAAATATTGAATAGAAATAGTCTGCAGAGTTTAAGAGGATAGATTGGCGTGGGATGTTGTGTTCTATTACTTGTAAACAAAAATATAAACACATGCCGGTGTGGCAATCACATGTGTAAAGTCCCTGTAAGGATGAGATGAAATCCCTTAGATCCTATAAACCACTAATGGGACGGTTTTATGGTGCCCTTCTTTCATCCCCACCATAGCCGATAGTGCAATGGCCATGGAGGCACCACGGGAGATATATCGGGAACTTGAGCCAAGACCTGAAAAATTTCCTTGGTCCTCACCGGAGATCGAACCAGGTACCTTCAGGTCGACAGTCGAGCGCGTTACCGCACGACCATCCGTCCCACGGGCAATCACATGAGATGTATTTTGATTGGACCATGTGTCGATATAGACTTGTGGTAGGGCATGTACTGCTCAGTATAAACAGTATAAAGTGGGTGCCCTAGGTAGAGAGTTGGTGCCCTAGATAGAGAGTTGGTGCCCTAGATAGAGAGTTGGTGCCCTAGATAGAGAGTTGGTGCCCTAGATAGTCAGTGCCCTAGGTAGAGAGTCGGTGCCCTAGATAGAGTCGGTGCCCTAGGTAGAGTCGGTGCCCTAGGTAGAGAGTTGGTGCCCTAGGTAGAGAGTTGGTGCTCTAGGTAGAGAGTTGGTGCCCTAGGTAGAGAGTTGGTGCCCTAGATAGAGAGTTGGTGCCCTAGGTAGAGAGTTGGTGCCCTAGGTAGAGAGTTGGTGCCCTAGGTAGAGAGTTGGTGCCCTAGGTAGAGAGTTGTTGCCCTAGATAGAGAGTTGGTGCCCTAGATAGAAAGTTGGTACCCTAGATAGAGAGTCGGTGCCCTAGATAGAGAGTCGGTGCCCTAGATAGAGAGTCGGTGCCCTAGATAGAGAGTCGGTGCCCTAGATAGAGAGTCGGTGCCCTAGATAGAGAGTCGGTGCCCTAGATAGAGTGTTGGTGCTCTAGATAGAGAGTCGGTGCCCTAGATAGAGAGTCGGTGCCCTAGGTAGAGAGTTGGTGCCCTAGGTAGAGAGTTGGTGCCCTAGGTAGAGAGTTGGTGCCCTAGGTAGAGAGTCGGTGCCCTAGATAGAGATTCGGTGCCCTAGGTAGAAATGTGGCCCAAGGTAAAAGTACCATTCGGAGCCTATAAAACATTAAATATGATAGAAGCTGTACTGAAAAAAAGGGGGGGCAGGCTTGAACAGTGGTGTAGTGGTATTATAGGCTAGACATTCTGTCTATAAGAAAGAATATGTCTATAATAGTTACAATTGACTTAGCAACAGATGTGGTTCAACTTGAATTCTCTTACTGTGCATTTACCTGGTTCTATTTAAACATCTTTGTTTGAATGGAAAGTTTACCTTCGTTTGAATGAGAAGTTTACCTTTGTTTGAATGGGAAGTTTACCTTTGTTTGAATGGGAAGTTTGCCGAATGGGAAGTTTACCTTCATTTGAATGGGAAGTTTACCTTTGTTTGAAAGGGAAGTTTACCGAATGGGACGTTTACCTTTGAATAGCAAGTTTACCTTTGTTTGAATGGGAAGGTTACCTTTGTTTGAAAGGGAAGTTTATTCATAAATAAACTTTTTTTTCAAACAAAGGTAAACTTTTCGTGTCATTGAAAACATGTTAGTAATTTCAATGAGTATAGAATACATTGCACACTTCATATATGCTTAATTCTGATACATTGCGAATCATACCTTAGACATTTTTTTTAACTGATGTGTTCCATATGGAAATAAACATTCTTAAAACTACTGGCAATAAACCAAAACTCTGTAAAAATCCTAGATTCAACACCAGACTTATACTTTTAATTTTTTTTTTGAATAATATATCACCATTTAATATTTACTTCAAACCATTCGTAGAGTCCATTCAAACCCTGAGATTATAACCTAGATAACTCTTTGTTTACCTCTTCAACACATCGTTAAAGTGGGTACATTTGTATCACGACACATCGTTAAAGTGGGTACATTTGTATCACGACACATCGTTAAAGTGGGTACATTTGTATCACGACACATCGTTAAAGTGGGTACATTTGTATCACGACACATCGTTAAAGTGGGCACATTTGTATCACGACACATCGTTAAAGTGGGCACATTTGTATCACGACCCATCGTTAAAGTGGGTACATTTGTATCACGACACATCGTTAAAGTGGGTACATTTGTATCACGACACATCGTTAAAGTGGGTACATTTGTATCACGACACATCGTTAAAGTGGGTACATTTGTATCACGACACATCGTTAAAGTGGGTACATTTGTATCACGACACATCGTTAAAGTGGGCACATTTGTATCACGACACATCGTTAAAGTGGGTACATTTGTATCACGACACATCGTTAAAGTGGGTACATTTGTATCACGACACATCGTTAAAGTGGGTACATTTGTATCACGACACATCCTTAAAAGTGGGTACATTTGTATCATGACCCATCGTTAAAGTGGGTACATTTGTATCACGACACATCGTTAAAGTGGGTACATTTGTATCACGACACATCCTTAAAAGTGGGTACATTTGTATCACGACCCATCGTTAAAGTGGGTACATTTTACCACGACACGTCGTTAAAGTGGGTACATTTGTATCACGACACATCGTTAAAGTGGGTACATTTGTATCACGACACATCGTTAAAGTGGGTACATTTGTATCACGACACATCGTTAAAGTGGGTACATTTGTATCGCGACCCATCGTTAAAGTGGGTACATTTGTATCACGACACATCCTTAAAGTGGGTACATTTGTATCACGACCCATCGTTAAAGTGGGTACATTTGTATCACGACACATCGTTAAAGTGGGTACATTTGTATCACGACACATCGTTAAAGTGGGTACATTTGTATCACGACACATCGTTAAAGTGGGTACATTTGTATCACGACACATCGTTAAAGTGGGTACATTTGTATCACGACAAATCGTTAAAGTGGGCACATTTGTATCACGACCCATCGTTAAAGTGGGTACATTTGTATCACGACACATCGTTAAAGTGGGTACATTTGTATCACGACACATCGTTAAAGTGGGTACATTTGTATCACGACACATCCTTAAAAGTGGGTACATTTGTATCATGACCCATCGTTAAAGTGGGTACATTTGTATCACGACACATCGTTAAAGTGGGTACATTTGTATCACGACACATCCTTAAAAGTGGGTACATTTGTATCACGACCCATCGTTAAAGTGGGTACATTTGTACCACGACACGTCGTTAAAGTGGGTACATTTGTATCACGACACATCGTTAAAGTGGGTACATTTGTATCACGACACATCGTTAAAGTGGGTACATTTGTATCACGACACATCGTTAAAGTGGGTACATTTGTATCGCGACCCATCGTTAAAGTGGATACATTTGTATCACGACACATCCTTAAAGTGGGTACATTTGTATCACGACCCATCGTTAAAGTGGGTACATTTGTATCACGACACATCGTTAAAGTGGGTACATTTGTATCACGACACATCGTTAAAGTGGGTACATTTGTATCACGACACATCGTTAAAGTGGGTACATTTGTATCACGACACATCGTTAAAGTGGGTACATTTGTATCGCGACCCATCGTTAAAGTGGGTACATTTGTATCACGACACATCGTTAAAGTGGGTACATTTGTATCACGACACATCGTTAAAGTGGGTACATTTGTATCACGACACATCGTTAAAGTGGGTACATTTGTATCACGACACATCGTTAAAGTGGGTACATTTGTATCGCGACCCATCGTTAAAGTGGGTACATTTGTATCACGACACATCCTTAAAGTGGGTACATTTGTATCACGACCCATCGTTAAAGTGGGTACATTTGTATCACGACACATCGTTAAAGTGGGTACATTTGTATCACGACACATCGTTAAAGTGGGTACATTTGTATCACGACACATCGTTAAAGTGGGTACATTTGTATCACGACACATCGTTAAAGTGGGTACATTTGTATCACGACACATCGTTAAAGTGGGTACATTTGTATCACGACACATCGTTAAAGTGGGCACATTTGTATCACGACACATCCTTAAAAGTGGGTACATTTGTATCATGACCCATCGTTAAAGTGGGTACATTTGTATCACGACACATCGTTAAAGTGGGTACATTTGTATCACGACACATCCTTAAAAGTGGGTACATTTGTATCATGACCCATCGTTAAAGTGGGTACATTTGTATCACGACACATCGTTAAAGTGGGTACATTTGTATCACGACACATCCTTAAAAGTGGGTACATTTGTATCACGACCCATCGTTAAAGTGGGTACATTTGTACCACGACACGTCGTTAAAGTGGGTACATTTGTATCACGACACATCGTTAAAGTGGGTACATTTGTATCACGACACATCGTTAAAGTGGGTACATTTGTATCACGACACATCGTTAAAGTGGGTACATTTGTATCGCGACCCATCGTTAAAGTGGGTACATTTGTATCACGACACATCGTTAAAGTGGGTACATTTGTATCACGACCCATCGTTAAAGTTTGTACATTTGTATCACGACACATCGTTAAAGTGGGTACATTTGTACCACGACACATCGTTAAAGTGGGTACATTTGTATCACGACACATCGTTAAAGTGGGTACATTTGTATCACGACACATCGTTAAAGTGGGTACATTTGTATCACGACACATCGTTAAAGTGGGTACATTTGTATCACGACACATCGTTAAAGTGGGTACATTTGTATCACGACACATCGTTAAAGTGGGTACATTTGTATCACGACACATCGTTAAAGTGGGCACATTTGTATCACGACACATCGTTAAAGTGGGCACATTTGTATCACGACCCATCGTTAAAGTGGGTACATTTGTATCACGACACATCGTTAAAGTGGGTACATTTGTATCACGACACATCGTTAAAGTGGGTACATTTGTATCACGACACATCGTTAAAGTGAGTACATTTGTATCACGACACATCGTTAAAGTGGGCACATTTGTATCACGACACATCGTTAAAGTGGGCACATTTGTATCACGACCCATCGTTAAAGTGGGTACATTTGTATCACGACACATCGTTAAAGTGGGTACATTTGTATCACGACACATCGTTAAAGTGGGTACATTTGTATCACGACACATCCTTAAAAGTGGGTACATTTGTATCATGACCCATCGTTAAAGTGGGTACATTTGTATCACGACACATCGTTAAAGTGGGTACATTTGTATCACGACACATCCTTAAAAGTGGGTACATTTGTATCACGACCCATCGTTAAAGTGGGTACATTTGTACCACGACACGTCGTTAAAGTGGGTACATTTGTATCACGACACATCGTTAAAGTGGGTACATTTGTATCACGACACATCGTTAAAGTGGGTACATTTGTATCACGACACATCGTTAAAGTGGGTACATTTGTATCACGACACATCGTTAAAGTGGGCACATTTGTATCACGACACATCGTTAAAGTGGGCACATTTGTATCACGACCCATCGTTAAAGTGGGTACATTTGTATCACGACACATCGTTAAAGTGGGTACATTTGTATCACGACACATCGTTAAAGTGGGTACATTTGTATCACGACACATCGTTAAAGTGAGTACATTTGTATCACGACACATCGTTAAAGTGGGCACATTTGTATCACGACACATCGTTAAAGTGGGCACATTTGTATCACGACCCATCGTTAAAGTGGGTACATTTGTATCACGACACATCCTTAAAAGTGGGTACATTTGTATCATGACCCATCGTTAAAGTGGGTACATTTGTATCACGACACATCGTTAAAGTGGGTACATTTGTATCACGACACATCCTTAAAAGTGGGTACATTTGTATCACGACCCATCGTTAAAGTGGGTACATTTGTACCACGACACGTCGTTAAAGTGGGTACATTTGTATCACGACACATCGTTAAAGTGGGTACATTTGTATCACGACACATCGTTAAAGTGGGTACATTTGTATCACGACACATCGTTAAAGTGGGTACATTTGTATCGCGACCCATCGTTAAAGTGGGTACATTTGTATCACGACACATCGTTAAAGTGGGTACATTTGTATCACGACCCATCGTTAAAGTGGGTACATTTGTATCACGACACATCGTTAAAGTGGGTACATTTGTATCACGACACATCGTTAAAGTGGGTACATTTGTATCACGACACATCGTTAAAGTGGGTACATTTGTATCACGACACATCGTTAAAGTGGGTACATTTGTATCACGACACATCGTTAAAGTGGGTACATTTGTATCACGACACATCGTTAAAGTGGGCACATTTGTATCACGACCCATCGTTAAAGTGGGTACATTTGTATCACGACACATCGTTAAAGTGGGTACATTTGTATCACGACACATCGTTAAAGTGGGTACATTTGTATCACGACACATCCTTAAAAGTGGGTACATTTGTATCATGACCCATCGTTAAAGTGGGTACATTTGTATCACGACACATCGTTAAAGTGGGTACATTTGTATCACGACACATCCTTAAAAGTGGGTACATTTGTATCACGACCCATCGTTAAAGTGGGTACATTTGTACCACGACACGTCGTTAAAGTGGGTACATTTGTATCACGACACATCGTTAAAGTGGGTACATTTGTATCACGACACATCGTTAAAGTGGGTACATTTGTATCACGACACATCGTTAAAGTGGGTACATTTGTATCGCGACCCATCGTTAAAGTGGGTACATTTGTATCACGACACATCGTTAAAGTGGGTACATTTGTATCACGACCCATCGTTAAAGTGGGTACATTTGTATCACGACACATCGTTAAAGTGGGTACATTTGTACCACGACACATCGTTAAAGTGGGTACATTTGTATCACGACACATCGTTAAAGTGGGTACATTTGTATCACGACACATCGTTAAAGTGGGTACATTTGTATCACGACACATCGTTAAAGTGGGTACATTTGTATCACGACATATCGTTAAAGTGGGTACATTTGTATCACGAATGACGCAACACCCTACTATCTTTAGTTTTAACGGCTATGGGGAATGATTATTGAAAACTACCAAAAAGTAACAAACCCTCACTGTAAACAAAAACACAGGGATTAAAGAGTGTTCATGAAATGAACTTGTCTCATATTTGTGGATAGATAGGTGAGAGAGCTGGGAATGTTCAAAGTGAGACCGATTGGTTTGTGTTTGTCTGTGTTTGTCTGTTTGGCGGAATTTATTGGCGTTATCCTGCAGATATGATATAGCCGAGGAATGTTTTCATTATCAGGTTTATTAAGTCCGGTACATTGACTCGAGACTATAAGTGACCTTGAGCTGTTGCCAAAAACTTTCATTATCTCATGTAATGACCGTGTCTCTCACTAACTCTCTCTCTCACACACACACACACTTACACACTCTAATTAACATAATTTATATTTAATATCACGGTCTTCAGCTAATGTCAGATAAGTCTGATTATCAGACACCATCCAGGTGTTCCAGATTACGCACATATTCATAAAGGTATTTCCGGATTTAGGCAGATGTCCAGAGATGTTTGAGGAAGATGTCCAGAGATTTTGATGCAAATGTCCATATCAGGGTCCTGTTGCATTATATTCAATACTATTTAATACTGAAATGGGGCAAGACATAGTTTTAAAAAGTTTCTACATCATGAATACTAAATAGATAAAAATTATAAATTGGCCAACTATTTCGGTTTGGGAATTTTGTTGAAAAAAGTTTATTTTTGTTTTGTTTTGAGAATTACAGTTAGGTTATACAGCGAAGGTTTATGTTATTTTAGCGACTCATCTATATTTAGCTAGTAGTATTGCTACTCTGACATTTGACATAGTTGACTGAGTGCCCAATGTCACGTGACAAACGTTCAGTATTCTGATTATATCTATCTATCTATCTATCTATCTATCTATCTATCTAACTAACTATCTGTCTGTCTGTCTGCATATTTCGTCACTTACACCAATTGACGATTGTACCTTCAGCATATGAAACTTTCCGGGAATCGAAACCCTTCCTCTTAGTTCTAGAATGAGATTTCATACAAATGGAACCCTGGAACCAGGCTTACAGTGACCGAGAATGTCCATTTCCGGTCTATCACCTTGGAAACACCGGCGAAATTAGATTTCTGTATATTGTACCGGGTGGAAATACAATATCTGGTTAGTTAATCAGACCAACACACTGCTGGACTGAAAAAGGGGGGGGGGGTTAATTAATATCAAAGTACTGGGGAAATAAAATGTGGCGTTTTAAAAAAATACATTTCAACGCCCCCCTCCCCGACCCATTATATATATGCACATTCCATACCCCACTCCTTCCTTGACTCACCCCCGCAGATTATATTGAACGAGACTGAATTATTTGCTGACTATATCAACACACCATATCAGTTCTGCCTGTAGAAGGTAAATCAATTATCAGTCGACTCGACCTGTTGTTTGGGAAACATTCAGCACACTTTTTTTTTGTTTACTGTGAACAAAACATGAACAACAAAGGCAATTTATATTTTTATCGATTAATTTTGTTCTTTAGCGTTTCTGTAATTTGCTTATATAGTAGAATTATTCAATAGTAGTACTAGTAAATATGTACTAGGTGGTCGCGCTGGTTCGGCCCCCGAGGGAGTATAGTCCCACCACTCATGCCCCCTAGGACCCCCCTCCCCCCAATCCCAACACCCCCTCTTCCCTGGAACGCCCCTCCGTCTCCAGTATTATATGTGAAGAGCCTGTAGCATTTCACTCTGATAGTCCTATGTAGTAGAATTATTTAGGTGTTTGTCTAGTAGATAATGCATCTGAGGTGGTTCACAAAACCGGTTATTAAAAATATCAATTGACAATACACCGAAATAAAGATAAAGATTTGTAACTGCAATGTACACCGTCTGATTCGAAGTGATCTTCTTTTAGTTCACTCAGTGTTTTGGGTCTTTATTGATTTTTTTTTAGAAACGTGTCATGGTATGTTTGAAACCCTACGGTGGATCCATAGATATATAAGACTAGATCGCTTATGGGCTATGCATAGATATATATTGTGCGGACCATAACTTTAAAAAGAGAAGAGTACAATTCTGTATAACTTACATATTTTTACAAATTCTTTGCAAATATGATGACGTAGTACGCATAGAAACCTTAAGTAACCGAAATAAATAGCAGAAGACATTTTGCATTGTTTTCCTTGACAAATTTTCAAAAACTTTTTTTTTTCAATTAACTTTGAATAAAATGCCTTCGTGTTGTGTACCCGGTTGTTTGATTATATTATTACTAACCGTCAAATATATTTTTTTCGGACACATCAGTAGATTTTAAAAGCGCCAACCTCTAGCATGAATGGGGATTTTTTTTTTTATTAAAAGGAAGGAAATCTTTTTCGGTAAAAAATAAAGAACTGTACAGAATAGTACTCTTCTCTTTTTAAAGTATGGGTCTCGAATACAACACTTTTTCGGTTTCTATTAAATAAGCATAAGCGATCTAGTCTTATATATCTATGGGTGGATCATTTATTACTGTATTTAACCTTTGAACTACACCTGTACGGTGATATAATGATGTCATATTTCCTCAATATTAGCAATGATTGTATGGCGAGAGTAAAACCATCAGAGATTCAAACCTCCAGATTGCGTCATATACAGTGAGCAAATAGTCTCACAGTCCTCAATCATCTGACCAGGGTGATGTCTGACAGAATGTTAACACCAGGGTGGTGTCTGATAAAATATTATCACCAGGGTGGTGTCTGTTAAAATATTATCACCAGGGTGGTGTCTGACAAAATGTTAACACCAGGGTGGTGTCTGACAGAATGTTAAGACCGGGATGGTGTCTGACAGAATGTTAACACCGGTATGGTGTCTGGCAGAATGTTAGCACCAGAGTGGTGTCTGACAGAATGTTAACACCGGTATGGTGTCTGACAGAATGTTAGCACCAGAGTGGTGTCTGACAGAATGTTAAGACCGGGATGGTGTCTGACAGAATGTTAAGACCGGTATGGTGTCTGACAGAATGTTAACACCGGTATGGTGTCTGACAGAATGTTAACACCGGGATGGTGTCTGACAGAATGTTAACACCGGGATGGTGTTTGACAGATTGCTAAGATGGGATGGTGTTTGACAGAATGTTATCATCGAGGTGGTGTTTGACAGATTGTTCTCACTCGATTACCTTCTTCTGAAAGTTTCCGTAAGCACTTTTTTTTACATCTTTATTGTGCTGGCCTACATTTATTGTGCTGGCCTACATTTATTGTGCTGGCCTACATTTATTGTGCTGGCCTACATTTATTGTGCTGGCCTACATTTATTGTGATGGCCTATATTTATTGTGCTGGCCTACATTTATTGTGCTGGCCTACATTTATTATGCTGGCCTACATTTATTGTGATGGCCTATATTTATTGTGCTGGCCTATATTTATTGTGCTGGCCTACATTTATTGTGCTGGCCTACATTTATTGTGCTGGCCTACATTTATTGTGCTGGCCTACATTTATTGTGCTGGCCTATATTTATTGTGCTGGCCTACATTTATTGTGCTGGCCTACATTTATTGTGCTGGCCTACATTTATTGTGCTGGCGTACATTTATCGTGCTGGCGTACATTTATCGTGCTGGCCTACATTTATTGTGCTGGCCTACATTTATTGTGCTGGCCTACATGTATTTAGAGACTGTCGTAGATATATTATGAGGTAAGCAGACACCATGCAGGACAAAGGTAAATGAAGTCCCAGGTACTTGAACCTGGAACTGCGGTCAATCCACTCACCTCACTGGACATTTAATATTATTTTCTCCTCTAGAATTCAATTTATCTTAAAGCAGATAAGAGATGGATTGAATCTGTCCTCCTGCCACATGATAGAATCTGTTCTCCTGCCACATGATAGAATCTGTCCTCCTGCCACATGATAGAATCTGTCCTCCAGCCAGATGGATTGAAAATGTCCACCTGCCACATGATAGAATCTGTTCTCCTGCCACATGATAGAATCTGTTCTCCTGCCACATGATAGAATCTGTCCTCCTGCCACATGATAGAATCTGTCCTCCTGCCACATGATAGAATCTGTCCTCCTGCCACATGATAGAATCTGTCCTATAGAATTGATTAAATCTATCCTCTAGTTAAACTGATAATAATTGACAATAAAAGTGACATCGATGAACGAATCTTTCTCACATTAACTCACTGCTAACTGAACTGGAGGACACAACTGATGTAGAGATATGTGTAGTAATTTAGCGGGAGAAAAAAAGGTTGGGGTTGTGTCCTTTTTGACTTGAGACTTTGATCACCTTCCTCTAATGGATAATGTTGTGTGCCAAGATTTCAATACACTGAAATCAATTCCATGAGACAGTAAGGGAGAGAAGTTTTCGAAAGCGACTGTCGGGGACAGTGTGTGAAAGAGACAATAAGGGAGAGTGAGTGAAAGAGACAATGAGGGAGAGTGAGTGAAAGAGACAATAAGGGAGAGTGAGAGAGAAAGAGACAGTAAGGGAGAGTGAGAGAGAAAGAGACAATAAGGGAGAGTGAGTGAAAGAGACAATAAGGAGCTTTATTTTAATCTATAAGCCCCATACAGGTAGAGGAAGTAAATCTTGTGAGATTATTTGATGAACGACATTAATGATGATAAAATTAAAAGGGAATAAATGTATTCAATTACTATAACTGTAGCTTTGAATAGAACAAAAATAATATCGTCGGTGTTGTTATACAATGTATTATAAAACTCATTCATGGTACTAATCGTGATTCCAATTATGTAAATATCTCTCCAGTTTATTTTATTAATAAGAAACAATTTAATGTGTTGAAATATATCTTATTTATGTCTAAAAATATACGTTTGTAAAAAAAATCACAACTGAAATTTTAAATTAAAATATAAATAGTTAGTTGTACACAGACTCAAGATAATGAAAACATTGCCTTGAATCAGTTTGTGAAACTCATCATCTGTAAACATTTTGAATTGCCTTTATTTGAGTTTATAAACTTTAAGTTTGTTATTTATGTCTCCAATTGTGTTCAACATAATACTTTCATATCTATTGTGTTCAATATAATACTTTCATATCTGTTGTGTTCAACATAATACTTTCATGTCTATTTTGTGTTCAACATAATACTTTCATATCTATTGTGTTCAACATAATACTTTCATATCTGTTGTGTTCAACATAATACTTTCATGTCTATTTTGTGTTCAACATAATACTTTCATATCTATTGCTTTCAACATAATACTTTCATATCTGTTGTGTTCAACATAATACTTTCATATCTGTTGTGTTCAACATAATACTTTCATATCAGTTGTGTTCAACATAATACTTTCATGTCTATTTGTGTTCAACATAATACTTTCATGTCTATTTTGTGTTCAACATAATACTTTCATATCTATTGTGTTCAACATAATACTTTCATATCAGTTGTGTTCAACATAATACTTTCATATCTATTGTGTTTAACATATAACTTTCATATCTATTGTGTTTAACATAATACTTTAAATACTTTCATATCGGAATCAGGTATTAGATCATCACTAGTTCATACTTACATAGCAGTCAAAGAGACGAACTTGCAATGTAATGTTCATGTATGTAGTTAAAAATACTACAAAGTATATATCATGGTAAAGTACTTACAGTAAGTTTTACAAAAATAAAAAAAATATATATCTCACGCCTTAGTCAAATGTCAAACGTTGGCTTCACCTCGACTGACATATTTGTATGTCTTCCCTTATGTTCCATACTGTTGATTCTAAAAACCCACTAATTTCTAGATCCCTTCATCTCCACTACAGCTGGGTGTGAAATGACTCCACTACAGCTGGGTGTGAAATGACTCCACTACAGCTGGGTGTGAAATGACTCCACTACAGCTGGGTGTGAAATGACTCCACTACAGCTGGGTGTGAAATGACTCCACTACAGCTGGGTGTGACATGACTCCACTATAGCTGGGTGTGAAATGACTCAGGGGGTATCTCAAACTGTTGACTAGACTCGCTGAGAGTTAAACCCGCAACTTGGGGAATGCAGTATGCTCACAAGGGATGCGCCACCACTCTCTGGAATATATTCATTCTAAACGCCGATCTTTCTAAAACAGATCTTGAAACGGTCTGCATAGAAACCGTTACACTAAATATGACCTCCCACGATGTGAGGTCATTCTAGCTAGTGAGCTAGTCACCAGGAATATTTGACTTCATCTAGGTGTCGAAGTCTAGTTACCCTAGAAATGTGAGATATTTTTCTTCTTTACTTTTCATAAGCGCAACTTGAACAGTAGGTGTGACCCAGGCACCAGCAGGCTATGTCTACACATGAACTACGTTGAACGTGCCACTTGGCATACGCGGCCCATCATAGCACCTTCAGTAACTACCACCACCCTCAGTATACCAGGTTATAAAAGAATGGCTGTTTGTCACGGTTGGCCAGATTGTTATAAAGTTTAGTTTTACAACACATGAAGCTGAAATATATCAATACAAATAATAATACAAGTTTTCAAAATAATAAATATTATCTTCAGGGCGCTTTGTATTTGTGGGTGGGCGCTATTGAAGAAATGGCAGTTATGATGATTTCTAAAAATAAAAGACAGATTGGCAGCTCCAAGTGCTGTTCATTGTATCGTTCCCGCTTGACTCGAGTAGGATCTGATTAAATGTTTATTTAATGTCCATCAGTATTAGTCCCATTTAAAATGTGCCGTCCCGCAGTTGGCAACTGGTATATTTACATTGTTGTCAACTCCAACAACTAAAGAGAACAGAGAGAAAAAGAGAAAAAAAAATGTTTCAGTAAAATAATAACAGTGTTATCTTTAACCCATCTCTGCCCGGGTCTCTGCTTTACTTTTTGGCTACGGGTATTGTTGTTCCTGTAACCTGAGTGTTTGAGATACAGCGGAAACAGCCCGCGCGAGACACAAGCGAGACTCTCTGTATTCGTCACTTCGGATTGTGACTTTGTCAAGCGGTTCTCAAAATTGAGCATTCAGGGAGTAAACTGCAAACAATATTTAATGATTCAAATACGTTTATGTTTTTGGTTTCGCAGTGGCTACGGTTCTGTCTGTTCAGAACCCGTATTATTTTTGTCCAGGTACCATCCATATATGTGCGCATGCGCGACTTTCGGGACTCCGTATTTTTACCACTCACTGTGAGCCGTACCACTCACTGTGAGCCGTACCACTCACTGTGAGCCGTACAAAACTCATTACATCGCCTTCAAACAGACTGATTTGAAATGTAATGTTCATGTTATACATATCATTACTAGGGAGCGACCGATAATCGGATCGCTATCGGTATCGGACTGATATTGGCACTATCGGTTAATATCGGATCGGACGATTGTTGTAGGGAGCGACCGATAGTCGAACCGATATTGGCACTATGGGTTAACTGTCGGACCGGCCGTTTTTTGGCTGCCGATACATTGTTTTTTTTTTTTCACAACAGATATGCAGAAAAGAAAATCAGTAAATAACCCAATTCTATAACCAGATCAGACAAGATTTAAAAAAAAAAGGAAAAAAAAACCCGTACACAGAAATTGTCACGTATACATCAGAGATACGACCTTGAAACAATAGGATTGGCATTTCTTAATTCTAATGTATGACCTTGAATGATACAATTAGTGAACATCTGTGCGTATTTTTTGTTGGGATGGGAAGTTGGGGGGGGGGGGGGAAAACAAGACTTACGTGTGGGCGAAGTGTCACGAAACATGACAGGGAAGGGGTAAGCATGGGTTGACATACGTCATTAGCTGTATTAGCACGAGAGAAACACGTGTTTGGCAATTGGCATTGTTGTTGCTTAAGGGGCTGTCCATTAATTACGTCAACAAAATAGGGGGGAGGGGGGGGGTCAGAAAATTTTTGACAATTGTTGACAAGGGGGAGGGAGGGAGGTCAAGAAAAGTTGACGTCAACAATGTTACTTTTTTAAATTTAATATAATTACTTAATAAATAGGAAAATTAAGCAGCGTTTGTAGTTCTGTGTTACACACTCGCTTAACATTCAGTATTTTAATTAAACTAACTATATTCCTACTAATTTTGCCACATAAACATTTTGGTAGCCACCTTTTTAGGGGGGGGGGTAATCAAATGTTGAAATAATTTTATTGGGGGGTCTCGGAAAGTTTGACAAGTTGTTGACAAGGGGGGGAGGTAAAAATCGCCAAAAATTTGTTGACATAAATAATGGACAGCCCCTAAAAATAAAATATCGGTATCGGTAAAAATGCTGGGGGAAAATATCGGTATCGGACTATCGGTAAAAAGGCATATCGGTCGCTCCCTAATCATTACATTGCCTTCAAACAGACTAATTTGAAATGTAATGTTCATGTTACACATATCATTACATCGCCTTCAAAAAGACTGATTTGAAATGTAATGTTCATGTTATATATCAAGTAGAGGTACGTACTGAAAGTTCTACACAGGTAAAGACAGATCTCACGTCACCTACAGTCCAACGTTCACCTCGACAGACATTTATCTGTCTATCATTTCTCTGCCCTTAAATTCCTTTCACATGTGCATGATTATGTCCATTACCGCGAAACAAGCTCATAACTTATGGGGGTTGGCTGGTACGTTGAACATTTTCAGTATATGTGCCGCTAATTTAGAAGGAAAGTTTCCCCCTTGGTAAAAATCAAATTGAATGGGGTCTATTGAGTAGAGTCCCGACTAGGAAATAATAGTGGCAGGCGGGTACAGTCCCCTAGTCATTCATTGACTGCACTGAGATATTTCAATACACTAGTTCCCTCCCCTTCATATGTGTGTGTGTGTGTTGGTTATTAAGGCGATGTTTTTTATTTGTATGTGTTCCAATAAGGTAGTTGAAGCCAGTCATTGATTTCTTAGTGTTAGTAGGTCATCTGAAGACTCAGGAGGCATTTGTTCAATATTTTAGTGCTAATTTAATATCTCGTGTCGTTTGAAAAGCTTTAGCTCACATTTGATGACAATCGTGTTGTAAATAGCTGTGTTTACCTCTGAATCGTTCAACAAATGTAACATACAATTACAGAACCCTTAGTTTTCAGTAGGGCCGCTGAAGTAAGGAGCCATGGTCAGAGCCGTATTGTGGCACCCTGAGCGAGTTACATTTGTGGCGCCCCCCCTCCCATCCGAAATGTACAAAAACACACACACACACATCCAACAGCGCTCTTTATGCACCCTTTCCTTGTTAGGCGCCTCTTCCGAATTCAGCATCCTGTGAGGTAGCATTAGCATCAGTACCCTTCCTACGATACTGAACTCGGTATAAAGATTGAATTAGTTTGCTAAACCATCTGACTTAAATTTCCTACATCTAATAACTGACTTCAACTCAAAATAAACTTTGTAAAGCAGAGAGTGTCACTTTGGGATTGGGGGTTTTCGGTAATCGTCTAGTTTGACTTATCATAAGAACTGGTTTAGTTTGACTTACCATAAGAACGGGTTTAGTTTGACTTACCATAAGAACGGGTCTAGTTTGACTTACCATAAGAACGGGTTTAGTTTGACTTACCATAAGAACGGGCCTAGTTACTTGACTTACCATAAGAACGGGTTTAGTTTGACTTACCATAAGAACGGGCCTAGTTACTTGACTTACCATAAGAACGGGTTTAGTTTGACTTACCATAAGAACGGGTTTAGTTTGACTTACCATAAGAACGGGCCTAGTTACTTGACTTACCATAAGAACGGGTTTAGTTTGACTTACCATAAGAACGGGTTTAGTTTGACTTACCATAAGTACGGGTCTAGTTTGACTTACCATAAGAACGGGCCTAGTTACTTGACTTACCATAAGAACGGGTTTAGTTTGACTTATCATAAGAACGGGTTTAGTTTGACTTACCATAAGAACGGGCCTAGTTACTTGACTTACCATAAGAACGGGTTTAGTTTGACTTACCATAAGAACGGGTCTAGTTTGACTTACCATAAGAACGGGTCTAGTTTGACTTACCATAAGAACGGGTCTAGTTTGACTTACCATAAGAACGGGTCCGCACCCACCATTTCTACTAACAAGAAAGCCGCCACTCAGACGTTGAGACACCGAGACGTTGACATATCAAAACACTGACACACCGAGACTTTGACAGACACACTCAGACGTTGACACACCGAGACACTGACACACCGAGACACTGACACACCGAGAGATTGACAGACACACTCAGACATTGACACACCGAGATACTGACACACCGAGATACTGACACACCAAGACATTGACGGACACACTCAGAATCTTTAATCGGGAATATCCGAACTAAAAACCAAGTTTCTATGATGTACACGGTTAAGTTACCTAACGTCACACGTTTTATTTAGATGCACGTTTATATATCCAAGATCCACATAAGCTTGAATTAAAAAAAAAATATTTCCCTTGTGTTGTGGATTTGTCCCTCCCTATTGTCTGTTTTATTGAACTTTAGTAAAGTTTCCCTTATAAAGCCTACACACACCATCAGTTCATACGTAGAAGAGAACCGTAGTGATTTACATTTTAAATCTTGGACGGACATTTTCAACCGCAGGGCTTTTACTTGTGTGTGCGTGCTGGGTGTGCATTTATTTGGAGGTGGGAATTTTTTTTTTTATTTAATGGGATTTTTTAGTTGGCAAGAGATTAGTTTCAAAGGCAAACTTAATAAATGTTAGAAATAGGAAAGAAAATTTCTTTTGTTCTCGCTTGTTGAACAGGAAACTGTAATCTCTAGTTCTATGATATTCATTATACATAAAGAAGGTGATCCTGTCTGAATGCCTAGAGAAATGCATAAAAATGTCAGGGAATTATTTATTATTATTATTATTATTATTATTATACATATGTATAATAAATCAAGTTCTTTAGCTTTCACATTTGTCAAATGCAAATCAATTTCATTTCCATAACAGATGACATAATTCCGTTGAAAAAACTACATCGTTGAATCAGTTTAATAATTGAAACTCTCCGGTTGTTGAAATGTAAACAACTTCACTTCTCAATAACATTTAAAAAAATGATCATTTGTTCTTAAAAAAGTGTTGAACCTTTCTCCTATACATTTTACTATAAATGGTGTTGACATGAACCTTTCTCCTATACATTTTACTATAAATAGTGTTGACATGAACCTTTCTCCTATACATTTTACTATAAATGGTGTTGACATGAACCTTTCTCCTATACATTTTACTATAAATGGTGTTGACATGAACCTTTCTCCTATACATTTTACTATAAATAGTGTTGACATGAACCTTTCTCCTATACATTTTACTATAAATGGTGTTGACATGAACCTTTCTCCTATACATTTTACTATAAATGGTGTTGACATGACCCTTTCTCCTATACATTTTACTATAAATGGTTTGACATGAATCTTTCTCCTATACATTTTACTATAAATAGTGTTGACATGAACCTTTCTCCTATACATTTTACTATAAATAGTGTTGACATGAACCTTTCTCTTATACATTTTACTATAAATGGTGTTGACATGAACCTTTCTCTTATACATTTTACTATAAATGGTGTTGACATGAACCTTTCTCCTATACATTGCTATAAATCGTTTTAACATGAACCTGTCTCGCCTTATATTTTGTTCACATGAACCATTTTCCTACATTGAGGCCAAATTCACAGCCACTAAATAAACCCATGATATATGACCATATTGTTAGGAATATATGTTAGTTACTACTGTAGAATATTTATTGTAGATTTATAACATTCATGAAATAATTAAATCATCATGACTTGTTGTAAGTGGTGAGGTCATTAGTAATGAAATATGAGGGTAGGTCAGTCTGTCTGTCTGCTTGTTTATGTATCAACAGTGATGAGTTATAAAGTATTAATTGGGTAGAAATCAATATTTATTTATTCGTAATTCTTTTTATGCGCCACAGAAGTTCAGTAAGTTTATTATTATTATTGTTAATTGATTACTGTGTATTGATATCTATTGATAGATACTGTGTATTGATATCTATTGATAGGCAGGCCCGTAGCCAGAAATATTGGATTGGGGGGGCCGAAGACATTTTCGGGTGGGGGGGGGCGAAGAAATGATCGGGGCGGATCTAGACAACTTTGACGGGCGGGTGGGGCAAAACATTGACCCCCGGGGGGGGGGGTCAAAACTGTTTTCATTGTTGAAAATTGGTCTTAGAACAAAAAATATTTCGATAATTTAATGATGTATTACCTAAACTTGCGATAACGGGAAGGGGGGGCAAAATGGAGGCGCGAAGCGCCGAAAGCTTGCGAACGTAGGGAGGGGTTTGTGGAGGGGATCTCAGTGAGTCCCCTCCCCAAGAAATTTTTGCAGTTTCATACAAGAAATTTTTGCAGTTTCATATCTGGAATGGTGCATTTTAGTACCGATTGTTTAGCTATTAATTAGAAATATATAATTTTAACTACGTTTCAATAATGCATGGCGTGGTGCAGTTTTGTTAAAAATAATTTAAATAGTAAAGAGTTTTAATGATAAAAATGTATTGAGGCTGAGCAATTTCTGATTCCTGTTATAAATATATTTATCAATAGTTCTGCTACACAATTGTTACATAATAGATACCTGATTTATATTATTATACTGTTTGTTTAACGTACAACCCGGGAAGAATGACAAAGATGCATGAATAAAGCTTAGCTATTTGTGTGATATTTCTTATAAAATATTGAAAACAAAGAACAGATCTATCAACAACAACAGTCGCAATTATTCAATTTAAAATAAAATTAATTCTGCTAAAAAGTAAATTTGCAAATTAAATGACATCACTCAGAAATCACGGAGTTTGTACTTTATTATTTTATTATACATATGTATAAAAATGAAGTCAGAAGCCAATGTTATTTTATTAAAGTTATATTATTTAAGTTGCTAGTTGTCCTCAGAAGATATCAATATATAAAACTATTACAAGGTTGCGAACAGGCTCATCGACAGAAATTTCGGGCCCCTGGGCTGATATTAATATTTTAAAAAGTTGATTGGCCAGCTCAGTCCGGGTCCCTAAAACTCACCGGGCCCCTGGGCATTGGCCCCCCCCCACTCGTCGGCACTGGTTGCGAACTTATATTATTATACGTTTCAAATTTGCAAACTTCGTGGTTTAGCCAGCCCCGTAGCCAAGGGGGACACTGAAGGGGGCCGTGCCCCCCCCCGCTAGGTGTCGAGTGCCCCCCTCCCCACTTAAAAAAGAAGAAGAGGAAACATAAGGAAAAAGTAAAGGTGCCCCCTTGCAGGGTATTGGTGCCTCCCTGCTTACTTTGACCTGGCTACGGGCCTGAGTTTAGCACTGAATTTACCTAAAAATGCTTCAGCCTTCAGATTGTCTTTTAAATCTTTTTCAAATGCAAGCAGGAAAAGATTGCTTAGACGCTTTTGTAACATTGATCTGCGATATGGGGTGAGCATTCATGTGAGGGTTGAGAAACTGCTCTCACACACGGCTGTTGAAGCACCAAATGCCAATGCTGCCCAAAATACCCAGAATTGAACTTCAATAAGATTCAATCTTTTATGCCCAAAAATTAGATAAGCTATATAGGTAACTATATATAAATAGCCTGAATGATTGCCAAGATATAAACTTTTAGTTTTTATTATTATTGATTTATTAAACAAAATGATTGATGTTTTATAGCCGTTATTATTAAAATTTTGTAAAAAAAAAACTCAAATCATGCACGGGGGGGGGGGCTCAGGTCATGCACGGGGGGGCTCAGCCCTCCCCCTAGCCCCCTCCTGGCTACGGGCCTGTTGATAGGTACTGTGTATTGATATCCATTGATAGGTACTGTGTATTGATATCCATTGATAGGTACTGTGTATTGATATCCATTGATAGGTACTGTGTATTGATATCTATTGATAGGTACTGTGTATTGATATCCATTGATAGATACTGTGTATTGATATCTATTGATAGGTACTGTGTATTGATATCCATTGATAGGTACTGTGTATTGATATATATTGATAGGTACTGTGTATTGATATCCATTGATAGGTACTGTGTATTGATATCCATTGATAGGTACTGTGTATTGATATCTATTGATAGGTGAGGTAGTTTATTAGTGTTAGAAGTCATGTGTTGGCAGTAGGGCCACCATAATATGCTGTGTCAAAAAATAAAGAGAAAAAAATCCTACTCGAAACTTATTAAGTTGTAATGTGTCTGGCTGAACACATTTCAGAATCTGTTGCTGTGAGTGAAGTCATTTTGAACTAGATTGAGAATCGGTTACTGTGAATGTAGACATAGAATCTGGTGATAGGGTCGGCTAGAATCGGTTACTGTGAATGTAGACGTAGAATCTGGTGATAGAGTCGGCTAGAAAGAAAAAAACAACTTTTAGTTGTATTCACCCATGCATGACGCGGATAGTCTGTTGTCTCACTGTCTGTGCGCCAGTGGCGAGACAGACAGGAAACAAAGGTCCTTCTGTATTAAGCATACACATTATTTAACATCTTAAGAACAGACACATAATGTTTCACACACGTCATATTTGCCCTACATTTCGTTGTGTCAGTTCTACAGACACCAGTCTGTTTACTTTTTTTTTAATTGTTATAACCAACGTACACGCTTTTGATAATTATACTTTTTGTACATTTTTATTTTATTAGGTTTCAGAAAACAATTAAGAATGATTTCAATTTATTTTTGTTCTAATCCTCACAATGTTCTAATTTGTTCAGTAACAACAACAAACACACAATGTTCTGATTTGTTCAGTAACAACAAACACACAATGTTCTATTTTGTCCAGTAACAACAACAAACACACTATGTTCTATTTTGTCCAGTAACAAAAACAATCGTCTAAAATTCCAATCCAAATTTTCAGTGTATAATAGTGTCAATACAAGATCTGATATGTGTATTTCTAAAAGTACACAGTTGGTTGAGTTATAAAAATTCTCAAAGACATACATAGATTTGTATTACCTAGGCACATGTACTTGCCGGTGTACATAGATATGTATTATCTAGGCACAAGTACCTGCCGGTGTACATAGACTTGTATTACCTAGGCACAAGTACCTGCCGGTGTACATAGTTTTGCATTACCTATTCACTAGTACCTGCCGGTGCCCTATTACCCTTAGATTTAAATGATTAAAGGGGGCCCACATTAGGTGGTAGTACATTTTTCATGGGATAACGGGTTTTTAAAGTTTGCCGACCATTGTACCAACGTACAATTGTGCCGTTGTGGAAATATCTTTTTGTTGAGAAGATATACCTGTGAAACTTAAATTATTTTCATTTGTTTCCATTGTGTTTAGGCATGGTGTATATAAACTTTGACTATGTTGCCAGTAGCAATACGTTGTTACAAGTTCCACGAGCTCTCCCTCTTTATATTATTTTCAAGACATATTCTGACCAGCAATGAATAAAACATTGCAGGATTATCATGACAAACTTGCACTGTGTAAACCTAATTAACATAAAACACATAGTGAACAAGTAAGTGCTTAAAAATTTGAATTTCTGTTTTTTCGCCATGGAGAAATTCCGATTTCGTAAAAAAGAGACAACAATTAAAGACATTGAAAGTGTTCAGTCTAAACTACAGCACACGCCTCAGCCTCAACACCAGACAGCTCTGCCTCAACAACAGCGAGACCAAACACCGTATCAAACTATGCAGCTTCAGCCGAATCAGAACAGCTACAAAACCGCACAGCTTCAGTCGGAGCAGAACAGCTACCCTATGACGCACCTGCACCCTATGTACACAGCGGGCACGGGAAAGATGAAACAGCATACCAACTGGAGCGGACTGATGCAGGACCTGTTTGGTCTGGGTAAGCACAGGGATTTACTTCTTTAAATAGTTGACTGAATGGGTACCGGCTTGAATGGCGTTACGATGAGAATCACAGCTGTGTATGGATGGGGTGGGGGTGTGACATTATGGTAGTAACTGTTTCCTGTTAAGCCCACAGATATTCCCCCGGATTAATAAGTGTTTTATGTAGACAGAGCTGCTGTGTACACTTGATGTCTCCGGCTCCAAAAATTTAATGCGGGTCGGTATAAATATTGAAACTTTTTAGATTATCACGATAGACTTGTCAGATGCTTCGGTTCGCTGACTGTGTAGGAGAGGTGTTCACTTTGACGGAGTTGTATTTACATTGTAGAATCTGTTGTAAGATCAGTCCGTAATGACCGAATAAACATTATTAATGTAAAATATATGTTATAGCAGAAAAAAAACCTTATGAATGTAAAATAGATTGTATAACAGACCAAAACGAAACCTTATGCATGTAAAATATGTTATAAATACCAAAAAGAAACCTGATGAATGTAAAATATATGTTATGACAAACCTATAAAAGCCTTATCAGTGTAAAATATATGTTATAACAAACCAAAAGATAGAGGTGTGTGCATGCCATTATATTTAAAAAAAACATTCAAAGTTATCAATAAAATTGTGAAGAAATTTCGGAAGAAATATGGTCCGTATATAATAGTTTTCTATTGATATATATGTAGACATAAAAAAAAATTAAAGAGAATGTCCTTAGATATAATGAGTGAGTGAAAGTTAAATTATAACCACAATATATGTCAATATTCACATCCTCATAATATTACTGGCTGTACTTTTGAGTCGCACATTCCTTTGTGGTGTACTCCCCATTGTATGGGTGTAACAGCTAGTTCTTATGGTAACTGCTGGAACATTGTATGGGTATAACAGCTAGACCTTATGGTAACAGCTAGACCTTATCACACTAGATGAAAGATGAACATTAGTGTTGGGAAGGCTTTATATATGGTCAACTTTTCTAAAACTGGGACTATGTTATGGTACAGTTTTGGGCATACATTGTGTGCAGTGGTACAGCTGGAGACATTCACTGTGTAATGTGGTACAGAATTGTACATGCAATTGACAGACTTCAGGGCGTGACGCAAGTCTCTAGTTTCTTTGCTGATAAGAACTACAAACTTTATAAAAATAAACCAACTAAACGCTGGTAAATTTTCTGAGCTCTATAAACGTTTCCATAGTAACAGTAAACAACTTTAAGTCATTGTCAAATACCAGCGATGTACAATACTCACACGGATAATGTTTTTTTGTTTTATAATTAGATTAGCTTTCCCCAAGACATGTTGAGCCCGTATATCTCTATAAATACATTCAAATTGAAACTATAGATATGTTATTACAAACTGGCGAGTTAACAGGTTTATTGTATGAAGAATAAACCATTACTTTAAGTTGTTTCATTTCTTATCGTCCAACACCATATCTAGACAGATTATGTTTTATAGACACCGAAAAATGTTCCTTGGATTATGTGTATAAATTTATTATTCTTTTCCATGCCTTTACTCTATTAAATATAAGTGTCTCTTATCCTACAGATATAGCGTGAGGAACTCATTAAAAAAAAAACTCTTCATAAAATGGTGATAAAAATGTTAATATCTTTTATTAAAATACACCCTGACGCCATTTTGACATTGGGGCTTACTGGATTAGATAAAGATTATCTCGTGGTATAATGGGGGGGGGGGGGTGTTTTGTGTGTGAATCGCTGTGATTGAAAAACTACGGTACATTCCATTGAAATGTGTCATATTTTATTCACTACTTTTGAGATAATTCTATCACACAAAATATTTAAATTGAGACAAAGCAGTGGAAATGTGATATTTTATGGCCTTCATAGAGTACAGACCTGTCATCAGACTTGAGTACAGACCTGTCATCAGACTTGCCAGCACATTGATGTTCATTTCATGGCTGGGATTGCGTGCACACAAATGCCATAAAGTAACTGGACCAGAACAACCAAGACGGGTCATCGATGGTGGTGACGTGTTAGCGTTGCATGTACTTTTATCTTTGGTCTCGTTGTAATCTTTTGTTTTTTAAATAAACCACAGTGTTGGTAGTAATATTTCACTGAATCAGCTCCAAATGACTGAGCCATTCCATGTTCAAAATAAAATATACGTCATGTGGTATCATGGAATCAGTTTATGTCTCTTTATTTTGTATGTACAGTTCCCCACCCTCTGACACACATTCCAGGCAGGTCGGCAGGTGTCCTAGAAACTTAATATGGATCCAGATTTATATAAATCTAACTTCCAGGCAAGACGTGCCTGCTATCAGGCAACATGTATTGGCAATAAACTAATATGTATGACCTACCTATGGTAGAGTGTTGGCAGTAAACTAATATGTATGACCTACCTATGGTAGAGTGTTGGCAGTAAACTAATATGTATGACCTACCTATGGTAAAGTGTTGGCAGTAAACTAATATGTATGACCTACCTATGGTAGAGTGTTGGCAGTAAACTAATATGTATGACCTACCTATGGTAGAGTATATTTACCATTGTTAAACAATTTCAAATCAGCTAAACTAGGACTCAATAAATCAGCTAACCTAGGGCTCAATAAATCAGCTAAACTAGGGCTCAATAAATCAGCTAAACTAGGGCTCAATAAATCAGCTAAACTAGGACTCAGTTCTTTTTCGCCATTATTTAGACATCAAAGGGCAGTTGGCTTATTATATAAATTTACACCACCCTAAAAAATGACAAGTCATACAAAAAATATTTCAAAACCCTTCCTCCAACCCCTACTTACCCAAACCCTTGATGAAAATTTTCCTATTGCCTAAAAAGGCGACAAGAAATATCATAAAAACACAGGAACACAGGATAATATGATATATGCTTGATTGAAACGATGGTTACATACACTATAGACGGATTGAAGTAATTACACCAAAAAAACTCAGCTTATTTTATGAAAAAGATAACATTTTTACATATTACAGATTTACAGTGATGTATATTACTCTGATATATCAGTGTGATGGATGTGGAACATATCATATTCCATAGGGGCTTCAAAATTCTAAACGAGAACCAACAAAACTTGAATATTGAAAAAAAATATTCCTTTTATAATTTTAATAGTGTCGCTTTTTGGCGGGTCATCGGGGAAGTTGACACGGAGGTGAAACGTGGAGTGAATGAATCTGAGTTAGACATTTAACCTTAATATTTCAAGTTTTGTTCAAGTGAATGAACCTGAGTTTGACATTAACCTTAATATTTCAAGTTTTGTTCAAGTGAATGAACCTGAGTTAGACATTAACCTTAATGCTTCAAGTTTTGTTCACTTTCTTAGAAATGATTATTTTTTTACTATTAAAACATTTTAATAATTTTACGATTATGTTATCAGATAAACTAATGAAGAATTTTAAGCAAGTTTAAATAAAATAATATTTTATAGTTTAATCTCTTTCCGAATAAAAAAAGCCAACTACACCGCTAGAAAGAAGGAAGAAAGAAAATGACGTACACAGACGACAACCGAATCTAACGTCCTGCCCCCACGCGAGACACACAAGATTACTGATTTCATTGTTGATTTATTTTAAAAAAAATTGTTTTGCCTTTTTTTGTTATTTCATAATAGATTCAGAGCTCAGAACCCTCGCAATTTGAAATATTTTAAAATAAAACTCGCGACACACGTGGAAATCTCTCACGACACACAGATTGAGAAACACTGCTTCAAAAAAGTGTCGAACATCTTTGAATTATGATGATGGCCCGATGATGGTATGGAGAGAGAAGATGGGGTAGGGGGGCTTGTCTGACGTTGTAATCGTTCTATTGTCCAGGTCCGGTTCTCACTCTCACTGAATCATCTAATCTCCACCTCCAACCCTGTTTATATTGTGTGAATAAAGAAATAATCATCTCTGGCTCTACTGAGCAGTTTTGATTGTAAATAAATACCCCCTCCCATAAAAATGAGGGCCAAATAATAGATTTTATAATTAAAATAGGGGAGAAGTCCAGTGGGGATTTTGTCCGCTGGGGGTTTTGTCCGGATACCTGTACAGTTAGGTCTAACTCGGTTATTATTCTCAAATTAGCCCGCGTTTACCCCCCCCCCCCACTAGGTATGGTGTTTTCACATTTAAACACTTGAGCCAATCATCACCATTTCAATTGGCAATAAGTATTTGCAAATATCTACACAAGTGGTTCCCAAACTTTTTTGACCCATGGACCCCTTTTATAATCAAAACTTGCCCACGAACCCCCAAGTAAAAAAGCTGCAGAAATTCAGGGTATGAAAATTATTAATTAAAAAAAACATTCTGTTGAAAAAGTATTTATTGAAATTATAATTTTCATTTAAAATAAAAAAAAATAATGACGGATGAACATGATGAGATGCTATAAGTGTATTTATGTCCAGCTCAATGTTTGTGAGTAGTGACTGCTAATTCCCACGAGCACTAATTTCTGGTCGGTTTCTGTTTTTTTTTTTGTGTTTTTGGTTAATGAAGTTCATAACGGCACTGAATCCGCGTTCTACTAAGTAGTAAGGCAGAAAATCAGTCAACAACTTCTGTACAATAACCCATAATGCGGCATATAAAATTGGGATATCTTTTTATAACCAGAATTTGTAGTACCAGTGCCGGCTTTAGGTATAGGCGATATAGGCAGCCGCCTAGAGCGGCATTATTTCAAGGAGCGGCAAATTCCAGCAAAATAAAATCAAATCAAAAATATAAAAACTAAAAATAAAATAAATGAATTTGATTTAGATATAATGGAGGATCCTGCTAAATGACCAGATCGTTGTTTTCTTTTTCAGCATGATCCAAAGCAGATCAAATTTGAGTCTTGTTTCCAAAAGATGAAAGTGGGAGACGATTTTCTAATTACCGCTATACGCGCAAACTGGCTAACGGAGAAACTTTAAAAAGGAAATGGTTGATTTATTCTACGTCAGTAGAAAAGGTATATTGTTTTTGCTGCAGAATATATAACAGGAGTAAATCTGCCTTAGCTACACATGGTAGTTGTGACTGGAAAAATTTGTCAAGTATATTGCAGCATCGTGAACAATCTCCAGATCATTTAACCAGTTATCATGAGTGGAAAGAACTAAAAATGAGGATAACAAATAATTAAACTTTTGATGACGTGAATCAGCGCCTTATAAATCATGAAGCGAAACACTGGAAGGATGTATTAGAAAGAATAATATCTTTGGTCAGAGTACATGGAGTTCAAAATTTACCCCTGAGAGGGCAGACTGATCGGTTATATACATCTCATAATGGAAACTTTTGAAATTTGTTGAAGTAATTGCTGACTTTGATCCGGTAATGAAAGAACATATAAGACGTAAAAAATCAGATGAAATTCATGACCATTATTTGGGAAAAAATATTCAGAATGAGATCATTCAACTGTTGAGTAAGAAGGTAAAACAGAAAGTGATAAATGATCTAAAAATGCAAAATATTACGCTATAGTTCTCGATTGCACACCAGACGCCAGTCACAAAGAACAGATGACAATGATTGTTAGATTTGTTACAGCTAATGAATCGACAAATGACAAACCTTCAGAAGTTTCTATCAATGAACACTTCATTGGATTCGCAGAACTTGAAAATCTACAGGTGCAAGTATGTAGGAAATTTTACTTAAAGAGCTGTCAGATTCAGGCATTTTTTTAAAAGATAAGAGGGGACAAAGCTACGATAACGGAACGAACATGCGGGGAATACACAATGGTGTCCAAGCAATAGTTAAAGAGCTAAATTGAAGAGCCTTTTATGCCCATGCAATGCGCATTCGTTGAATTTGGTGGTGAATGATGCCGTAAACTGTTGTTTGGAAGCAGTAAGGTTTTTTGAGGTAATTCAAAATATATACACCTTTTTTTCTGCATCAACACATCGCTGTAATGTATTGTTAGAATATGTCCAAAAACAAAGAGGCAGCAGGTTTAACTGTTAACAAGATATACGCAACACGTTGGGAAAGTCGAGTTAATGCCGTGAAGGTAATCGATACCAAGCAGTTGAAATTTACGATGCACTCGTTTCAATTACTGATGACATTTCCCTTTCTGGACCACGTGGAACCCAGTCCCGTGCAGAAGCTAAGGGAATAGCACAAAAAAATGCTAAATCATTGGCTGAAGAATTTGGTATTGAGTGCAATTTCAATTATAATACGGAAATACAAATAAGATCTCGACTAAGAAAGAGACAATTTGACTATGAAGTTTCAGACGATCTCGAGCCAGAAATAAATTTCTAAGTAATTTTTTAAACCAGATATTGGATACCGCAATTCAATCAGATTTATGCAATTAACATCTCATAGCGATTTATTTGGATTTTTGTATGACATTAAAAACTGGAGAAATGTGATAAAAGAGAGGTTTTCAAAGATTGCATGGATCTTCAATTAGCTTTAACATCTGAAAACGAAGATTCAGCAGACATTAATGCAACAGAACTGTGTGATGAATTATTTGCTTATACAAGGAGAATTACAGAAAAATCAAGCCCTATATTTATATTAGACTATCTATGTGGAATGGGCGTGGTTGCCTAGAGTTATATTAGACTCTGTGGAATGGGCTTGGCTGCCTAGAGTTATATTAGACTATCTATGTGGAATGGGCTTGGTTGCCTAGAGTTATATTAGACTATCTATGTGGAATGTGCTTGGTTGCCTAGAGTTATATTAGACTATCTATGTGGAATGAGCTTGGTTGCTCTTTTCCCGAATGTGTACGTGGCATTGCGAATTTTGCTTACACTCCCGATAACAGTGGCGATTGCAGAGAGAAGCTTTTCGAAGCTCAAACTAATAAAAAACATATCTTCGTCCTACCATGTCTCAGGATCGTTTGGTTGGTTTAGCTACAATATCTATAGAGAAAACGATTGCAGAAGATTTGGATCTGACCGAAATAATTGAGTTTGCCGCTGCAAAAGCTAGAAAAGCATATTTTTCTTGAATTCTCTTCTATCTTTTTAACGCTTAATAAACATGACATTTCATTTTTTTTTATTTTTCATTACTTTTTTAACTTAGCCAAAAAAAAGACTTCCTAAAATAAACTAAGTATACTTAAAACTCTTTAACTTTTATAAAGTTGCCAACTTTAAAAAATGTATTATAATAAATAGCATTTATAGAGTTTTCTTAGAAAAATGAAACTAAAAAGGGCGGCATTTTTGTCCTTGCCTATATCACACAAATGTCTAAGGCCGGCACTGTGTAGTACCCTTGTTTAGAGATTGGTTTAATTTCCTCTTTTGGGAATATTTTTAATAAGCACATCATGTATTAGTAAGGATTCATCTGTGTACAAGAGGGTTCTACGCCCAGTCGGGAATATCCAAGTGAAGATTGTCTTCAAATCTTTGCTTCAGGTCTGCATGAAGAACCGTTAAATGTTGACAGTGAGTAAGCTGATCTTCAACTTTATTTTGCAATTTCGAAATATTTCATATCTGAAAACATTTTCATCTTTCCAAGTTTTGTTAGCACAGAAAAAGGTTTGCCACAAACTCAGCCATTACTGTTTTAGTTTTAGTTTTAATTAAATTTAATGTATTTGTCACCTTGTAAGTTCAAATTAGTTTCGTTAAATTTGTCAAATGAATCACTTATAGAGCTTTGCTTTCCATGAATCCCAACACTAAATCATAGAGCACAAACATGCACCTTTATATAACCAACGTACTTCTGTGTGAAGTAGTAAACAGTTATAGTCTTCATTTTTCAAACTAAGTTTAGAAAACAAGATCTTCTAATTTTAGACATTCCTTCTGCTTTAATGAGATAATCTAGTGATCTATGCAAACGTTCACTAAGATTTTTGCGACCAAATTATGCTAATGAATGACACAATGCACTAAAAAATACATTTCGTGCAGTTTGTTTTTAAGTATGCCAGACAGCCTCTTTATCTTCCAACCATTGTCGGAGCACTGTCAGTAGCAACAGAAATGGTATTAGTCAAGGGTAAAGCTTTTACCAGAGGCGTAGCTGGGGGGGGCGGAGGGTACATATGTCCCCGGGCGCTACTCACAATGGGGCGCCAACTTTATATTTTACATATAATATTATATGATTTTCGAACGGGGGGGGGGCGCTAAAAATGTATTTAAAAGTTATTGTACCCCGGGCGCGAGTTAAGCTCGTTACGGCACTGGCTTTTACATTGAACAATCATTTTAATCCAGTTAATAACGTTTCACCTTTTGTTTCCAAACATTTAGCAAATCACAATATATTTCTTCTTTTACAAATCTTACATTAGCTAAAAGTAAAGTTTCGCTTACCGGTAAAGTGGACTCGTCAAGCTGTATAGATATTTTTAAGTTTTCACATAAAGAATTTTCTACGGACTGAGCCAATTCGTCAATCCTTCTTTGTGCTGTATTATTACTCAGTGGAATTCTTTTTATAATATCGAAAGCTGGTTTGTGCAAAACTTTGCGTATTACCTCACTTACAAATGGTAAATTAAGTTCTTCACCAATAGTATGCAGCTTTCCGGACTTTGCAATCAATAAAGAAATGTTATAAGCAGGGCTCGATTTACCGCCGGGGATGCCGGGGATATCCCCGGCACTGAGACCTGTCATCCCCGGCTCTGCTTTAGCTAATATATCCCTGCCGGGGATGAAATCATAGACATTTATCCCCGGCTCTGCAGAAAATTTTGTTCATCCCCGGCACTGGTTTTTTCTTAAATCGAGCACTGGTTATAAGAAGCAGCAATCAGTCCATCATCATCTCGCTTAGAGGTTGTCCCTATGAGTTGTTGCAGTGACGGTATTTTCTAATATTTTTCTTTGACTATGAGAAAAAAACATTAAATCCTTATCTTTTTTGTCTAAGACTGAGAAAATTAGTTTATACACTTTGTATCTGCATAATATAGAACTAAATTCTTTTATAGTTTACGTCTATGTTGTAGACAAGTTAGTGCGTGCATCGGCGTCATCTATTCCTGGATTAAGTATAAACGTGTTTTCGGCCATCTGTCTCACACCGCTCCATGCTTGTTATTAATTTAATTATTGTGAGCTACTTGTTTATTTATTGCTTTTATTTTAATTTCCATAATAATAAAAATAGATCATAATTTTACTATTTTACATTAAACCTTTCACGGACCCCCTAAAGTTATTCAGGGACCCCCAAATGAATTTTAATTTCCACGGACCCCCTGAATGACGCCAGGGACCCCTGGGGGTCCGTACGGACCACTTTGGGAACCACTGATATAGATAGATGGGGGGGGGGAGATACAGTCACCACATCATCCACATGTGGCTCAGTTAACGAACGTACATTGAGTTTTTCTCCTCATTGACGTCATTGCTGTTTACTTTTCCTCTGATGTATTAAACAATATTCCTGTAGGCCTATGTGTTTTCTGGTGGTTGAAAAATTGTCTTGTTGAATGGACAACTATTGTGAATAAAACTGTAATGATTTTATTTACTCTGTGAAGTTGTTAACTCCAATTAAACAAAAAATAGGTGTCTTGGAATTTAGTTAGGAAGGTCGTTTCAGTAGTAAGTAGTAGTAAGTCTATTAATATTATATCCTGTCTGCCCCCAACTAGTAGGCTTACACTTGGAAAGGAAAAATTGTTGCTTTTTACTCATACATTGACGGGTAAATCTAGATAGAAGATGACACTTTGTCAAAGTGTGTGTTTGTGTGTGTTTTCCCCATCTGTATCTCACCTCTATCTCTCTCACCTTTATCTAACCGCTGTCTATCTCACCACTATCTCACCTATATGTCATCTCTATCTCACCTCTATCTCAACTCTGTCACTCCTATTACATTCTCTATCTCTCCTCTACCTCAACTCTGTCATTCATATTACATTCTCTATCTCACCCCTACCCCACTTCTATCTACTCACCTATATCTCTCCTGAATTAAAACCCTGCTTTTGCGAGTGGTTTAAGTGGTTGTTTGTGGTGTTATTTTTTACTCTCCTTAATGACACAAACTGTTACTTCATTAGTGTTAGTATTTTTCACTCTCCTTAATGACACAAACTGTTACTTCATTAGTGTTAGTATTTTTCACTCTCCTTAATGACACAAACTGTTACTTCATTAGTGTTAGTATTTTTCACTCTCCTTAATGACACAAACTGTTACTTCATTAGTGTTGGTATTTTTCACTCTCCTTATCATTAGTGTTAGTATTTTTCACTCTCCTTAATGACACAAACTGTTATTTCATTAGTGTTAGTATTTTTCACTTTCCTTCATGACACAAACTGTTACTTCATTAGTGTTGGTATTTTTCACTCTCCTTCATGACACAAACTGTTACTTCATTAGTGTTGGTATTTTTCACTCTCCTTCATGACACAAACTGTTACTTCATTAGTGTTAGTATTTTTCACTCTCCTTCATGACACAAACTGTTACTTCATTAGTGTTGGTATTTTTCACTCTCCTTAATGACACAAACTGTTACTTCATTAGTGTTAGTATTTTTCACTCTCCTTCATGACACAAACTGTTACTTCATTAGTCTTAGTATTTTTCATTCTTTTTTTTAAGCAGCGACTCAGTAGGTATTACATTGTTTCCTACTAAAGTCTGTTGGCAAATTATGTTTCGCACAACGAACAAGAACAAATGATCGCGTTCGTTGTACGAGGTACCACTGAAATTATTAAAAAAAACAAAAAAACAGTGGTTCTCATAGTGTATAACGCCACCCACTGGACGAATTTCGGCTGGGTCGGGACAAAATTTACAATTACTTTCAATCGATCAATTTTTTTTTTCTTTGAGTTAAATTACAACTTGGCTTCTTTATATATTAAATTATAATAAAACTAACAGTCTGTTAATCTGACATGTTACAATGGAAAATCTATTCATTACTTGAAATTAATGACGATGGTATTTTTTTTTAATTTTATATTATTATTATTTTATACAAGTGGGTCATGCGATCAACAGTTTTCAAAGTGACCTGAGGACCGTAAAAGTTTGAGAAGCACTGTCATAGTCCCATGTAAGTTTTATTTTTATGTCTATAAATCTTTTATTTGAGAAGCACTGTCATGGTCCCATGTAAGTTTTATTTATGTCTATAAATCTTTTATTTGAGAAGCACTGTCATGGTCCCATGTAAGTTTTATTTTTATGTCTATAAATCTTTTATTTGAGAACCACTGTCATGGTCCAACGTAAATTATGTTTATGTCTATTTGTCTTTTATTATATTTCCAAAAATCTATCATCTATCTGCTTAACTATTTATCTTTTATTACCACGATGTCTTTCTCTCATTCCATAACACAAACGAATTTTTTTTTAATAAATAAATCAGTACTGAACTACTTGTCAAGACGGAAGTGCTACGGACCACTAAGATCTCACCAGGAAATAGGCAAGGGATGGGAAAGATAATTATACATGTGACCCCGCATGGTAGACGTCTTAATGACCATCACTTACTGTTTGCTGCCTGATTAGTTAGTCATTCATAGATGCAAGTGAACAGTTCAGACAAAATCATTGAGGGTGAAAGAGGACTGCAGCCAACTTATCTTGGACCCCACGTGAATTTCCGAAAACTGGGTACCTTCTCACACACACATGCACAAACCGATTGCCAAGTACATTCTCAGCAGATTATTGTACCCGACAGTGTCTAGAAACATAGTAGGGGGCCCCTGATGTGCAATCGGGTTGCACCCCCAAGTGGGGAGCCTAATGTGACTGAATTAATAGCCCCTCACTTTTAACCAGAGGTGGATTTGAAGGCTGGGTCAACTAGGAAGCTTTGGGCTCCGACTTTTCAAGGGCCCCAGAAAGCCAAAATGTATATTGAATATATGCCCTTTTTAGAGGCCCAGTATTTTCTTCTGCGGCACGTGGTGGGGGTGGGTGGGTGGCTTAACCGCACTTTATCCGGCTCTGCTTTTAACATAAGACTTAACACACCCCATGAATCGGAATAGAGTTCAAAAGTCGTACGTCATTTCCGGTTAGTTTCCAAAAAGCGGCTCCACACAGTCTGGTCGTCTTGTAAGTGTAACACGCTGCATCAGACACAACTTGATAATTTTGCAAAAAAAAAGATATATTATCAAAATAAAATGGTACAGTGTTTTGCTCCTGGTTGCAATCATCGGTCGGAACGTGAAACGTGTTCTTTTTTTAGGTTTCCTAGCGAAAAAAGACAAAAAACGGAACGCACGAAGTGGATCGCCTTAATCAGGTTTGTAAAAACATGTTTTCTTTATTAATTTCTGGCAGTTTTTAAAAGAAATTTGACAAATCGCCCTCCTTTCATTTTTAAGACTGAAATGTATTTAGATTTGAAAAAATTACAATAAGAAAATAGACTTGTTAAAATTGATAAAAGATTTTTTAAAGTAGTTTTATTCCATTTGGATTAAAATCCGTATGATAACAGATAAGTAGAAATATTAAGGTTTGGTTTATTTTTCATGCAATTTCATAATTATTTTTCTAATCGGCCCGATTTAGTATTTCGTAGGCCCTATGAGTTAATTAATTAATTATAACTAATCTAATATTATATAATTGTAAATTTAAAAAAAAAATATTTTTCACTTTTGTAGGCCTATTTAATTTTTGTTTGTAGTGCCTAGGTCTTAAGGGGCCGTCCATAAAGTACGTCACGCTATTTTTGACGATTTTTGACCCCCCCCCTCCCCCCTGTCACAAAGTGTCACAAATCTCTGGACCCCCCCCCCTCCCAAAGTACGTCACACTTTCGAAATTTTTTTTTAATTAAGAACTAATTAAAGTTTCATCGAAAACTTAAATCGCACTTCACTATTAAACTGCCTTAAAATATAAATATTAAAAGAACTATCAGATTATTAAATAAGTTTAATAGTAGAATAACTAATTGTCAATACATGTAGTTGTTTCAGTTATTCTTTGAAACAGTAACTCAATCAATTGAATTTGAAAAAAAAATTGCAAAAATTAGACTTGACAATTATATAATAAACATCATTTATCTGCTACCTATTCATTTATAATGGGTGAGGTGAACTTTGAGATAATCTTCCGATTATGCATTCTATTGACACAGGATAAGAAGTAGATTAGCGAAACTTGACCTCAACCAGTGATTAAATAATAAAAATGGAAACAAAATAATGCGACTAAAAAAAGGACTAGATTGACAAATTATGTGAGCAGCTCTGGTGCTATATTGAATAAGTTTATAGTGGGCCTGTGAATTATGTTTAGTTAAAAAATATATTCACTAGACATCATCCATCCATGGTGAAGTGAAGTGTTCATCCATAGCTAAGACTGACATAAATCTTTCCCCATCATCGTTTCCTGGAAGGATAGTTGCAGATAGATCAACATCATCCCCATCTAGCCACTCAACATCCTCTGAATGTGCATTTTCCATTCTGCCAATAATTGCCATGAGTTCTCTTTGCCTTTTAGAAGCGATTCTCAAAGGACGGATGCGTTTTATCTGAGTTGTTTCTGAAAAATTTGGGGTTGGCACATTCTCCTAGGAGACGGGTGGTCGAGTGGTATAGAGCGCTTGACTGTCGACCGGAGGGTCCTGGGTCGAATCTCAGTGAGAACCTTATGACTTTTTCAGGTCCTGGTGAAAGTCTCCAAGTCCACCCAGCTTTAAATGGGTACCTGACTTTATGTTGAGGGAGTAAAGGCGGCTGGGCATTGTGCAAACCACACAATCCCTTCATATGCGTAGGTTATAGAAACAGATGAATTTTACACTTCATCTGCCCCGACGGCCCTTTAGGGCTAAGGAAACTTTGCTTTTTTTACATTCTCCTACGCCCGAGCTCTGTATTATCCTGTATGTTTCTTCAACATTGTTTGTGAGGCAAAGTATAAGTGACACACTTTGCAAATTTGATCATGTATGCTGGTCTGCAAAGATGGACAATAAAGATCATATGGTTGTACTTTTAAAACTCCTGTTGATCTTGGCGTAATGTCATCAAATTTGAGAGTTTGTGCCACAAACAAACAATGAAGGATGTATGAATGTATGAGCATCTGCATCTGCCCATTCTGAAGCTCTGAGTCCATCAGTTGTTTGGTTGATTGGGATTGGATTTGGAGGAGGAAATAATCTCGAAGGTAAAACGTTGAAAAATGAGCTCCGTACTTTGTCGCAACATTTTATGTCCTGACATTTCACAATTTGAGTGAAGTATTGGCTGGTGCGAACATGATTGTCAGACCATTCTTATCCTTCGACATCATTCCTACTGCATCCAATTCACATTCCTCAGGGTTGATATATTCTGCAACTGTTGGAAATTGGTCAACAATCACATGCAACCAGATTTCAGCTAAAGTTTCACCTGCAAACTTGAAGTTTGTTCTTTCAAAATCCTCATTTATTGTTCTGCCCTGCGAATCAAAGTGAATGCCATAATGTTCATTTGGCAATATGACACCAGACAGTTCTCTGCTAAATGGAGCCATTCGATGTTCCACGCAATTATAAGCACTTCTTCCAGGCGCACTGGTTGCAAGGAATAAGGCATCAATATTATTTTAACGAAGTGATGGATTGCAACTTCAATTACTTTTTTGTATTATAATACAAATTCCAAATTTCTTGATCAGTGATCAGCAGGCAACAAAGAAATAATAACACTTCTGGTAAGGCCACAAATAAAACAAGGCTTCGCAGCAGTATACTAGCGCTCCTAACTAGCATGAGGAATTGTAAAGAACACATTGAAAAGATATGCATTTCATGCTATATTGACATAAAACTAATTCAAGTGTTTTAGAAATTTTTTTGAAAATTATTTTTAAAACTATTAAGTTTTACTAAAAGAATAAAAAATTAAATTAGAAATAAAATTAAAAATATATAAAAAAATGTGACGTCACACTTGGCCTGACCCCCCTCCCCCCTGTCACAAACTGTCACACTTTCTTATACCCCCTCCCCCCCCCCCTTGGAGCGTGACGTACTTTATGGACGGCCCCTAATCGTGCATTGGTTGTATCATTCAAGAAAATTTGATGCACTGTTGTATACTGCACTGTATACTTTTTTTTTTAACCAGTAAGACTAATATTTCTTTCTATTTATTTTTGTTGACAGAAGACAGGACAAAGAACCTCTGAAGCACTCCAGGATTTGCTCTTGTCATTTTAGGGATGGCAAAAGGGAAAATGGACCCGAAATTTACAATAGAAATAAAGATAAATTGTTCGAGCCAGAGACACCCAGATGCAAGCGCTCAAAAAGGACAGCCTTACCTGAATATGAGCATATTAATGGTTCAGCAACCAATGTGGATAATGTGATAGACTCAAAAGAACAATCTATTCTTACTAGGACAGATATTATTCTGTTAACTCACAACGTTGATTGTTTAAACGCTAAGACAGTCACTTTGCAAAATGAGTTAAATTATTACATTACACGATATTCTGTCGATAGGTTAAGTGACTCTGTTCTCCGGATGGAAACTGGTTTGCCAACCAAAAGCGTATTTTATGTACTGTTTAACTATGTTAATAGATTTAACACAAGAATAGTCTACCGCAATGGATGGAGTGTTGAAGCTTCAAATATTTCTCTCCAGGATCAACTATTTATCACTTTGATGAAAGTGAGACAAAATTACCCTTATTTGCACATTGCGCAGTTGTTTGGTTGTAGCAGTACAACTATTTATAATATTGTAATGACTTTTGTAAGTCTGTTACACATTTTACTATTTGAAGAATTGTTAAAAAAATATTGCCCATCTAAATACAAGAACCGTTTAGTAGCCCCCCCATCTTTTGTACATTTTCCCAATTGTAAAATGATTATTGATTGTACTGATTTCAAAATAGCAATTCCTAAAGCCATGGACAAACAGGGCTATCAATAGCTTTAAAGCTATTGTTGGGGTAACCCCAAATGGGGTAATAAATTTTGTTTCGAAATTATATCCTGGGTCTGTCTCTGACAAGGCCATTTTTCAAAACTGTGGCATAATATCATTGTTTTCACCTGGCGACTTAATTTTGGCAGACAAAGGCTTTTTAATTCATGACCTTCTGCCATCTGGTGTGACAGTAAATATCCCACCTTTTTTAAATAATCCTAAATTTACAGCTGCAGAAGCTAAATTGACAAAAAAAATAGCTTCATGTCAAATTCAAGTCGAACGAGCCAACCAGAGATTAAAAGATCTTAAAATTCTTTCATTTATTCCTTCTAAATTGAGAAGCAAGGCTGATATTTTGTTTCAGTTGGTAGCATGTTTGGTGAACTTCCAGTCTCCCCTATTAAAAAATAATTCAGAAACAATCTCAGATGATTAGTGTGTTAAAATATTCATTTTAGAAATGCTTTTTTGTTGTTTTTTTTCAAATGCTTGCTAACCTTTTATTTAAATGTATGTCCATTATAGAATTGTTGCATATTTTAAGTTACTATTGGGAAAAAAATGTACTAATAAACACAAATAGTAATTTTTCATGCTTTCAATCCTTTTATTTAAATGTAAATTAAAATACTATCATAAATGTAAAGTTCAAGACAACAATGGCAAAACTGTTGAGAAATAAAATTCCTCGATAATATTTAGATTAGATGCCCAACTGTCATCTTTTAAAACCTCCATCACAAGAAGTTCTCTAAGTGTCCACACAATAAACAAACAAATGTTCCTTCCGGTCAGATGTAGCTGCCCCTGAATTTGATGCCAGTAGTTATGGTTTTTCTTTAGGCAGTATCTGTCATTTTCATCCTTGTACAAAAAAAATTTAGGACATACAGAGGATTCCATAATTGTTTTATCCCTATATGAATAAGGACATTTTACCTCAAGAATGGCATCATCGTTGATGAGGCCATCTGGTGAAGCACCAAGACAGCCATGACTATCTAACCAAAGTCCAGTTTTCTTGACTTCAAAAGAAGTTGATAACTTGAAGCCATCCACTGCATCCTGTTCATGGGATACTCCCCCAGGCAACTGACTTAACATTACTAATATTGGCACTAGCAATCAGCTGGTGACACAAGGCAGCATTCCTAGCTTTACTTCTTAAAACTGTCCCAAATTTGCTGGCTGTTATCCTGCCCTTCCTGGCTAGATGCCAGTAATCATTTGTATGCTGACCTGCTGTGATGTCAGCAATTTTGCTTATGGCCTCTGGGGATAAAGCAAAATGGTGCTTAAAGTAATGCCTTTTGTCCAGTGCATCCTTAAATCCAGAGCTGCTGACTAGGTTGTCAATAACAGGTAGGTCTGGCATGGATGTGCTGGGCTCTGGACTCATAAGCCAACACATGCCAGTAAATGATGCTTGTGTTTGTAGCTCATTAAACAGCCACGAACGGTCTTCATCAGTGACAGTGCCTTGCAGGGCTCTGAAATTGTCCCTGGGGAACAATTCATCTGTTGACTTGATGCCACAGCCTGCTGTCATTCGTGCCTTTTTCCAGTTGCACTCCATGTCGGTTTTGCTGACATTGTTTTTACAAAAAAAATACAGTGCAGCAGCATGTGAACATCTGTAGACTCCTCTAGGACACTCACACTGGGTGGATTCAATGTCCAAATTTTCAGTGAAATAAATCTGGGGGAAAAAAATATTTATATTTTTTTAAATTCATAAATCTAATATAATAAAAGTGGTCTCACCTTTGCGTTAAATTGAAAGTAAAGAATTAAGAATATAACAGTATTCCAGTTTAAAATATTAATCATGACTCCTTTCCAGTCTTGATTGGATATTTCTTTTTTTAAAAAATGTACAGCTTTAAATAAGTTCTGTGGTTTTTATTATGAAACATCTCAAGAATTAAAAAGTAATATTAACATATTATCGATCAAATTATTGTTGTTTTTATCAAAACAGAGGGCGTTTTACAATTGTCTAATGTAAACAATAGTAATAATCGAAAATTCTCCAACCCATGAGAAAAGCTGTTTTTATTGTAACTTTTTTTGACAATATTATTAAGCTTTTGTTTTAATTGAAATAATTTATCTTTTAGGTTGCTGCAAGAAAAAGAAAAGAAACAACAACTAATAAAATTTTAATTTCTCCTAAAGGTTGAAAAAAAATATTTTGAAAATATGTATATGTTGATGGAAAAAAAATTTTTTCTATCTGTCATGACAAATTGCCAAAGCCTACATTTAAGATATTATACCTTATAACTTAAAAACTATCCAAGCTAGAAGCACTACATTTTGTAGGAAAACAATAGGATGCATATACTCAATGTCTAGTTCTTAAAAAATAACTTTCTTGCTTTAATTATGAAAAAATATATATATATATATAAAAAAACACAGTGTAAAATCACAAGTAAAATGACAAGATTTGAACTTCAAACCTCCACATCTTGAGAGTCATTAAGAATAGAAGGTTCAAAATTTCAACAATTATTTGTGATTATGTGTAGATAATAATGCATGTGATATATATTTTATATATTGTATATGTTGATGGAAAAAAATTTTTTTTTTCATCTGTCATGACAAATTGCCAAAGCCGACATTTAAGATGATATACCTTATAACTTAAAAACTATCCAAGCTAGAAGAACTACATTTTGTAGGAATACTATAGGATGCATATGCTCAATGTAAAGTTCTTAAAATATAATTTTCTTGCTTTAATTATATCTAATAGTTTCTATGTTCATTTTTAAATTGACTTAAATTGACCAGTCCAATGATTGGCTTAATTATTAAAATTAATAAATACCATTATCTAATAATTAAAGTATTTCCAGTTTAACATCGTAATAGTCTGCAATCAATTAGTCAATATTAACTTAACATTCGAAAATAAAATTTAATAGCACACATTTAATACTTAATAACCATAGAAAACGACCATTGCAATTGGCAACGCTAACTTACCGTCACTTTGTATTCCTTTTTTTTATGCTAGCTGCTACTTTTCCTGTAGCGGAACGATGGGCATATTTAAAATTAGTCACATGTCCAGATTCATAGTGATTCTCACCTCTGGAGATAGATTTAGAATCGTTTTGAAAATATTCCAGTAATGAACTTATTGAAAATGCCATGTTCAACGTTCAGCGTGTAGTCGTGTGTGGAGCCGCTTTGTTTTGTTGCTACCGGAAATGCGTCACGACTTTTGTACTCTATCAATGAAATTACAAATTGGTGTACATGTGTTGGTAAGTAACCGTGCAGGAAACTTCACAGTTTGGCTATTGTTCGTAATCCGAAATAGCTTTTGTTTGTAAAGCGAAGTATCCTTAATCCGAAACGTTTGTGAACTGGGTAGTTTTATTCATGTTTTGTTTGTTTGTTTAGGATGAAAAAATAACCCTGTAGTAACGTTTAACGTTGGTTGTTGTTTTTTTTTTTTTGTGTATATAATAAATGATACTACGGCATCTAAACACTCACCCCAAACTCGTACATTTCTACCCACAATTCACCACGCAAAAATAAACCCATCCGACAACTATCCCCTCCGTTCCCTTTTCTTTCCTCTCCTGAGCGCAATATTAATAAATGTAAGTGATTGATTCCGTTATGATATGAGTGGATTAGACTTGGAACAAACACACGGCATCATGCGTGGATCCGTGAGGTTTTGAGGGAGTTTAACATTCGCCCGTATTGAACCCGTGGAAGGGATGATCCTGTGGGAATCAACGAGACACGCGTCGGCCGGGCATCTGTCTCCATTTCACGTTAGACATATTAATTCTTTTCATCTATATGGGTATTTATTTATTTCGTCATCAGTTTTTGCTGTCTTTTTTTTTTTTTGTTCACCTATCTTAGAAGGATTTCATTTTTTTTTCTATTTTGTATTTTTTTTTTATTTGTACTTATTATTTGCCAATATTTATTTCGTCATCAGTTTTTGCTGTCTCTTTCCTCCACCAGCCGGAGCGCTTCTGACCATTCACACACAAGCCGATGGCTCAATCATTTTATATCAAATTACTGTACTCAATGGGGTTCTTAAGGGTGAGATCCCCTAACACAGTGGTCCCCAACCTTTTTCTCGCCACGGACCGGTCAGTGTTCGATAATTTCACCGCGGCCCACTGGAAAGGAGGGGGGGGGGGTTGATTATATCTCGTCCATGTAAAGTCACAAAATCACGAGAGAAATAAATAAAAAGAAAATAATTTAATGTTTCCTGGGCGGCCCGGTTAATTTCGATCCGCGGACCGATGCCCGGGAGTTGGAGACCACTGCCCTAATAAATGTCCGGGTTCCACGTTCCCTTTCGGTGGCCGTGACCCAGAAGACCAATAAATCAACATTCATACAAATTAACGAACAAATAAAAGCCGTTATTTTTATAAAAACTAATACTCAATTTAAAAAGAAATTACATAATTAGGCGTATAAAATTTAGCTATTCGCATATACTGGGTTCATTTTGTAATCGAACCTACTAAAATGACCGATATTTTTCTAAAACTATACGATTCCCGAATACGGTACAGTGGACATAAAATATACATCGGGTCTCACCGGAGATTAAACCTGGGACCCGTTTAAAGACACGACCTTCCGTCCCCTCTTATGAATAGGTAAAATTAGGAAACTGCCTAGGGCGACCCTGATGCAATGAAGGGGGGGGAGTGAGCCTTTTCCAGCGGACAACTTCCTACCTCAATGGTGTATTATGGGCCCCCTACGAGTAAGTTTGTTTAGGGAACCCAGATATTTCAAAGTCTCTATCTGAAGTCCCCCCTTCCCCCATAAACCTTGGAGGGCTCCGCATTGAGCTAAACGGACTTAACGGACAGTACGTGTCAAGGAGTTAAGGTTGAATTAAATATACATTGTTTGATTTAGTTTGTGCATGTGTGTTAATCACACTTTTTAAGTGACTTTAGAGAGTATGAATTTTTATGTTGTTATGTGACGTAGGTATTTCTAGTTAGACGTCATTTGTGACTTGCTTAGATACAAGCCTTGGAGATAGAGGCAGTTACTCTTGTGATCTCAGACTAGCAAGTCGTGTTTTACTTGGCTTTGAAGATGTGCCTTCATTATGTGCCTTAGTCTAAAATTTAACATAATATTTTAAAGTCTACGTCCACAAATAAAACCATGAATCAGCCGCACTGTTTTGTGTATTTATTTGAAGTTGTTTGAATGTAAAGTCAACCACCAGCTACCACAGCAGCGCCTCCATATCTATTCGAACAGTAACAACAGTCAGACTCCAAACATTAAACATCAAACCTTCACAGTACGGAAAGTGAGAGATTCCGAAGAATCGGTTGAAGCTCTAGATTCAAGCAAAATTCTCGGATTCCGAACCGCCCCCCCCCTCCTTTTCACTACCTCCCCACCCCCCACTTCCTCAGCAGGAGGATCCATGATTTATATATATATATATATATATATATATATATATATATATATATATATATATCATGTTTACCAATTCTCAAAATCATGAGTAAGTAAATTAAATATTTAATAAAAGGGTAATTATAATTCAAATTTTCACTGACTGCGCTTGTCATAACTTGCCAGTGTTACCAGATGTTTTTAACAATAATAGCCCAAAACTCACTATGAGACCCGCCCCAAAAACCCGTCTAATGTGTACAAATTGAAAAGAAATTTCAAATTTTACTTTTCATGATAATTATTATTATTTACTAGCTGTACCCTGCAAAACCTTTGCATAGAGTTATATCCTCTTAGGCTTGATCGATAGGCTAGGTTATTTTTGGTTTCGGGCAGATCCGATTTTTTCATGATTGTATTTTAAACTGGAATACTGTTGTATTAATTCTTTACTTTCGATTTGACGCAGAACCCACACCGCTTTTATTTATATTATATGTATGGCATAGAAAGACATTGAAGACGGTGAAAAAAGAAAAAAAACAGCCAAAACCTCCCTAAATTATGGCGGACCCACCAATCCGCCTAGTGGGACGGATGGCCGAGTGGTGTAGATACTCGGCTGTCGACCTGAGAGTCCTGGGTTCGATCTTCGGTAAGGCCCATGGAATTTTTCCAGGTGAAATTTGGTGTAAAGTCGTCCCACAAGGCCACCCAGCTTTAAATGGGTACCTGACTTAAGTTGGGGAAGTAAAGGCGGCTGGGCGTTGTGCTAACCACACAATCCCTTCATATGCCGAGGTTATAGAAACAGATGAATTCTACACTTCATCTGCCCCGATGGCCCGTTTGGGCTAAGGGAACTTTACTTTTTTTTACCAATCCGCCAAAGTTGCCCCCCCCTCCACTTCGCTCAAGCCAAAACTGAAATGACGCCCCTGATAATAATTACCAAAAAAAAAAAGAATAAGCCTGTATTTAAAATACAATGATAACTGTCAAACGAATACTAGGCGTTATCTGTTAGATTATAAACCTTTATCAATAACAACTATTTGGCAGACAAACATTCAACTTGAAATAGGTATATATGAGCTCATGTACAAACTCTTCAGACAAATACACAACGGTGGAAAAACTGTCGGACAAATAAGTCTGTAGTGCCGAGCTCTTGAAAAGACACTTTTCGGAAAACAAAGAGAGAAGGGGGAGGGGGGGGGAGAGTGAGACGATAGAAGAAGATAGTCATTGAATGTAGCTGAATCACTTTTTTTCTTCCTTCCTTTTCAGTCTCGTGATTTGGAAACCACTCGTAAGTTTTCGAGATCTGGTTCTAAAGGAGGAATGGGGAGTGGGGACAAACTTTAAACGTTGTCCCTTTCTTCCATGATAACATTCGATCTGAATGCAATCTGCGGCCCGCGGGAGTTGGGGAGTATGGAGTGGGGGTGGGAGACAAATGAGAGGGAAAGCAAAAACAAAACAAAAAAAAAACCCCGCCATGGAGATGAGAACAGCAGTATCGTCTGCCGTAAGTCGCCGAAGCAGACGTAGCGTCACGTACAGGAAAGGAGCCATCCCGTCCTCCTTTGCGACGCGGTTTTGTTTACGTCACGTCCGGAGACTCGACGCTCCAAGAAAGGGGAGGAGCAAAGGGTCATCGTAGGTCGAGCACGAGCCTCGCCTAGACAAACTCCAGCCCATCCAGTGAGATTTGTAAAAAAAAAAAAGGGGGGGAGGGGGGGGAGAGAGTAGCCCCGAAAATAAAAGGTGTGCCCTATAATAGAGTCAAACGGGAGATGGGAGAGAATCCAGAATTTAAAGAACGACAACCACCGACTATTAGCTAAGTAAACTACAGACTTTAGGAAGGCGGTATCAGAAGAATTGAAATTGGTTCGGCAGTTTTCCTTTCATACACTGCCCAATCATTTCTTGTCAACTAATAGTACGATTCGTCTCTCCATTCTTTATTTTTTTTTGGCATCCGCTTTGAAAAGTGAGATTAAGTCCAATTATATAGTTCAGTGAAATAGTTTTATTTAACAGGCTACTTCAGCGGTTTATTGTTTGAGAGGCGAGTGTCCTCCTCATTATACTAAGTAGATTAACGAAATCGGCTGTAACTCGAACTGCAGTTCAAGGTTCAACCTGGACAGCGCTTTTTTTTTCTTCTTTTTGTGTATAAGGCTAGACTGGTCTTCGAAAGAAGATAAATAAAATTGTTGTTTATTTTAAGCAGCGTGACATTTCTTATTTTATTATGTTTACATATATATATATATATATATATATATATATATATATATATATATATACATACATATATATATATATATATATATATACAGACAGACAGACAGACAGACAGACAGACAGACAGACAGACAGACAGACAGACAGACAGACAGACAGACAGACAGACAGACAGATAGATAGATAGATAGATAGATAGATAGATAGATAGATAGATAGATAGATAGATAGATAGATAGATAGATAGATAGATAGATAGATAGATAGATAGATAGATAGATAGATAGATAGATAGATAGATAGATAGATAGATAGATAGATAGATAGATAGATAGATAGATAGATAGATAGATAGATAGATAGAATTTTAAATATGTGGCAAAGCAGTAATTCAATGCAATGGTGGTAAAGTGAAGTTGACGCAAAGCCGGCCTTACATTTGCTGGCACTATGAGCAAAGATGAACATCGGCGCCTTTTAAGCATAATTATAACAAAATTAACAGGGAAATAACATGATGGCGCCCAAAAGTAAATGGCACACCCCGGGTAACTTCCAATATTGATGTGGCCTTGATAAGGTCATGAAATGCACTTACCTCGGAATGTCAAGGCTTCTAATAATTATATATTTCAAACATGAAATGACCTAATCGTGCTTAAGGTCATAGATGACCGTGCGGTGTAAAGAGCCCGGGTTCAATCCATGCGGAGAGACCAGGGATTATTTTTATAATTATTATTATTATTTAGGTTCGCAGTAAATTTCTAAGTGCAACCAGAGTAATATGGGTTATTGACTTAAGATGGGGTAGTAAAGGCAAGCTGGACGTTGTGCTAGTCACCAAAGTATGTCTTCCATTGTGCTTACGTCGTCATAGTTCTATCGCCAATAGTGAAGAACAAAGAAATGCTACAGAAAATAAATGTCTTATTTGTGTATACTATAATAGTATCTTCTTTTTTAATTTTTCATCATTATCATCATTGCCCTTCACCCATGGCAGGGTATAGGCCACCAACAACAGATCTCCAGAGTCCTCTGTCCTTTGCCATCTTCTCCAGCTGGTTCCAGTTGTGTCCCATCTTTATGGTGTCCGCTTCCAGGTCTCGACGCAAGGTGTTTCTTGCACGGACTCTCTTCCGTTGACCTTGTGGGTTCCACCTTAGTGCCTGCCTTGTGACACTGGCTGCTGGTTTGCGTAAGGTGTGTCCTATCCAGCCCCATCGCCTCTTTCTGATCTCTTTTCCCGGTGAGAGTTGGTAAGTCCTTTCCAACAGGCTGACAATTCTGAAGGTATCTGGCCAGCGAATTTGGATGATTCTTCCAAGTTTTTCTTTTGAAGGGATACGATTTTGGGCAGTCTTCATGAACTGGGTCTATGACGCCACTGCCTCTGTTCTTCTCCAAGTTTGTTTTGGCCTCCATATTTGTCTTTTGCCCTGTGGGTTCCAACTCAGTACTTGTCTAGTTACATTGTCAGCTGATTTTCGAAGAGTGTGTCCGATCCATCGCCATTATCTTTTCTTGATTGTTTGGCTAACATAAATATCTCGTCCTTGCAATGAATTCAATAACTTTGTCATTCTTCACACGTCGATGCGTTTTAAGTCTGGATTATACTAATAAATGGTGAAATACATAATCTATTTTAACTCTGGATTATACTAATACATGGTGTGATGGCCTGGCCTAAAGGGTGGAGTTGAGTTATGGGTGATATTATGGATGATAACCAATGAATGCACGTGAATTTGAGCGGGAAGGCGGACAATTGGAAAACGAACGATAGATATGGTGGAATATTTGTTACTCAACATAATCGAAAGATTGATAATCGGCCTAAAAACACACTTTTTAATGTTAAAGACAAAAGCAGAGGCATTATCGATAAGTAATTGTAACGGTTAAATTCCTAGATTAAAGTTGTTTAAGTCTACAGATTGCAACATTAATTAAGGAGAAATTAAACATGAGTTAAGTATGAATTTAGTTATACCAGGAGTAAGAATGAGAAAACTAATGTTTAAGTTTACATTAAGACGGAATAAGCCAAAGAGGAAATTCTAGGCAAGTGAAGTAACCTTGTGTTCATTATTATAGCCAAGGCGTTCCAGGGATTAGTGTTCCAGCACAGAGGCCATCTGCCAGTACTTCCATTTTGGTGGATTGTTTTTAAATCAGGATACAAGAACTTAAAGAAATGATGTTAAGGCCCCAATTTCCTTGCACTAGTGCTGCCGCCAGCAAATCTTTTCCACCTATTGGGGCTCCTTTCACCAACACCACCAGCCATTAACTAAGTCATTTTATAGATGATTACTGAACTCGATGGAGACCTTGACATTTTGCTCTGGTTGCCCACATATAAAATCTGAACATATAAAGGGCCCCATATCTCCAATAACGTAGGGCAGGGGTCGGCAATCTTTTGAGATGGAAGAGCCAAAAGTTATAATTTACAATTTTCTCAGTTTTTTAAAGAGCCACTCAAATTGTAATTGTTCTTTCAATATTATGTTATTTGATTAGGAATAGGTATGTAAAACTATCATTATAATTATTTGCGCATTGAACTGGAAGGCCCCCAGCTTGACATCGAAAGAGCCACATGCGTCTCGCGAGCCGCAGGTTGCCGACCCCTGACTTATCAAGACTAAATCTGGCCCTGCATAAATTAGTCAGCTCAACTTTATTATGTGAACCCAGTCAAGTACAGAAACAAGAAGCACAGTGGACATGTTGTAACAATGCTCTGCAATGAGAGGCCCCTGCAATGGTGATTTGTGTGTTAATGACCAAGTAATCACAAAAACCATGTGCTGGTATATAAAGCACAGACATGGTCACTGCAAAAATGTAACGCAAACGAACATTCAATGTGATCCCATTTATTTATAGTAACAACAACATGCTCACAGAACAGGTGCCACACATTTCAGGTGAAACATTTTACACAGAGCATTGAAAAAAAAATCAAAGAATAATTTCTGCCTCAGTATAAGGTGTTACAGTTGATTGTAAATGTACACACACACAAAATCAAGTTTTAAACAAAAAATCAGGTCACATTATTATAGTTGATTTACAACAAAACTGTAAACAAACAAAAAAGTTGTACAAAAGTGGCATTCCTGGTGAGAAAGGAAACAGCTCAAAATAAAAATGATAATTAAACATCCAAAATGACAAGTTATTTTACAATTTTTACTCATGTATGATTTGCAGTCACTTTAATTAAAATATGTTTAATATAGATTAAATTTTTATAAACAAATGAAAACATTCAAAAAGACATGTTGTATGTTAGGTAGCAGAGTTGTTAAAGGTTCAGCTTAAGAAATAATTTATCCCATATACAGCTGTTACACATGCAGCGGTGACACATGCAGCAGATTAAGCCTGAAGGGGTGAGGGAAGCACAGAATATATATTATCAGAATGAGGATGTGATGTATAAAAAGTCATCCATCTACGTTATGAGAGTCCAGCATTACATTCTGTATGCCATCCCATGTATCCAGGGATTTATTTTTATCATAACAATTGAAAAACATTAGGTCTTTATGCTAAAAATCTCAATGAAAAAGTTATTTGCTGTAAAAATGTTACAAAGCTATTATATATTTGAAACTTTTTTACAAACCAAAATGAGGGTGCTCATTCCAGAACAAACTTCAAGGAATTTTGACTGAGCTTTTTTTTTAAAGAAAATGAGCTAATATTTTATCTATAAAACATAGAAATTAAAAAATTATATGTACTGAATTTCAAAATTACTAGGCAAAATACTTTCTTAACTTGGTGGCGCAAATGCCACCAAGTTAGTAAGTTCAAGCATAGCCAGGCTCATTGTGTTCAATATATATATTCTGTGGGGGAGGAGGGGGGGGAATGTTAAGATAGGACCAAGAGAAAGCATTTTAATACAATGTATTTGAGTCTCACCAGGATCGGCCTTGGGCCTATTTGACAGATCGCTCTAAATTGGGCCCCTCGCCTGGCAGGGGCCTCGCAATTTACATTTAGATAATTACTAGTAATAGTTGTTACTGTAAAAAAATATTAGAAGAGGAGCCTCGCAAGCATCTGTTAAATAGGGCCCCGCAATTCGTAAGGCCGGCCCTGGGTCTCGCACAAGGTTAGTAAACTCCTGAGGAGTAGGCAGGGTCTATTCATGGCCAGCTAGAGGAGTAGGCAGGGTCTATTCATGGCCAGCTCGAGGAGTAGGCAGGGTCTATTCATGGCCAGCTAAACAACAATAAAATAGTTTTTGACATTTTTCCTAACCTGATTTCAGCGAGAGGGGCATTTATACGCACACAGCAATGAAATGTGGTGATGGGGTTAAAGAAGTTTACATACATGCTCTATAGAACAGGCCTGAGTTTGGAAAAAGAATAATTGTTGAACTAGTTGCCAGATGACGAAAGAAAATATTTTTTTTTTAAATTGAATTTCAACATGGGAAATAGATTTGACAGTTACATCAAAAGACTTCAAATATCAAATATTTATACCACGTATATAAAAAAAAACCTTTCCTGTACATTCATCCAATAACAAACAGATTTAATTAAGCATGACAACACAGTTATTATATTGAAACATCAAACTTCTGTTAAAGAAATAATTACCTGAGCATTACCCAGACAAATTGTTTCAAAGACGAAAAAAAAAGGGAGCATATCATTCAAGGTAATTCAGGATTTCATCATATAAGCAGACTGAGTATAAAAGCAAGTTGTCTAACAATTTATCACATGAATGAAACAAGCTGATGTGAGAAATAAAAATTGAGCCAAAGAATCTAAATACAAATGAATTCATACATATATAGTGGTAGTGATTTAGTTCAATCAATGACTAAAAAATATAGCTTTGGTAAAAAAAGGTACAATTATAATGGTTTAATAACACTTCATTAGAATAATAGGCATGTTAAATTTGGATGAGTAGGTAAGAAGCATAAGAGAGCATTAACTTAAAAATCCTATTAAGGGTGGTATGGAATATCTTTCAGACTCCTCACGGATATAAAAGGGTGCATGATTGCTGGATAAATATTAAACAGGATAAGCATTCGCTTTATTATACCTATACATTGTCATTTAATTAGTTTACAAGTTCCACCATTGAATCATTTATGGTTTGTGCCCAGAGACAAATCCATTACAACAATTGTAAACCATTGGGTTTATGATACGAGCTACTAAATCTTACTGAAAAGGTTATCAATTTGCTTTAAAAGTATTTAAGCTCATAATATATTTAAAAATGTAATGTTTACAAATTCTGAGATTGGTTTGTTTAAGAATTAAATCGAGACATATCAATGATTTTAAAGAGCAATAGTATAACGCAAATATACTGTATTAAAAACTGGATCGTTTATAACTAATAAAAATATAGGTCTAAGAAAACTATACTGTTTTCTTTTCAGTCACTTTGGAAGTCTGACTTATAAAAAAAAACAAAAAAAACAATTAAACATGGTCTAATTATGATAAAGTAATGAAGTATCTTTTTATAGCCAGGAATAGCAGTGATTAATTAATTGAAATAATAAGTACTATACAAAACTAGGATGCAAATTCTGTTCAAATTATACTCTCTGATGGATGACTGACTGACTGTGGGTAAATGATATAACCATGAGGATCCAGCTTAACAGGGAATAGATTGCAATACAGTGAAATGTCGCTATAAACGAATGTGAGTGCAACAAAATATTCAGTACAGCGAATATTTGCCCCTTCCCCTTCACTTATATCACGTCTGTTAAAAAGTGCCCTTGTAACGAATTTCTTACTTTCAGTACTGTGAAAAAAAAAATAGCCGTTTTGCAGATATTTCATTTTTTTAATCCCGCGAACGTGTGAAAAAAAATTTAATTCTGCAAATTTCTAAGACTCAAGTCGACATGAGCTCAGGGACATTCACATTTACTAGATGATGAGAGGGAGGGGGGAGTGTGAGAGGAGCAAGATGCTATGGTAACCTTTAACCTCTACTGATGAGGACAGTAAAAATTAATTCCACCAGGTGCAGTGCTGAGTCAAGTTTCGTCATGTAACAGGGGTAGGGGGGAGCGACGGCACAATTACGTAACAACGAACCCGGAACCGGGGCTAGGGTGAGAGGAGAGTTTTAGCAATGGTAGGAAAGGGAAGGAGGAAAAGAGAGCAAAGACGTCATGGGACAACCAAGTGAATGTAGGAGATGTCACACTTTCGCGGGATTAAAAAAATCAAGTGTTAACAAACTACCATTACTTGTATTTGATTAATAATACAGGAAGTGAAGAATAAATGAGTGATTTATGTGACCTTTTTGTGATATAACTATACTTTTTTTTCTAATTATAATAAAATTTATTCCAGTTATATATATATATATATATATATATATATATATATATATATATATATATATATATATATATATATATATATATATATATATATATATATATATTTCATTGTTTAAGAAATGAGACAATGAGTAAGAAAGCCGTAATATGCACATTGCACAGGTTTCAAGTAAGTCATGTTAAAAAAACTCTTACAACTCTTAGATCAATGACCGTTAGCGGTAAGTAACGAAAGCTAAATGCTAAATAAGTAGCTAAACTAATAAGAAGTAAATGGAAAGAAAATTGCTAAATTAATAAGAAATAAACGGAAAGAAAATTGTTAAACTAATAAGAAATAAACGGAAAGAAAATTTAATATATTTTTAGATAAAAATCTTTGGACACAAAGTAAAATTTGCATTGATGAACTGTATCCATATACATGTATTAAGAACAGAAAATGTCATTGAAAAACCGCCCCATATTTCACTGTAACAAATTTTCAGTAGTTCGAACGTATTTCGAGTTCCTGTCAATTTCGGTATAGCGACATTTAACTCTAATATGAAATCATCTGATAGTTTATCTGTATGAACAAAGTCAGATGAGTATAAGCCTATTCAACATGGTGGTTTAAAAAAAAAAAAAAGCAGTCTTTTTTTTAGGTCAGATAGGAGTTTTGCCATTTTTAAATAAGTAGATGCTCCTCTTCCTCCATGCCCCCATCATCTTCAGGGCTGGGCTGCTGCAGCAGTGAAGTGATATGACCCACTGTCAGCTCAACACCTTCTGCACTAGCTTCAGAGCTGGACTCTCGTAAAGATTTAACCATGTGGTAAATTTTTTCTTCTATCGTCCCTCTCACCAAAAATCTGTGAATCTTCGTCTTTCTGAAAATAGTAAGGGTATAAAGTGGTCAAATTAAAAACCAAATGACCAAGAAAAAAACATTTTTCAACTAAGAGGAGTAGCTGCCAAACACAGAGTCAAGAATTTTAAATCTTTTTCTACTGGTTTCTTCCTAAAAACATATTCATTTAAAAAAAAAACAACTTTCTAATCCTATCATTTGGCTTCAATTAGGGTCCAATAAATTTGTTATTGTTAAAAATGATGTATGTTACAATGTGGGCATACAAATTTTACAAATGATCGAGTGGGACATGGCCAAAAATGGTTGAGAAATATAGACTTAAAACTTCATTTACCTCTTAGTAATATATCCTGCTTTATTAATGCATTATAGACTTCATTCACCTCTTAGTAATATATACTGCTTTATTAATGCATTATAGACTTAAAACTTCATTTACCTCTTAGTAATATATCCTGCTTTATTAATGCATTATAGACTTCATTCACCTCTTAGTAATATATACTGCTTTATCAATGCATTATAGACTTAAAACTTCATTTACCTCTTAGTAATATATACTGCTTTATCAATGCATTATAGACTTCATTCACCTCTTAGTAATATATACTGCTTTATCAATGCATTATAGACTTCATTCACCTCTTAGTAATATATACTGCTTTATTAATGCATTATAGACTTAAAACTTCATTTACCTCTTAGTAATATATACTGCTTTATCAATGCATTATAGACTTCATTCACCTCTTAGTAATATATACTGCTTTATTAATGCATTATAGACTTAGAACTTCATTTACCTCTTAGTAATATATACTGCTTTATTAATGCATTATAGACTTAGAACTTCATTTACTTCTTAGTAATATATCCTGCTTTATTAATGCATTATAGACTTAGAACTTCATTTACCTCTTAGTAATATATACTGCTTTATTAATGCATTATAGACTTAGAACACAGGCATGGGTTCCTTTCAAGAGTATTTACTATTCATAAGACAAAGACAACAACATCATCATGGCCATTCTCTTGCCGGCTTCCACGTCACTTTCTCTGCGTCTCTCTCCTACGTCATTGATTTCAATTTCTAGACTGCACGGTGCGCTGAAGCACCAAGAGTCATAACACTATATACTGCTTTATTAATGCATTCAGATTTTTAAAAAGCCCTATTGAAGTCAACAATAATTTATACATTTGTAAGTTTTCTCTTAATTTTGTTTGTATTATATTTGCATTCATTTTACTCAACATTCCATTAAATTTTTTTTCCCTCACCTGGTCTGACCAATCCTGTATATCCTGGATATTGCCTGGGCTTCCTCTTCCAAATTCAACTCTGGCTCTATCAAAAGAACATGGTTAGCCTCGACCAGGTTGAGTCCGTTGGCTCCTGAGTGTAAGGGCAGGAGGAGGACTTGAATGGATTCCTCCGACTTGAAAGCAGACAGGTTTCTCTGAAAAGAAATAAATTGAAGTATTTGGGATGAGTGGTTATGTGGTGTAGAATTCTCAAATGTCAACCTAGCAGTCCCAGGTTCAATCCTTGGGCGGGATTTTTTCAGGTCCTGGTGAAAATGGGTAACTGACATTAGTTGGGGGAGTAAAGGTGACTGTGCATAGTGCAATACACCATCTCTTAAAATGCTGTGGATAAAGTAACATAGATGAATTCTACACTGCATCAGGCCAAATGGTCCATAATGCTTAAGAGAAACCTTCACTTTTTGCTGTAGACAGGGTCCTACAAAACTGTCCCAATAGCAGATACAGGTTTGAATAGATTAACTTATAGATATATTTTGATTTTATAAGGACTTCATCGACCAGGACTAAAAAATCATGGAAAGCCAGGGCTGATAAAGAATATTTATTGTTCAAGCTGATAAGCCACTTAAAGGTGTTTATGTAATCTCTAACAACTTGAATTTTAAAAAAAATTGTATGAATAGAGAAGAAGGTAATTATTTTTAATTCTATGCTGTTTTGATCATCTCATTATCTAGATAATTTATTAATTTTCAAATATATTATTTTCACTCCCTTCTTGTGGCCGATCAAAGGAGACCAAGGGTAAGAGAATATTTCAAGCACAAATTATATTTTCTTTGCTCTCAATCGACCCATAAAAATCCCCTAAATGCTGGGCTAAGACCTATCGCACTGTCTGTCTCCTTGCTCCGGATTCACCATAAAATATATATATATAATGGCATGAGAGTTTGTACTTAATAAATAGTACAGATAAAATAAATGCCTCTTTAAACCTAAATATTCCTAGGGCATGTGAGGGAGAGCTCATCTGTTTATTGCAGGGGAAAAGTGGGCTTATAAAACCCGTCGCCCATCACACACTCTGATTTCATGTTCTAGTACAGTAGTCAAATAAAACAAGGAAATTAAAAGACCAAACCATTGCCATGTGTCGAACTAAATTTTAATGTAAAATGTACCTAAAAAAATTAAAATTTGCTAGTCATTTCTAATAAAAGCAACAAGCAAGGTCAAGGTTTCAGCAAGATGTTAATTAGATATCAAGTGTCATTTGAAAGCAACTTTTAGGATGATTTCATTTAATTTTTTCAGCAGGAATATTAATCTCATTATTGAAGGAAAGTGTTACGGATAACCATTTCTGACTTGACAATCATTGTATACCAACCTGGAAATAATTCAGATCATGCAAGCTCTTGTATACAATTTTATTTTCTGCTAAGGCAGCGGCCAAGATGTCCAGCACACTGACCCACTGCAATTTAAGTAAAAAAAAAAAAAAATTTTTCTTTAACATTTTGTCCAAGAAGTTTACTATTTAAAAGCACTATAAAAGTTAACAAAAAACTAATTTTTACTTCTTCACTGAAAATGTATGGTTATTAAATTTTTCAACTGGTAATGAAAATCAAATTAAAAAAAAAACATTATCAGGCAATAAAAAAAAAAAACATCAGGCAATAGAAAATTGACTGACCACAGAGAATACCAAAGACTTGGCTGTTGGATCCTGTTCTCTGATCTTAATGAGACATTCTAGTACAGCTTGAACTTTGGTGGAATGACTTCCCTTTTGAGATTAAACAAATGAACAAAGTAATGGGCAGGATTAAACAAATGAACAAAGTAATGGGCAGGATTAAACAAATGAACAAAGTAATGGGCAGGATTAAACAAATGAACAAAGTAATGGGCAGGATTAAACAAATGAACAAAGTAATGGGCAGGATTAAACAAATGAACAAAGTAATGGGCAGGATTAAACAAATGAACAAAGTAATGGGCAGGATTAAAGCAAAAAAACTTATTATTTTTTTTTACACATAAACCTACAAGATTTAATTTACAACACAAAAATGGATTAAAAGATATTAAAGAATAACATGTCTCGCTCAACAATTAGTGGATGGATATTGGAAATTAAACTCAGCTGCAAGTGATGCAAATATTATCGTATCATATAAATAAGGCAGTAAGTGAGGATACAACACCTGTGGAAAGGTATAAATTAAATGGTGAAACATATTAAACTTGTAATTTCACGGACAATAAAATGTAAATGTGTTGTTGCTGGTTTTTTTTTTGCGGAAGTGACCAATTTCAATAACACAAACTTAACACTGAAACATTTTAAAGTTCATACTTGAACATATTACATGATAAAAAACAAACAACTAGCTACAAATTGTATTTCTCACCTTGATGTCGACTTTTTCTGCTTTTCTTGTTGTCACATAAGAAATGTCTCTAACTGGCGTCAAGTGGCGACACATTGGACACTTCAATCCGCGATCAAGCAAGTCGCCACCAATGATGTTCCGCTCAATGAGCGCTCTAATACAGCGAAGGCAAAAACAATGGCCGCACAGAAGCACACTCCACTGTAAACATCAACAGCCCCCGTATTAACAATATTAAAGATCATAATACATAACAGTAATATTTTACTACATAAATCAGAAGAAAAATAAATTTTAAAAATATGCAAATGAGATCATTTTATTTTAAAATTTTAATAAAAATTTTCTTTTTTCTAAACAAAAGTGACCAAAAGTGACATCAATGCGATCATTTTATTGTAAAATTTTAGTAAAAGTTTTCTTTTTTCTAAAAAGAAAGTGACCAAAAGTGACATCAAAAACTAAAGAAATAATGTCAAAAAACAAAAAGATAGTTTTAATCTAATGCACAGGCTTGTAAAAAAAATTAATGGTGTGGGAGGGGGGCGGTAAAAGAAAAATATTCTGAATACAAGTATATGTAAACTTATTATAGTCACCTCAACGCCTAGTCCATATTGACAAACTGGACACAGGTCTGGGTTACTTCCGTCACCATCTTGATTCTAAGTTAGAAATAAACCAAAAGCTAAATATATCATGTGCATGTATGTATTTCTGTTTTACATATAGATAGATTAAACATTCATCCATATACATGTCAGGGTGTAAATGTTTATTAAGCATTCTCCAAAGTGTTAACGAGTCCTCAAAGGGCTGCTGTGTTGTGCTTTGGTAGTGAACCGTATTCTGCACCCTGTGGTCGATTCTACATGCTGTGGGTTTCAGGTTAACTCCCAGCGTGTCTCACTTGGCACCTACTGGGCCATTGCTCTATGGTGGGAATGAAAGAATAGTACTACAAAACCATCACATGAGTGAGATCTAAGATCTCATTCTTTCTGTGGTCAAAGTACTCATCTGGAATGTTACATCAGGCAATCATCACTGTTGCACTTAACGCTAAGCTCTACAGCCTTCCACATCTTTTTACGTGGTGAAATTTTATTGAACTTAATATAGGGGAGTAAATATATATTTTTTAAATTTCTGATCAAGTGCAAAATTGCAAGATTCTGACCAATTTTTAAAATTCTACCAAAAAGTAATCGATGTTGTATCAACAAATGAAGTGATTTAATGATAATTAAATAAATGAACGCACATGTAAATATTTATGACAATGATGTACTTATGTAAGAATTTAGTTTTAATCAATGCCATCTCAATATTAAGTAATAATTAAAATGAAACTTTTCATTACCCTTTTGGCAAGGTTCATCAAATAAATTAACTGGCCTTGTTTTTTCTTCAGCTCGTTTCTGGCAACAATCTCTTCAGAAGCTAACTTCAGTTCATGGGGCAGAATCTGGCCAAAAGAAATCATTTTTCAAGGAATTTCCGTTTTTAGGTTCTTTTGAGTTGACATTCCTATTAAACCACAACAAATGAACTAGGAATGTCGGATTAAGTATTAACCATCATTTTAAACATAAATTTTAAAATATTAACTTTCTCTCACATCTTTTTCTTCAATGACATTAGGTATCTTTGTGGCTGACTCTGGCTCCAGATTTGTCCGCAGCCTCAGTTTCTCAGTAGCCATCTCACATTCATCAGTGGCTGAGATCATTTCTCTATGGCTTAACCACAAAGAACGTAAACACTGAAATAATCACAAAATATTTTTTCATTTAAAAAGTGGCAGAAAAAATGTTATATTAATTTATTTAATCACAAATTAAAATCAATAATAAATTTTATCTGAAAAAAATCTATTATATATAACAAGGGTGGCCAAAAATAAATGTTTTCTGTCTGAATTCTGATTTAGATGGAAAGAAAGAATACTGTTATCTGTTGAAATATTAAAGGTTTCTAGACCGTAATTCGATTCAATTAATTTATTTTTAATTCCACAGTTTTAAATAGTTTCTATGTTGATGATAACGTAAAAGTAGAACTTGAGTATATCGCTATGCAAAGGTTTTGCAGGGTACAACTAGTAAATGTTATCTTTTGTTTTAATGGAACACCTTAAAATATTTTAAGAAATGAAGTATTTTTATTTAGAAAGCTGAAACCATATTTTAATCTTTAAAAAAAAAAGGGATTCTTCATGTGGTACTTATAATAACCAATGAGCAGTTATTCATTTCAAAATGTCTCACCTTAAACTCCTTTTTAAGAGTTTCCAAATATTTAAACTGTAAATTAGCTGCCTCTAGAATATCATGATCCATATCTGAATAAATAAATAAACAATCATAGTCAAATAAAATATAAAGAAAAAAAAACAATTTGAAAATGAATTAAAACAAGTCATTCACAAAAAAAAAATCTCATGTAATATCTTTTTTCAGTAATGGTATTTTATATGATGATATTATAAAAAGATTTTCATAAGAATTAAAAAAAAAAAAATAGTTAATTTGAGATTAGAAAGATTTTGTTGACAGACTGTTTGAAAAAAAAAATCAAAAGGTAAATGTTGAAACAAAGTACATAACTTAAAATTCTGAATAAAAAAAAATAAATTCATTTTAAAAAAATCTCAAGGAAAGAAGAAAAAAAAAATAAAGTACCAAAATGTAGTCTGTAAAATGAGTGAATGGTCTTAAGTGCCCTCTCCACTTCACTATCAGCCCAGGTACCTTGTCTTTTGGTACTCACCAAGTACGCCATGTCATTGTCATCACCTGACACTGTCACGCCCCTGTTGGCCAGCAGAGGACATTACATTAAGTAAAGAGTTATAAGTTAAGAGACATGTATTAAAGCCTTATCTCAACACGATAAGCCTTATCTCAATACGATAAGCCTTATCTCAAATTTCATACACCCATAGACCAACTCTTGACAAAAATCATCTTCCACTCAATACCTTTCAACAAAGAGAAACAGTTTTGATTCATATTCCTTGAATAGTTCATCCACAACACAGAATGGGCAACTGGTGAAAAAAAGTAACAGTAAAATGTCAATCATACATTTTTTTTTAGCATTTTGATGAAATTATAATTATAGATAAGTGTTCTAAACAGCAATGAAAGCTCACGTTTTCAGCGTCTGTTCCACCGGTCTCAGACAGCAAACAGCTGCTTGCTGCACCAAAACTGGGGTAGTGTCCTTGGACAAGTTTTTCTAGCCCTGTGGTCAAACCTTTCAGGAGCTTTGGTCATTGACTGGAGGTATTATCTATCACATACATCAAACCTTTAGCCCCATGGAACCTGTAATCGAAATAAAATACAAATTAAACAATGTGAAATAAGTTGAATAATATTTTGTGAAAAATAATTGCTGTATACAGTGAAATGTCGTTATTACGAACGTCAATGTAACAAGCTATTCAGTACAGCGAATTTTTTATTTGCCCTTTCCCCTTCACTTATATTATATTATATCTGTTAAAAAGTGTCGTAACGAATTTCTTACTTTCAGTACTGCGAAAAAAAGAGCCGTTTTGCAAATATTTTATTCCTCCCTTACTAAAAAAAAATATTTTAATTCGGCGAATTTCTAAATCTCAAGTCAACTTGATCTCAACGACATTCACATTTACAAGATAATGGGAGTGTGTGAGAGGAGTGAGACGTTATGGTAACCTTTAACTTCTACTAATGAGGATAGTAAACATTAATTCCACCAGGTGCAGTACTGAGTCAAGTGTCATCATGGGACAGCAAGAAGGGGGGTGGTGGCACAATTACATAACGACGAACGGGAAAAGGATGAGAGGAGGAGAGTTTTAGCAAGGGCGGGAAGGGAAGGAGGAAGAGAGCTAAGACGTCATGGGACAGCACTGTGAATGTAAGAAACGTCACACATTCACGGGATTAAAAAAATAAACCAGTGTTACAATTGTGTTGGGAGAAATTGCGCTAATGAGAAAGAATCTAGACACTTAAAAGTATAGCTTTTTGGGAGGTATGAATGAGAAAGGCTTTATGGATTTGGTGTGTGTAGAAAGTAAAAAAAGCAATCTTACTGTTTTGGGTAGGGGCTTGATAAAAGGGTCGCATTTTGCAGATATGGCTGTTAACATTTTTTTTTTTAGAAAATGGCGATCTAATATTTTGGGATAGGGACTTGATGGACAGAAGACTGCATTTTGCCAAGATGTTAATAAACTACAGGTACATGTATTTAATTAATAAATGAGTGATTTATTTGACCTTTTTGTGACATTGAACTATACTTTTTCTAATTTTAATAAAGTTTAATCCAGTTACAAAAATAAATAAATATGTATAGGTTTTTTTTTATTATTTCATTGTTTAATAAATGAGACACTATGAGTAAGAGAGCGTACTAGGCACATTGCACAGGTTTCTTATAAATTAAGAGACGAAAGTCATGTTGAATAACTTACAAAAATAAATGAGTTACACCCCTTAGTTCAATGACCGTTAGCGGTAAGTAACAAAAGCTAAAAGCTAATTAGTAGCTAAACTAATAAGAAATAAACAGAGAGAAAAGTTAACACATTTTTAGCTAAATATCTTTGGAAAAAATAGTAAAATGACACAACATATTTGCATTGACACCCAATTGAACAACATACACATATTAACGAACAATGATGAAGAAAAATGGTGACGTTGAACACACACACCCATTTCAGAGTAACAAATTTTCAGAATTACGAAAAGAATTTCGAGTCCCCATCAATTTCAAGTCATAGCAAATATTTAAATGCAATACTAATGAAGCAAAACTGATAGATTTATGAATTAATGATAGGGTATAGAAAAAAATGTCAAGAGTTTAAGGTATATGTATAAACAGATCTAAAGCCTTTCTTTTGTGATAATGCTGAGTCAGAATAAGGCTTAAGCAGCCCTAGAATAATAGTGATTCACTTATGAACCAGACTGTAAAGAAGATTTATGAAGCCCTAAAGTAAAATTGACAAAAATAAAGGGGGCGGATGGTTGTGCTGTGTCCTGTAATCCCTGGTCCTGGTAAGAGTCCATCCAGCTTGAATGGGTATCTGACATGTTGAACAATATTTTAATGTCAGTGGCTACTGAAACAGATGAATTCTACACTTCATATGCTCCAATGAGCCCTATGTGCCCTATGGGAACCCTAAAGTAAAAATGGTTAACTCACGAATCAGCTATTGTTCCTTCAGTGGTGGAAGTTCTCAACAAGTTGTCTTTTACCTTGTAAATAAGTTCCTCTTCAATACCTCTCTGTGTGGTCATGTCCACAATATCTGCCCACCAATCGCCATCAAGAGCACGTAACTGGACACAAAACAAAAAGAAGGAAAAAGCTATATAATCTCCACTTAACTCAACTGCTTAAAGAGTTTTAAAAAAAAACTGTCCCAATATTAATGAATGTTAGTAAAAAAAATCTCAGAGAGAAATAAATCTAAGGAGAAAAAATGTGATACCTTAATAGTGATATCCTTGAGTGAAATCTGTACACTCTAAAGCCGATTCCCTGCTGCTAGCAACATTTATCTTTGTCTTTGACATGTATTTCTAAATCAGCACAGTGCACTAAAGTAGAGTAAACCATTGGTAATATGGCATAAAAACACTTTTAAATAAAAAAACACGCAAAAAAAAGGACTGAAAAGTTTGGGAGTTTTTGCAACTGCTCTCTCAAGCTCTCATCTCGTAATGTTGGAGACACACCTTCAGGCTTCTTCTCCAGCATTTCAGCTAGGGCTGTTACATGGCGTGCAGCTGCTGGAGATCATCAGTTCTAAACTGGTCCTTGTGCTCCTCAACGGACCGAGAACATCCCTATATTTGTCAACAGCCTTATCCAGCTAAAATAAACAGAGAAACACACAGTGAATATAATAAAAGCCTAGTAGATAAAAAAGTCATGACTCCCAATGATTCCATAATCAGTTTACAATATGTTCATTTTTAAACGAACCTGTGACACATCCACACAAAAAATAAAGCATTTCAAATGAACATTCAAATTCATGTTAATCAAATAATAGAGATGGAATATTGAAAGAAACAAAGTTATAACATCATTAATAAAAAGTTTGGACAGAAATATTTTTTTAAATATAATAAATAAATATTTTAGTGAAATATCAGCCATAAAAGGAATGTTTGTCATTAGTAATTGACCAGGTGTATTAACAGTGCAAAATTCGAAATAAAATCACTCTTT